>CM069161.1:6554871-6909871 GCA_035221665.1 Okamejei kenojei
CATGATCCCTGACATCAGATCTGTTCTGATGCGTTATTGGCATTTGCTCGTATTAAATAGCAGGGCAGGCAGGCTGGCATCTCGGGGCCAAATGGCACACGGCAGCACTTACTTTCAAAGTTGATTGTGGAATTCTCTTGCAGGTTGTATCCAGCAATCGTCGTCAACATGCCTAACACCAAAGCCCGTGTTCAAGCCACCATCAATTTCCCAAGAAGGAAATCGCACAGGAACTGCAAAGCGCCACCAACCATAAGCAAGGAATCACCATCACGCAAAGGGCCGCCTCTCAGCCCACGCAAGCGCATCGGTAATCTTTTATTTGACTATCTAAAGTCTACCTTTTGTATGCAAAACGTTTGGGGGAGAAGATTCTGTTTACCTGTTTTCACACAAGTTTTTTTGCACAAGCTTGATCTTTATGATTGTTTTAATTCTGCCCGCTGACCAACTTTCCTGAACATTTGGGGTATGCTTTCATTTCAGCCAAAAATGGAAATTAGCTTATCCAAATTATTCCATACACTGCTGAGCAAATGTCCTTGCCCTAGCCTTCATGAATAATATCAATGTGTGACATGTCACAGTGAGATTCTTTGTTTTGCATACATAAGGCCTGCAAAGAGTTGCCACACTCTGATAAAATAATTTGTGACAGTTGTAATTTTTTTTCCTCTGACATTAATTTTGTAAAAGGTTGGTTTCCAAGTAAAGTGTTGTTTTCATTAGAGTTAAAGCACGCTGCGTTTTGTAGAAAACCTGCCAGCCTGAATGTTGCTAATGATTGATAAGGAACCCTACAGACTCCACTAGTTTAGAAACACAACATGGAAACAGGCCCTTTGTCCCACCGAGACCACACTGACCATTGATTGCATGTTCACACCAGTACCATGTTATCTCTCTCTCCCATCCACTCCCTTCAGACGAGGGGTAATTTACAGAGGCCAATTGCTCTGCAAAACTGCACGTCTTTGGGATGTGGGAGGAAACTGGAGCACCCGCGGGAGACCCACAGGGGGAACGTGCAAAGTCCTAAGTTTACAATAAAAGAGCAAAAAATAATCTACAGTTGCTGGAATTCTGAAATAGAATAAAATGCTGGAAAAACTCAGCAACTCGGGCAGCATCTGTGGAATGAGTTTTCATTTCATGATGATAAACATTTCAGAATGTTCGTAAAGGGCCCGTAGCTATATCGTAGCGGCTCGTTATGTCAGCCGTAGCTACTCGGGGCATCGGGTAAGTCGGGAAGTTTTTTTCCAGCCTGATAAAAAAAAAATGTCCATGAGTTTAAAAAAAATAGTCGGGAGGATGCCCCGAGTACCTACGGCTGGCATTACGAGCCGCTACGATATATCTACAGTCTCCTACGGACCCGTTACAAACATTCTGCGAGTTTGAATCAAGGGGGAAACTCGGGGGAATTCGTGAATAACTCGGGAAAATTTGTGAATAACTCTGGAAAGTGGGACAGGCCCTTTAGCTGTTCTGCTGTGTATTTGGTGAAGTCATGTTAAGGTCTTGTGTGGCTCCACAGGAATATTGTTTTGTAACAACATGCTTTCTACATCAGGTGATGAAAACCTGTGTAACATTGCCCAGTACCTGCAATGCTCCCCCTCCAAACAGAAGAAGGAAAATCAACCTGTTGTTCCTTCAACGCCTCGGGGTCGGAAGTTGGAGTTTGGTCTTAGTCCATTAAAACGCTCTCCGGGAGAGCTCGATGTCCTCGCTGACAAATCACCAGAGCGGACTCCGTTCTCCGTCCGCAAGGGTGACGAGACGCCTCGTTCAATGGCGAAATGCTCGCCTGTGGGGCTTCACAAAAAGAAAGGTATGTTTGGTGAAAAATTTTGTTGTTCAGTGTTTAGTTTTAGCGATGCAGTGCGGAAACAGGCCCCTTGGCCCACCAAGGCCGTGCCAGCCAATGTCCTTGTACACTAAATCCACACAGTCACGGGGAGAACGTACAAATCCGTACAGACTGTACCCATAGTCGGGTAGGCAGCAACTCTACAGCTGTGCAACCATGCCGCCCGCAATTGTCGTATTTTTCCTATTCTGTTTGTTAAGTGTACCTGAGTAAATTGTCAAGTCATGAGATGTCTGATACATGTTCCAGCGTGACACTGGATTGTTGAACTTTTATTTGGTCCCTGTTGAGACGGATCCCACAACTATCAGTTTTGGCATTGGGTTCATTATTATCACGTGTACCGAGGTTCAGTGATTTGTTTTGTATGATATCCAATCAAATCGGGTACACGAGAGTTTAGTTTAGAGATACAATACGGAGACAGGCCCTTCGGCCTACCGAGTGTGCTGACCAGCGATCACCCCGTACATTAGTACTATCCTGCACACATTTTACAATCTTTTCCCGAAGCCAATTAACTCACAAACCTGTATGTCTTTGGAGTGTGGGAGAGAATCGGAGCACAAGGTAACGTGGTGAATGTATAAACTCAATCAGCACAGGTAGCACCGGGTCAATTGGCCTCTGTAAAATTGCTCCTGGCCTTTACAGTGGATGCGGAAGTGGGATAATATAGAACTAATATGAAGAGGTGATCAATGGTCGGTGTGGGCCCAAGGGCCTTTTTCCATGCTGTATCTCTAAACTGAGCTAAATGGTAATAGATTTATAGGTATTCAAATGATTTAAAAGAGTTGAGCAATTGTATCGGATGATAGTACATCCGTCTCTTGGACCAGCAAGCAGAGACACCACATGCTGGAGATTGGCACGAAATACTGGAGTAACTCAGCAGGTCAGGCAGCATCACTGGAAAACAGAAATGGGTGACGTTTCTGAAGAGGCGCCTCTGCTCGAAACATCAACTACACCTGTTCTCCAGAGATGCTGCCTGACCTGCTGAGTTGCTCCAGCACTTTATGTCTGTCTTTGGTGTAAACCAGCATCTGCAGTTCCTTTCTGCACATTTTGTATGCTGCACTCCCTCCGGAAGCATTCTTAAGATTATTGTGACAAATGTATACGTATTTTATGAGCTGCCTTGGAGTGCAAGTCGTATTTGTCCGAAGTGTATTGTACAACACTAAGGTGTTTCAGCAGAGAACAAGGGAATGTTGGGGATTTAATCGCTTTTTTAAAATAAAATTGTTCTTTTCAGATTTGTGGTACCAGCAGACCAAGCAAGTATTAAACACGGCCATTCCTGACCGTATCCTGGCCCGTGAAGTGGAGAGCAAAGCCGTTGCCCATTTCTTGCTCAATCACGTGTGTGGGGAGAAGCCGGGCAGTCTGTACATTTCTGGAGCACCTGGGACGGGAAAGACTGCTTGTCTGAACCGGATCCTCACGGATTTGAAGGTATTGCTGTCTGGATCCTGAGAGTGGCTGGTTTGTCTCCTCAATGCCTTAAAGATAAAGATATTTCCGGTAAATGGGTCAAAGTGTGATTCTCCATTTATTCCCAGTTTTTCTGTCTTGGTCAACACTGATGTGTGTTATGAGATGGTGTCTGTCTATGAAATGAAGTGTTTACGTTTTGCTAAGGTTTCTCACCACGCCAGTATCCACAGAGTTTATCAGGAGAAGTTATAGAGGCAGGATCTGCTCGCATGCTTATATACACATACACATACGCACAACTTTGCGCGTGTGCACACACACACCTATGCGCGTACACGCCTACACGCGCACATACCTACACACACGCACACACACCTACACCTACACACACCCACACACTTACCTGCGATGACCCAATTAATACGAGGTTACTTGGGAGCACCGCTATCGGCCTATGTTAGTTTGCAGTTTGCTGTAGTGTTTAGCAGTTTGCACATGAGGCACCAGTCAGATTATGGGAGGAAGCCTGTTGGGAGAAATGAAATTAGAACCTAGCTTGACACCCTGCAAACTAATTTTTAACTTTTCTGTTACAGGAGAAACTTGGTGCCTCTGCATCAATTTTCATTAACTGCATGTCGCTGAGAAACTCGCAAACAATATTTCGCACCATTGCAGACGAGCTGTTTGGAAAAGGAAAGTTGAAATGCATGGGAAAAGATTTTCCCAAGAGGCTGGCAAGAAAGTTAACGTGCCAGGGTCCGATGGTGTGAGTTGTGCCCCCTGAGATGGGGTGTTATTTTCTTTCCCTGTGGGAGTAAAAGGGGAGAGTGTGGGCAATTCAGCAGAGACCTCGGCAAGGGTGGCACAGCGGTAGAGTTGCTGCCTTGCAGCACCAGTGACCCGGGCTCGATCTGGACTACGGGAGCTTGTCTGTGTGGAGTTTGTACGTTCTCCCTGTGACCGCTTGGGCTTTCCCCGGGTGCTGTGGTTTTATTAAAACATGCACTTGAGTGAAATGTTGATGTATTTGTATCCTGTTAGCAGTTCAAAATTATATGCACTCTTTGGAAGGTGAGGTGGGTAGGGTTGAAAATATGCATGAATGGTGCTATAATTTTTTAAACTATAAACCAAAAAATTCTCGGCTTATTTGAAAAACCACTAACCTCTGCCAGGCATTCTTTGCAATACCTTCTGCAATATTTATACTTATCATTCATTTTTACTTTCAGAATATTAGAATCCTCCAACTACAGACCATTGACTGATCCTATTTATATATGGCCATCTGTATTATGGGAAAGCTATTTGTTTATTGATTATAAATTTAGTTGCATTTTATTAAGATCTGAAAGTTGATATATTTCTTGACTGAGGATATATAAATAAGGGGATTTTACTCACTAGTAATAAAGCAAATTATAATAGTTCACTGAGCTGAATCCTAGCCCAGGTAAAAAAGTTTACTTACTATGTAGAGTTGGAAATCCAAAGCTATGGTTCGTAAAGATAGTTGCCAATAAATCCAATAAGAAATGCTGAACAGTCTTCCTTCAGCATTGCATTCACCCCCAAGTTGCTTGCCTGTAGAACCTATTACAGGTACACCGCTGATTTTCCAGCAACTTTTAGTCCGGCACCTCCTTTAATCCGGACAAAATTACGAGAGCATTGCGTGTGACGCACGGTCTTTCGGGTCGAGTGCCTCCATCGCGAAAGAGTTAATTGTCAATTGGTAATTGGTCATTGGTAATTCTTTATTTAAGTTTCCATCAAGCCGTAGTGCTTTAGATGCAGAAGGGGATGTAATTAGTGGGTCAGATGTGTATTGTTGAATTATTATTATTATTACTACGTGACCTCTGTTGGTCCGGCAAAATGGATAATCCGACAATGTCCTGGATCTAGGTCTCCCCGTGACCGCGTGGGTTTTCTCCGCGATCTTCGCTTTCCTCCCACACTCCAAAGGCGTACAGGTTTGTGGGTTAATTGGCTTGGCGTATGTGTAAATTGTCCCTAGGTGTGTGTCAGAGTGTTAATGTGCAGGGATTGTTGGTCGGTGCAGACTCAGTGGGCCAAAGGGCCTGTTTCTGTGCTGTATCTCTAAATTAAACTATATCAAATGGATTTTTTCAGAAGGGTTTGGTGTAGTACTGAAGCTCAAGTGCCGTCTGCTTTAATGTTCTATAATATAATGGCAACTAATTTATTTGCAGCCTTCTGGTGTTGGATGAAATGGACCAGCTGGATAGCAAGGCGCAGGATGTCCTCTACACAATATTTGAGTGGCCACATCTAACCGATTCACGACTGGTGTTAATAGGTAAGGTTTGCAATAAGGTACTTGCTATAGAGAGATTGAGCATAAGACGTAGGAGCAGAATTAAGCCATTCGGCCCATTGAGTCTGCTTTGCCAGTTGATCATGACTGATCTATTTTCCCCTCTCAATCCCATTCTCCTGCCTTCTCTCCATAACCATTGGTGTTCTTACTAATGAAGATCCTCTCAATCTTTGCATTAAAAATACCTGTCTGTGTGGTAGTCAATTCCACAGAATTGCCATCGTCTGGCTAAAGAAATTCCTCCTCGTCTCCGTTCTGAAGTTATGTCCTTTTCTTCTGAGGCTGTGCCCTCAAGTCCTAGACTCCGACTATTCCTTTGGACAGCCTTGGATTGTTTTCTCTGTAGTGTCGGAGGTTGAGTGGAGAGTTGATAGAAGTTTGTGTAACAACAAACCTATGGGAGGCATGTATATGGGTAGACGGTCAGAAATGTCAAAAGACTGCAAGGCATAGCTTTCAGGTGAGAGGTGTAAAACTGTTTTTCACGCAAAAACCTGCAACCAGTTGTTGGAGGCAAAATGTGTAAGAAAGAACAGAAGGTGCTGGTTTAAATCGAAGGTGGACACAAAATGCTGGAGTAACTCAGCGGGTCGGGCAGCATCTCTTGAGAGAAGGAATGGGCGACGTTTCGGGTCGAGGCTTTTGGATTAGAGAGAGATTATATACACGCGCACATGACAGACACAGATTAGTTTAATTTGGCATTGTGTTTAGTCCATGGTGGGCTGAAGGGCCCGATTGTGTGTATGTTCCAAGCGCATCCTTTTGATGTGTTCCAGAATGGCAAAAATTAATGCTGGCAATGTTAATGAATGGCCATGTCCTGGCTTCATAACGATTTCGGCCTTTGAATTAAATCATATTGGGCACAAGGGAAATGTGTGACCGCAAATTTGTGACAACTTTCTGTCACCTACTAAATGTCATTTGAATCAAAATCGGAGTAGGGGTAGGTCATTTAGCCCCTGGAGCATGCTCTACCATTCAGTATGATTGGTTGGCTCTCAATGTCAATACCACATCCCCGTTCTCTCCCTGTTGTCCTTTGATGTCATTTGTCTAGAAAACAATTTTCCGACAATATATTTAGTGGCTTGTGTTGTAGAACATTCTCCAAGTCCAGCTGCCACGAAGAGTCAGGAAGTTGTGCGGTGGGCTTTATAAAGCTTAGATTCGGCTGCATTTGAAGCTTTTGTGTGCAGTTCTGGCCGGTCCATTAGTTGAGTAGTTTATTGTCACATGTACTGTGGTCCAGTGAAAAGCTTTTGTGTGCTTTCCTGCCAGTGGAGAGAGAATACATGATTACTAGCGAGTCGTCCATGGTGCGCAGGTGCACGATAAAGGGAATAGTGTGAATAACATTTAGTGCAAGGTGAAGTCTGATCAAAGATAATCTGTGGGTCTCCAATGAGGTAGATAGTAGCTCAGGACTGCTCTGCAGTCGTTGGGAGGATGGTTCAGTTGCCTGGTAACAGGTGGGAAGATATGCAGGCTGTTATGTCTGGGGAGATATGAAGGATGTGTCAGCTTTGGATGTACAGGTTTGGCAGGTTGCTTGGATTAGAGTGGATTCACCATCTGAAGAGGTTGCACAGACTTGGATTGTTTTCTCTGCAGTGCTGGAAACTGAGGGAACGTGTGATAGAAGTGTGTACAATTATGAGAGATAGACTATCTATCTCGGGGTGTTAAATGTTAAAGGTAAGATGACATTGCTTTAAGGTTCAGAGGGAGAATGTCTTTAAAATGTGGGTGCCTGGAAAGTGCTGCTCAGGGTACCGGTGGAAGAGGATACGACTGGCATTTAAGAAGCTGTTAGAGAGACATATTGAGTGGTATGAAGTAGGAAAGAACTGCAGGTGAGCGTTGATTTCTCTATTTTCAATTACCCCTCCCCTTCCCTAGTTGCCCTACTAGTGCCATTGTTCGCATCCCTGTATACCTTCGTTATCACCTCGTCCCCAGCCAACAATGGGCTCCCCTCGACCCTGTTCATCTATTGATGACCCTGATTTGTTCTGGCCCTTTCCTACCTGCAGTCCTTGCCCCCCCCCCCCTGATTTGTTCTGGCCCTTTCCTACCTGCAGTCCTTGCCCCCCCCCCCCCCCCCAATCCCCTCTGCTTTCAGGCTGAAAAAGGATTGTGGCTCAAAGCGTCACCCATCCTTTTTCTCGGAGATGCTGCCTGACCCACTGAGTTGCGCCAGCACTTTGTGTCAATCTGGGGAGGTATGGATCTCCTGTCGGCAGAAAGGATTGATTTAATTTGGAATCGTTTTTGGCGCCGATGTTGTGGGCCATAGTGCCTGTTCCGGTGCCATACTCTTTTTATGTTCTTCCCTGTTGGGTCTTAAATGTATTGTGGGACTGTGATCCCTTCGACCCTGAGCTACCTGCATCCAACCTGAGGAATTTTGTATGGTTCACAATGGGATGACCTTCTAAACTCTAGAGGATACAAACCTAGTCAATACAAACAAGGGCGGTCACAGTGGCGCAGCGGTAGAGTTGCCGCCTTGCAAAAAATGCAGCGACAGACCCGGGTTCGATCCCGACCACGGGTGCTGTCTGTATGGAGTTTGTACGTGCTCCCCATGACCTGCATGGGTTTTCTCCGAGATCTTAGGTTTCCTCCCACGCTCCAAAGACATACAGGTTTGTAGGTTAAATGGCTTGGTAAATGTAAAAATTGTCCCTAGTGGGTGTAGGATGGTGTTAATGTGCAGGGATCACTGGTCAGCACAGACCCGGTGGGCCAAAGGGCCTGTTTCCGCACTGTATCTCTAAAATTAAAACCACACGCAACAGATCTGTCATTACTGGAATCAGTCCAGTGTACCTTCATTGTTCTCCTGTGACACGTATGTCGCTTACATGGCAACGGGAGGAAAAACTGCACAAGGTTTAAGATGTGTCACCTAGGGTTTGTGTATGAAAAATAAATAATTGCTCCTGTATTCATAAGGTCATATGTGATAGTAGTAGAATTTGGCTATTTGGCCCATCAAGTCTACTCCACCATTCAATCATGGCTGATTTGTCTCTCCCTCCTAACCCCATTCTCCTGATTTCTCCCCATAACCTCTGATGCCTGTATCAGTTGTCTTTCTTAACAACGGGTTGAGAGTACAGAACTGGTTTAGTTTCGAGAGACAGCACAGAAACGGGCCGTTCGACCCACTGATCCGCCCGTACACTAGCACTATCCTACAATAGGGACAATTTAACCATTTTACCGAAGCCAATTAACCCACAAACCTGCACGTCTTTGGAGTGTGGGAGGAAACCGGAGCACCCGGAGAAAACCCACGCGGTCACAGGGAGAACGTACAAACTCTGTACAGACAGCGCCCGTAGTCAGGATTGAACCAGGGTCTCTGGCGCTGCAAGGCAGCAATTCTACGCTGCGCCACTGTGCCATTGAGTGCTTCTTGCACGTTCTTTCCAAATTTATTACTGCTGAGGAAGACCACTGTTTTGTCAAACTTTGGGCCTGCTTTATGCTGGAGACTAGGAAATCACATTTTCAGCACAGGAAGTCAAAGGAGAAGAATTCTCTGAGGGGCTTCAGTAACTGGTCTATCTCCTGTGTTGACCCAGGTATCTTTGGCGTGGTCACTGCTCGTTTGCAGGGTGGAAACGAGCAGTGACCAAGTCCTCCCGATCTCTTAATCTTGCCTGGGCTCAAAAGGCTGAGTTTTGAAGTCATGAAGTCAAACTCCTGCCAAATGTTTCAACTTTCTTGACTTTGTTTAATGTTCATTTGGTGCTTAGCTTATATACGATCCATTTGCTTGGAGGAACGATGAGGCTTTCTCAAAGTTGGTGATGTTTGTGTGGTCTTGTCTTGCTTCACTACTGTACATTTCTGTTGTGACTTGTCTGTGGCAAGGCTGAAGCTTTTTACAGCTGCGCTCAGTCAAAAATCCAAGTGGATAGTCAGTCTTGGCTTCTTCCCAATATCCTCGCCGTCGCAGAAGCCAAGCTTCAGCCAATTTGGTTCATTCCGTGTCAATGTTGAAGAACAGCTGAGTGCATCGAATGCAGCAAAAGCTAAGGCACCAGACAAGACCCAGCTATACTGCCGACAATCCACACTGCAGAATTACTGAGACTCGAGCCAAGCTACTTCAGCTCAGTAACAACATGGTCATGTGGAACAATTGCCCCTGTACGATCTTGCACAGAGCAGGGCCTACTTAGTCCAGTCCAGTCGTTCTTTAAATCTTGACAATAAGCAGCTCTTGTCAATAAACGGATAATTCTTCATTTTGGAATTCAGTTATAGTTTAGAGATGCAGCATGGAAACAGGCCCTTCGGCCCACCGAGTCTGCATCTATCAAGTCCATTCCGCCATTCAATCATGGCTGATCTATCTCGCCCTCTCCTAACCCCATTTTCTTGCCTTCTCCCCATAGCCTCTTGCACCTGTACTAATAAATAATCTATCTCTGCCTTAAATATATCAACTGACTGCCTCCACAACCTTCTGTGGCAAAGAATTCCACAGATTCACCACTCTCTGACTAAAGAAATTCCTCCTCATCTCCTTCCTAAAAGCGCATCCTTTAATTCTGAGGCTAGGACCTCTAGTCCTGGACCCTCCCACTAGTGGAAACATCCTCTCCACATCCACTTTTTCCAGGCCTTTCACTATTCTATAATTTTCAATGAGGTCCCCCCTCACTCTAAACTCCAGCGATTATAGGCCCATTGCCGTCAAACGCTCATCATTGGTCAATGGACCGCAGTGGTTGAAGACAGCTTGCTGTTACAGTCCCACGGGCTGATAGGAATAGTAAATAAATGCCTTTGTGCGTGACATCCAATTCCAGAAAATGAATGGATAACGATCAGTAGTAAAACCAAATGCTGCTCGATTCTTGAGTTTAAATGTCGCGCCCCAGGCTAGAAACCTGCTCTGTATTTTAATTGGGATACTGATTGTTGCTGAGAATCCTGGGTTATTTATCTGGTGAATTAAGCTTCAATTCCAGTGCAACAAACAGGTTATTTAAATCAAGTTATAAAAATTTGAGATAGAAGCTAGTGTCGGTGGTGATCAGTAGGGTTGCTGTTTCACATTGCCAGAGACCGGGGTTCAATCCCGACTGATCCGGGCTCTGAGTGTGTAGTGTGCATGTTCCCGCTGTGACTGCGTGGGCTTTGTCGGTTTAACGGGTGGGTTTGTCGGTTAATTGGCCTCAAAGTTGCATTTGATAATTGCATAGAGTGGATGTGAAAGGGGGGAACATTGAACGAGTGTGAGTGGATAATGGATTGTTGGTGTGGACTCGATGGGCCGAAGGGCCTGCTCCGCACTGTCTTTTGATCAATCCATGTAAACTGCAAGACTGGCAATGAGTGCGGTTGTCTGTATCCACAACTTTATTGTGATCTGGGAAGCTGATCTGTTGAAGGCAATCGGTGATTATACATCAAGGCTTCTTCTGTCTTGTCCCCACGGTGTTGAAATAAAATAACTTGACCCAACAAATACAAACCGAATGTGGGAGAAAGGTGCTCATGATCAGACCTGACCTCATTGAATAGTAGATCAAGTTCCGGTGCAGTCCGTTCTAGTTCTAGGTCAACTTATTGTAAATTCTCTTCTCAGGAATTGCAAATTTGCTGGATCTAACCGATCGGATTCTGCCTCGACTACAAGCTCGGCCCACATGCAAACCTCAGCTCCTGAACTTTGCCCCATACACGAGGGACCAGATCGTGGCCATTGTACAAGACCGTCTGAGCCAGGTAAGTTACAATTTCCAAAGCCAATTCATCTACAAACCAGCACGAATTGGAGTGTGGGAAGAAACCAGAGCACTCGGTGAAAACCCACACAGTCTCAGGGAGGACGCGCAAACCCCGTTCAGACTGCACCCGTAGTCTGGTTCAAACCTGGGTCTCTGGCACTGCGATACAGAAACTCTACCGCTGTGCCACTGCCTTGTGGACCATCCTGTACCGAGCTACCAAACTATATACTAAACTATTCCTTGCCGCATAATATACTAAACTATTCCTTGCCGCATGTTGGTGGGGGAATCGTCTGCATGCCTGTGAGCCAGTTGGGTGTGAATGAGGCCAACAATCTGTTCCTCTCTTCCAGCCTGCTCTGCTCCACACTTGCCTGATGATATTATATACCTGGTTAATTGTGTGTTTGAGGTTTCTCATGCACTCCTCTTTTACATTAAGGTTCCTGGGGAGAGCGTGTTGGAATCTGCTGCCGTTCAGTTCTGTGCGCGCAAGGTTTCCTCTGTATCTGGTGATGTTCGAAAAGCCTTGGACGTGTGCAGGTAGGAAATGGAGCCCCTCCACCGACACATTGAGTCAAAGTAGGGGGTGAGGGTCTTGATCATCTTGCGTGGCTCGATTGTAGTTTAGGAAGGAACTGCAGATGCTGATTTAAATCGAAGGTAGACACAAAATGCTGGAGTAACTCGGCGGGACAGGCAGCATCTTGAGAGAGGGAATGGGTGATGTTTCGGGTCAAGACTGCAGTTTAGTTTAGTGATATAGCGCGGAAATGGACCCTTCAGCCCGCCGAACACACGAGCACTCGCTCTCACTCTCACACACACACTCTCTCACGCCCACAAAGCCTATTAACCTACAAGCCTGTACGTCTTTGGAGTGTGGGAGGAAACCGAAGATCTCGGAGAAAACCCACGCAGGTCACGGATAGAACATACAAACTACAGACAGCACCTGTAGTCGGGATCGAACCCGGGTCTCCGGCGCTGTGAGGCAGCAACTCTACCGCTGCGCCACCATGGCTGTCCCCGCGTAATCAAGTATTGTCTTTCAGCTGACTGGCTAGCCCGCAACAAAAGTTTTTCCCTGTATCTCGCTACACGTGACGAGGAACTAAACTAAACTGATCATTGTTGTGGTGGTCCTGTTATCCAGAGTGCTTGGAAAAGCAAGACAGAGACCAGAGTTCCAATCTTCGTGGGATCTTTGGAATTTAAATTCCATTAATTTGGAATTTGCAGCAACTTGTTGATCAGAATGATTACTGGATTATCAAAAAACAATCCAGTTAACCCACCATTCAACGTTTGACCAACACAACCTATTTTAAAACTGAGGCAACATTTTTGATTACATGCCTGACCAAGGAGATTAACTTGGTGTCATGATCGGCACAGACATTGTGGGCCGAAGGGCCTGTTCTTGTGCTGTCCTATGTTTATTATGGATTGTTGTTTGTGTTTCAAAGCAACAGGTCTTTTGTTGCCATCTTCTTGTAGCGTAGTCATGGACTGGCATTCTGAAGCTTGTAGGTTTCATAAAATAAATAATACAGTCATACAGCATGGGAACAGACCCTTCGGCCCAACTTGCCCAAGCCAACCAAGATGCCCCATCTACACTAGTCCCACCTGTCATGGGTTTGGCCCATACACCTCTAAAACTAATGTAACTGCAGTTTTGCTTTTGGGCCTGTGGTGAACTGATTGTTAATGGTTTTGATTCATTCTGTTACACAATCTGCAGGCGAGCTGTTGAGATCGTGGAATCGGATGCTCGAAGCCGGGCGACGGTGAAGTGTAAGTTACCTTGCAAGTTTTTGCTTTGTCTCATTGATGATCTAGGATCGATGCAAGAAAAGAGCAATTGTGTGCAAAGCATCTGCCGTGCACTTGTAACTTGCTGGCAGTTGTCCAGTGTGTTGGTTGGAGATGTAACGGCAGAATTAAGTGTTGGAATTTTAAAAGCTACTCTTAAAGGAGACCTGCAAATCCTTATTGTTAACACTCATCGTGATTGAAAGATGCAGCTTGGAGCCAGCCTTCGGCCACTGGGTCAACGTCTACCATCCCACTTTAGCATCCGGTCCCTACACACTAGGTCTAATTTACAGAGGCCAATTAACGCACAAACCCACATGTCTGGAGCACCCAGGAGAAGCCCACGTGATCGACACCGACCAACACTCACCTGTTCACGTTAGCTCTATGTTATCTCACTTTCCCATTCACTCCCTGCGGACTATGGGCAATTTACAGAGGACAATTAACACACAAACCCGCACGTCTTTGGGATGTGGGAATAAACTGGAGCACCCAGGAGAAAACCCACGGATGGGTTCACAGGGAAAAATGTGCAAATTACACACAGACAGCTCCCAAGGTCAGGAACGAGCCCAGGTCTCTGGAGACGTGAGGCAGCAGTTGCTCCTTAGTTCCGCCCTTTTTCCCTGGTGTTCTTCAAGGAAGAAAACCTCCCGCCTTGCATGCACTGACTGACCACATGACACCTAACTTGCAAAGTGTTTGATTCTTAGATCCTCAGATCATTCTTAGATCCTCAGATGATTTAGTGAGCTACTCTCGAAGGGAAGGATTATAAAAGGCAATGAACAAAATGAGTCATGGAGGTTACAGAGGATTCCATGTTTAAGTGCCATTGTTCATTGGATTTTTAAAATTTCTGTGCAGCTAAATCTCCAGTCAAGGCTCCGTGTTCACCAGGCCCAAAGAAGGTTGGGTTGCCGCACATTTCCCAAGTCATCTCTGAAGTATACGGTGACCGGATGACATCTCGCTCTGGATCAGAATGCTTTCCTCTCCAGCAGAAACTACTGGTCTGTTCCCTGCTTCTCCTACTCAGGTCGTCCAAAGTGAAAGAAGTCACCCTTGGGAAGGTAAACAACTCACTCGCTCTCCCGACCTCAAAGTATGCCCACACTGTTGTAAATTTCACCTACAAAGAACAGAAATGTTTATTCAATGGAACTATTTTCATTCCTCTTTTGACTGAGATCTTTAAAAGTCTCCAAATTTTTCGAGCAGTTACTCAAAAATTCTGCTACGTAGTTTGAAGAACAGAACTCTGACCTGGCTAATATTTATCCTTAACATGATTACATGGATTACCTAGTCATTATGTATTGTTGGAAGCAAGGTAGATAAATTCTTGATTATTCTCGGTGTCAGAGGTAGGGGGGAAGGCAGGAGAATGGGGTTAGGAGAGATAGATCAGCCATGATTGAATGGTGGACTAGACTTGATGGGCCGAATAGCCTAAATCTACTCCAATCATTTATGACCTCACTTAAGTTAGCTCCATTTTATAGTGGTAACCATACCAAAAAATATTTTACTGACAACATTGTACCGTTCAAAGACTTGAGGTTATGTTACATGAAACACAAGTTTAAGCCCAGCAGTTAATAATTTTAAAGAAACAGGCCCTTCTGCCCACCGCACATTAACACACCAGGGCCAATTTACATTTACACCAAGCCAATTAACCTACAAACCTGTACATCATTGGAGTGTGGGAGGAAACTGAAGATCCCAGAGAAAACCAACGCAGGTCACGGGGAGAAGGTACAAACTCCGTACAGACAGCACCCGTAGTCTGGATCGAACCCGGGTCTGGGGCGCTGTAAGGCGGCAACTCTGGGCCACAGTGCTGCCCAAGTTGGCTCAGAAACATGTGATGTAGAACTTTGTGGTGGCGCCTCCTAAATGGCAATGTTTGTTGCGAGGGCATAGATCATGGTAAATAGGACAATGAACTTCATTTAGCCAGGACGCCAAGGGGAAAATGAGGATTTCACAGCAATGGAAATCACAGCAATCTGTTGAACAAAGATCCACAGCCATCGCTGTGTTAATATAAAATGTTTTCATAACAAACGGCTTGAGCGATACTTATATTTCAGCTAAACACAAAGTGGAGTAGCTCGGAGCATCAGGCAGCATCTGTAGAGGGAATGGACAGGCAAATGTTTCCTGCCCATTCCCTCCGCAGATGCTGCCCATCCCGCTGTTACTGCAACACTTTGTGATTTGCTCAACATTGCAGCATCTGCTGTTCCTTGTGCCTCCAGTTAATTGTGATCTCTGCACTAAAATGTCCATCTCCCCCACTTGTGCTTGTTAATAAGCGGAGGGTCATCTTTTCTGTATTGCGACTCGGAGGGAGAGAAGTCTGAGGAGTTTGACCTGCAGAGTTCTTAGAATATGGAACTCATTTGCACAGTGCCCACTGGTACAGCCGTACACCACGGAAGATGACAAAGATGCCTCGTCTACACGAGTCTCACCTGCCTGTTTTTGCCCCATTTCTCTAAACCTTTCCTATCTCTGTACCATTTTCAATGGTGCAATAGGACCTGCGTCAACCACCTCCTTTTGCAGATCGTTCCATACATCCACCACCCGCTGTGTGGAAAAAGTTGCCCCTCTGGTTCCTATTAAATCTTTCCCCTCTCACCTTAGACCTATGTCCCCTGGTTCTTGATTCCCCTCCTCTGGGTAAAAGACTCTGTGCATTCACTTTATGATCTAGAGATGCTGTTCAGTTAACTGGATGATTATTTAATCAAATATGTACCAGTGAAGATAAGGAAGTGGGCTTGGAGAAGGTGGCTGTGGGGAAGACACTGACGCAAATACCAGTCCCCCTTAACAATGTGT
Organism: Okamejei kenojei; assembly: GCA_035221665.1. Taxonomy (NCBI): domain Eukaryota; kingdom Metazoa; phylum Chordata; class Chondrichthyes; order Rajiformes; family Rajidae; genus Okamejei; species Okamejei kenojei. The sequence continues at coordinate 6,570,980 of CM069161.1, forward strand.
GCAACATTGCCAAAGCAGAAGATTAAAGTAAAGCAGGAATGGGAAAGCAGTCTCCTCCTTACATTTACAACTGCTTTTTGTTTTTGTCAGCTTTCTTCCTCATCGTGAAGTAGAATTTGACAAGCTTTCGATTTGTTTGCCTGCTAATGGGAAACGTGACCAGAGATTAGACTGTGGGTCAAGTTTGTTTTGCCCTGTTGCTGTGTTGTTGAAACCATAATCCTGCTCAGTGTGAACTGGATGCAGACTTTGCCTGATAATCTGATACGGAATGCAACCACTGAGAGCGGCGTTTTGCATTCTGCTTTTGCAGCTGCAGCTTATACATTAACCCTGTATCTATCCCAGTGGCCTGACTAATGCAATACCACGTGACACATCAGCATTTTTCAGTATAACTATTACCATTTCTTCCTCTTTGTACTACAGGTCCACAGTCCTTTTGCTTTTTTGGAACTAAACCAGTTATTGTCATAGTGATACAGTGTGGAAACAGGCCCTTCAGCCCAACTTACCCACACCGACCAACATGTCCCAGCTACACTTGGTCCACCTGCCTGTGCTTGGTCCATATCCCTCCAAACTTCTCCTATCCGTGTTAGACAAATGCTGGAGGAACTCAGTGGGTGAGGCAGCATCAATGGAGCGAAGGAAACTGGCAACGTTTTGGGTTGAAATCCTTCTTCCCTGTAACTGTTTCTTAAACGTTGGGATAGTCCCAGCCTCATCTACCTCCCCCGGCAGCATGTTCCATACACCCACCACCCATTGTGTGGAAAAAAGTTACCCCTCAGATTCCTATTAAATCTTTTCCCCTTCACCTTAAACCCGTGTCCTCTGGTCCTCAACTGGGCAAGTGATCTTGTTCTTGTGTGTTTGTGCCGAGCGTATTTGCAGGGCTCTCCTTATCAAAGAAACGGGTACAAAGCAGATACTGCAAGATATTCCGTAGTCATGGAACATTGCCCTTTATTGCAAGAGCGATGGCCTATAACATTTGAGGATGTCACCACAACGGGAGACATTAGTGAGACCAAATCTCAAATAACATATGGACTTTTGGTCATATGATTTAAGAAAGGTCAAATTTGCCTTGGAGGCATTTATAGAGCATGTTTCATAGAATGAAGTGTTTGAAGAAAAGCAGAGAATCAGACCTATACTCTTGAGTTTGGATAAAACAGCCTTATTAAATCATACAAAATTGTGAGGGGAGTTGACAAGGTTGATGCTGCCGAGATGTTCTCGCCCCAGGCGCTGGTTTTTGTGAAGAGATATTTTATTGAGTTGTGAGTATTTGGAACTCTAAGTGATTGGAGCCGAATTAAGCCATTGGGTCTACTCCACCATTCAATCGTGGCTGACATACCCCTCCCTCCTAACCCCATTCTCCCGCCTTCTTCCCATAACCCCTGATATCCTGGAGAGCTGTCATTTAAGTGCATTGTTTTAGTTTTGAACTTTTCCTGCCTGATGTTTGACAACGTGAAGTAGGCCAGTGGATCAGATCAGCTCTGATTTCATTGAGTGGTAAAGCAGGCGCAAGGGGTGTCGTGGCTGACCCGTGCTCTGGCTCTTTCAGCTCCACGACGCCTACAGCAAAGTTTGCAGAAGCCAGCAGATGTCGGGAGCTGACCAGTCGGAATGCCTGTCGCTCTGCAGTCTCTTGGAGTCCAGGGGGATTGTGTGGCTCAAGCAATCGAAGGAAGCTCGGCTCACCAAAGTAAGTGGGATCTGTGAAGTCCTGACACAATTCAGTTTGTAATTAATTTCAAGATGCCATTAAAAAAACACTTGTGTTCAGAGAATGATAGGGGGGGAAAAAGCACAATTTATAACACGATTATAACTATTTATTAGTGCATGTACTTCCCACACGCTAACACTGGTGGGTGTGTGTTTGTGCACTTCACGTGTGTGTGTGTGCCTCAGACACGTTAACTGTGTGTGTGCACCTCCACACGCTAACATTGTGTGTGTGTGTGTGTGTGCACGCATTCCATGCACGCTAACGTTGGGGTGAGTTTGCACTACCCACACACTAACTTTGGTGTTAGTGTTGGTTAATTTTAAACTGATTTCAGTTAATCGAACTATTAAATAAGGTTAAAGATGAAAGCATTAACTTGACTAATCTAATTTAGTGGCACAACACAATGAAGGGTTTTTGAGGCTTGCAAAGTTATTTATGAAACTGTGTGGTGCTTTGTCAAGTTATGGAATTCACTCCATGCATCACTCAATCTCTCCCTGCAAGACATTAAAACCTGCCTCTTGGACCAAGGCTTTGATCACAAATATCCAAATATTTAATTTGGGGTCCTGTAAGTGATGATATCATTTAGCGATATTAAAGTGGCTTAGGAACTTTGGCATTGCCAGTGACATCCTGGTTGTAGCTGGATGTTACCAGTAGATGGTGCTTTGCTGCTATTGTTTATTCCAGTGGCAGAGGTATGGGCGCCTCAGTGTTCATCACCAATACTATGCCATGTTTGAGATTTAACCCTTCAGCAGCAAAGAAATCAGCCAGCAGACTGCACATCCTGATCAGTATGAATGAGCTAACTGCTCGCTCTGCCTGCATTGAGGAAACTTTCACTTGTTACACATGAGTGGAGGCAGTACCTCACCATGACTGATTTTATCTTCTGGTTGGGCTGCAGAGGCTGGATCTTCCTGAACAATTGCCGTGTAATCAAAGTACAGGTGTAGATCCTGTCCTCCAGCAATTTGCCTGTACTTTTACAAAAGCATCTGAGTGAACTCTCGTTAGCTTCCCACTGGGACTGGAGCGTGGACCTAAGACCGCTTGCCACAAAAGGACAGAGTGCTGGAATAACTCTGTTTTCCCCTGACTCAAACTCTGAGAATGTCCGTAGGAGTTCGTGGATGTCTCGTAGCGGCTCGTAATGCTAACGGTAGGTGCTCGGGAAATCCGGTAAACTCGTGCCATTTTTTCAACACTGTGAAAAATGTCCACGAGTAAAAAAAACTCTTACTTTTTACTCGTACGAACTGCTATGAGATATCCACGAACTCCTACAGACCCGCTACGGAGACATTCTCCGAGTTTGAATCAGGAGAAAACCCGGGAGAACTCTTGAATTACCTCATACAGTGGGACAGGGGCTTTACTCCAGCACTCTATGTGTCCTTTTGTGTAAACCAACATCTGCAGTTCCTTGCTTCTACTCCTGCCACAAACGTTGTCTCTATTTTCTCTACACGTGTTGTTCATGCTGCGTCTGCTTAACGGCTCGCCGGGCGAGAGCTGCAGTCAGTTAGCTCTGTAAGAAATTGTCGGCTGCTTCAGCCTGAGTTTCATTTGTGGGGTGCAGTATGCTCTTGAATTGACCACAGGGTTGTTTCCAAGTTTATTAGGGTGTTCACTGCATAGATGGAGCAGGTAATGGTGTCTAAAGGTCTGGGACCTGGTAAACTCCTTCCTGAAGCTGACCTGTATCATGAGCGGGAAGAGAAGGTGTTGCTGTGTGCCCCTAAACCAGCTACATGACTGAGTTTAGTTTAGAGATGGGGTGTAGAAACAGGCCCTTCGGGCCACAGGCCCTTCGGGCCACCGTACATTAACACTGTCCTACACACCAGGGACAATTTACATTTATACCAAGCTAATTAAACTACAAACCTGTACGTCTTTGGAGTGTGGGAGGAAGCCAAAGATCTCGGAGAAAACCCATGCGGCCACGGGGTGAACGTGCAAACTCTGTACAGACAGCACCCGTAGTCAGGATCGAACCCGGGTCTCTGGCGCTGTAAAGCCGCGACTCTACCGCTGCGCCACAGCGCTCCTAAAACAATCGGTCCTTAATCTATCCATTTTTGCAAAGGGTTGAGACAGGACAACTGATTTCATCAATGGGTAACATCCTGTTTTTCGGGGGAGGAGAAGCAATAGATGGTAACTGTGGTTGTTGTGGTGAAGATACTGATTAACTGCTGGACACCTTGTACTAATTGCCTCCATCTCTTTGCAGGTTGGCCTGAAGATTGAAGAAGAGGATGTTGAACATGCTCTTCATGACCAAGCCCTGACAGGGATCATTTTACAAAAGGGACTGCAATGTTTTTAAACCGTTTGTTTTAATAATTTGCGTTTTTGCTGCTGTCAGAAAAGAACGATAAAAGTGTCACCGAAACGGCCTTTCAGAAATGCTTGGCTGCATCTATTCCATAAATTCTCGTTTCCAAAATGAGCCTTGGCTCTGCCACTTCTAGAGCTGGCTGACATTCAGAGCGAAGTCATGTTTTATACGCACGTGGGTGCTGCACACTTTATTTCCAGTGCATGAGGAATGATGAATGCCAGTGCCCATCGACTGAATGGCACAGTTGACTACGGCCTTGGCCAGCTTACCGTGCTGCCAGAAATCATCCGTGTGGGAGAAAAAGACCAGCTGGAATGCTTATCATAACAAATGCGGGGGCTTTTTTAATTGCTGCTTGCAGCAGCACAGGTTTGGAAGATGTTGAAGGAGGTGTATATTAACTATGACATTATCTTTATCTTGTGAAAGGTTTATGAGATGAGTTTCTTGTGTAATAATACTTAATAACATCCCTTTGCTAAGAACTTTTTAAATATATATTTTTAAAAGCAATTTAGCTTTTAAACACATATAAAAGCTTGTTATTGCAAGCCGATGAGATTTTAACTGAATTAAGACTCGTCTCTGGATTGATTTTATTTTTAAGATACCAAGAGTGATCCAGTTAAGATAAAAATGTCAGCATGGAATTAAAGCCTGAAACTTAGATATCAATATCATATTTGGACAAATGAGGACGGTTTAAGTGTAAATGTCTCTTGTGTATAATTTTACGTTTGTGCCCTTGTCTGCTGTGGTTGAAACTTTTAAAATAAAGTTCAGTTGTCTTACTGTGGTTTGTTCTGAGTTTTCCCACGTTGGTGCACGTTGCTGGCAGTCCTACATATGCCAATCATAGAATTTCCTCCCTCAATGTCTCCATCTTTCCACCTTTACTTTAGTTTAGAGATACAGCTCGAAAACAGGCCCTTCAGCCCACCGAGTCCGTGCCGACCAGCTATCCCCGCACATTAACGCTACCACACATACACGGGGCAGTTTTACATTTATACCCGGCCAATTAATTACAAACCTGTACGTTTTTGGAGTGTGGGAGGAAACCGATGATTTCTGAGACCAACCCACGCAGGTCACGGGAAGAACGTACAAACTCCGTGCAGACAAGCACCCGTAGTCAGGATAGAACCCGGGTCTCTATGACGCTGTAAGACTAGCTTTACCGCTAAGGCACCGTACCGCCCGCCCTCTCCATTAAAGCTTTTTGAAGTAGATTCTGGTCATCTGATACTGTCTTGGTTCTGAATTATATTTGATAAAACTCATGTAAAATACCATGCTATGTTGTTAAGCTGTCTGAAATATTCCCAGCTGGTGTTGCCTGACTTGTTACTGTCTGGCAGTCAACATAATGGTGTGTCTGAATCGACTAAACTTTTTTCTCCTGAGCTGTATAAGGTGATTTGTGTGACAGAAAGGAGCTGGCACTTAAGGGGATAAACATTCTGATTGTGATTATTGGGTCTGCCCCTGGGCTCCACTTCAGAGTTAAGTAGGTTTTACATGGCTGTCTAGAAATAGGAATGGATTCTTGTTCAGTTCCACGGGATGTTCAGAGGGGAACACTGCTGAAATGCTGTCAGGGTCACTATTTAATTTCAAACAACCACTGCTTCAAGTTAATAAACCTACAAAGGTCACCACTAAACACTGTAGGGGCCAAGGTGGTAAGGTTTGCTTTAAAGGGATGTAATAATAGAAAAGTTGTGTATTAACAGTACCCATTTGATGTCTGGTTTATTAGGCGTACTGTGGTACAGTGAAAAGCTTTGCGTTGTGTGCTATCCAGTCAAAGAAAAGACTACGTGATGACAATCAAGAGGTAGACACAAAATTCTGGAGTAACTCAGCGGGACAGGCAGCATCTCTGGAGAGAAGGAATAGTTGTCGGGTCGAGACCCTTCAGACTGATGTCAGGGGAGTGGGCGGGACAGAGATAGAATAGTCGGAGACAGTAAGACTGGTGGGAGAACTTGGAAGGTGGAGGGGATGGAGAGAGGGAAAGCAAGGGCTATTTGAAGTTAGTGAAGTCAATGTTCATGCAGCTGGGGTGTAAGCTACCCAAGCCAAATATGAGGTGCTGTTCCTCCAATTTGCGCTGGGCCTCGCTCTGACAATGGAGGACAATCAAGAGGTGTACAGTGAAAGATAAAGGGTGCAAAATATAATGCAGGATAATATCTAATTAAAGATGGTCCAAAGGTCTCCAATGAAGTAGTTGGGAAGTCAGGATCACAATATTCTGCAAAGGCAAGAGAATGAGTGGGTAGTTGTGCTGATTGTCAGTACCAACGATATGTGGAGAATTGAAATTCCATTGTCAGACTTGCAGGAGCTATGGAGGAAGGGAGTTATCCCTGGATTATCACTGGAATGCCACGCATTGAGGATAATTAAAAATAGGAAGTCTATTTGTGGCCCAATGCATTTCTGGAGGGAGGGCTGCACATTCTTGGGGTTTTGTTTATCAAGATCATAGGTAATAAGATGATGCATGGCAAGGCTAGATCACTTAATGTGTGTTTTAATATCTCTGTTTACTGTGGCCAAAAAAAAGCTGATAAAATGTGTAGGAATGAACTGCAGATACTGGTTTAAATCAAAGGTAGACACTAAATGCTGGAGTAACTCAGCGGGACAGGCAGCATCTCTAGAGAGAAGAAATGGGTGATGTTTCGGGTCGAGACCCTTCTTCAGACTGATGTCAGGGGAGTGGGAGGTGTACTCCCACTCACCTGACATCAGATAAGGAAGTGTAAAGTGTGAAAACAGGACCAAGGGAATGGAGATCAAGGAAAATATAGAATAGATCATTGTTAATTGGGAGAAGGTAACAACAAAGCAAACAGATAAATTGTAGTCGGAGACAGTAAGACTGGTCGGAGAAATGGGAAGGTATGGAGAGAGGGAAAGCAAGGGTTACTTTAAGTTAATGTTCATACTGCCCAAGCAAAATATGAGGTGCTGTTCCTCCAATTTGCACTGGGCCTCACTCTGACAATGGAGGAGGCCCAGGACAAAATGGTCAGTGTGGGAATGGGAGGGGGAGTTAAAGTGTTTAGCAACCAGATCAGATAGGTTTAGGTGGACAGAGCAATCAGGTAGGTTTACGGTATTGGTGGAAGTGGAGATGGTAATGAATGTGCTGCAAAGGCCTAGAGAGGACATTCGATAGGTATGAATAGCTTGCAACTTGGATTGCTTATGAAAGTAGATGAATTTGTTAAAATCATCCCCGGATACGGTAGACTAGACAGAATTGGAAAATGACAAATGAAAGTTGTGTTCAGGAAAGAGTGCTCGTATGTACATGTGGTCAGCTTAACATACCTAGTGGATAAAGATTTAGAAACACTAATCGGTAAAAAAAACAACAAACTTGTAGCTTATAGAATTTTAAAGGTGAACGACTATTGATTTGTGAAGGGCAGATTGGATTTAACGAATTGAGTTTTTTGGAGCAACATGATTAACATATGCTGTGAATGTTGTAAATATGGATTTTTAAGAAAGCATTTCCTAAAGTGTCATGTAAAAGGGTGTTTTACAAAGTTAATGTCAACTGGAGGATGGTGGACAGTCATGTTTTCCATGGGTCAGTGATAGGGCCATAACTTATTTTAATATGTGTAAATGTCATTGGAAATTGTACGAGCTAATTCGAGAGTTCTCCCGAGTTTCCCCTGATTCGAACTCGGAGAATTATGGTAATAGCTGCTCGTAGGTACTCGGGGCTCTCATGGACATTTTTCAACATGTTGAAAAATCTTTCCGAGCTTACCGTGTTTCCCGAGTACCTGCCGTTAGCGTTACGAGCCGCCTCAAGCTCCGACGTACCCGCGACGTACATTCTACGTGCTTAACACGAGTTTGATTTTTTTTTTTTAACTTGGGAGAGCTCTTGAATTACCTCGTACAGTGTGACAGGCCCTTAAGGCAGCAACTGTACTGCTGCGCCACCATGAATGCTGAACATGATGCTAACATAAAACATAGAACGCAAAACATTACAGCAGAGGAATGGGCCCTTCAGCCCACAATGTTTGTGCTGATCATGTGCCTATTCAAAAGACTTAAATGCCACTATCGTATCTGCTTCCAATAACACCCCTGCAGTCAATCAAAGAATAAATGAAGGAGAGGTGAAGCAAGAGACAAGGAGATGCAGTGGGAAGGAAAGGGATGAAAATTCAAAAGTGTGGATGCACTAGAGAGTGAAGTGGAGCGGGATAAATCATGGGGATGGGTGAGTAGACACAAATGTTGCCGTTAATCCCCAGCTAGGATCAGCAAGCAACTGATCGAAACGACGTGGGCGTTAGGACAGCAGCAACCGCTGACATCGCAGGTGTTGGGACAAGACAGCAATGGGCACAGGGTGGACATGGAAACCCAGCAACCTTTTCACAACTAATAGGAGCAGAATTAGGCCATTCGGGCCATCAAGTCTCCTCAGCCATTCAATCATGCTTGATCTATTTTTGCTCCTCAGCCCCATTCTCCTACCTTCTCCCCATAACCCCTGACACTAATGAAGAATCTATCTCTCCCCTTAAAATATCCATTGACTTGGCCTCCACAGCCTTCTGTGGCAGACCTGTGATTCGATTCAATTCAATTCAACTTTAATGTCAGTGCACAGATACAAGTATGGGTACAACGAAATGCAGTTTAGTGTCAGTACGTAGTTATAGCAATATATAGATAAATACAGATAAATAAATAGATGTGGAAATCTATCGGCGGGACTCAGAGTTCAGCAGGGTGATGGTGTTATTATAGAAGCTATTCCTCATCCTGCTGGTGTGGGACCTGAGGCTCCTGTACCGCCTCCCCGATAGTAGGAGGACAAACAGTCCATGGTTAGGGTGGGAGGGGTCCTTGGTGATCTTCTCGGCCCGTCTCAGACACCGTTTTCGGTGGAGGGCATCCATGATGTACTGGGCGGTTTTCACCACCCGTTGTAGTGCCTTCCTGTCTGCTACGGTGCAACTGCTGTACCAGACCGTAAAGCAGGTGGTCAGGATGCTTTTGATGGTACAGCGGTAAAAGTTGGTCAGGATCTGGGGGGACAGGTGGGCTTTTTTGAGCATCCTCAGGAAGTAAAGGCGCTGCTGCGCCTTTTTGATCAGCTTGGAGGTGTTGAGGGACCAGGACAGATCCTCCGAGATGTGTACCCCGAGGAATTTGTAGTTGGAGACCCGCTCCACCTCAGTCCTGTTTATATGGATGGGGGTGTGTCTGCCCCCTCTGTTCTTTCTGAAGTCGACAATGATTTCCTTCGTCTTCTGGGAGTTGCGAACGAGGTTATTATTGGCACACCAGGTTGTCAGGTGCTGGACCTCCTCCCTGTAGGCTGACTCGTCATTGTCGCTGATCAGTCCTACCACCGTGGTGTCGTCGGCGAATTTTATGATGGCGTTGGAGCCATACTTAGGGATGCAGTCATGGGTGAAGAGGGAGTAGAGGAGAGGACTGAGCACACAGCCCTGTGGCACGCCAGTGTTCATTGTTATAGTGGAGGAGGTGAGGTTGTTGACCCTAACAGACTGTGGTCTGTTAGTGAGGAAATCCAGTGTCCAATTGCAGAGGGAAGTGGAGATGCCAAGACCGGTGGTAATCCTACAGGTACTGACTGGTCTGCTTCCAGCCCTGCTCCAGGCCAGAGTGGGGGGGTTACAAAACCCTGCAGCCTGGGGTAATTTTACAAGCACTACAATCTTGAAGTTTGTGGTAATCTTCCGGGTAATACAGCCCTGCAACCCAGTGGTCGTCTTCTTCTTGCGTATGGCGTGCGCAGCCTAAAATTATAGGTCAACTTGTTGTATTTGTTTGTGCAAGTCTGGTTGTTGATTGCATTAGTCGAAACAGGCAAGGGTTGCAATATCCCACCCCACCCCACCCTGTGGTAATCTGACAGGCACTGGAAACCCTGCAGCCTGGGCTAATGTTAGGGGTACAAAACACTGCAACCCTGTGGTAATCTGACAGGCACTGGAACCCTGCAGCCTGGGCTAATGTTAGGGGTACAAACACTGCAACCCTGTGGTAATCTGACAGGCACTGGAACCCTGCAGCCTGTGGTTATCCCGGCGGCGCCAGTACCTGGTGAATCACCTGCCTGTGCTGTGCTGGGCTGGGGCGGGTCAGGTGGCAGCTGCTAACCCGGCGGCCGGGCGTTAGGACCCAGCGGCGCCCGCAGCGAGCCGTTGGAGCCGTTGGTGGCGAAGTGTGTGTGAGGAGCCCGCGCGCGCGCGCCTGCCCGGTCGCAATCGGAACCGCCGCCCGCCCGCCCGCGTCTCCTCTCCCCTCCCCCCCGACAGTGAGTACAAGCAACGCCTCTGGCCCGCGTCCAGCCGCGCCGTTCGACCGCTCGCCCCCTCAACGTCGGCAGCCGCCGGGGCTTCCAGGCCAGAGCGGGCGGGACTCGCCGCCGAGAGCAGGGAGAGGCAGGGAAAAGGCAAATGGAGAGGCGGGGCTGGCGGGGAGGGAGAGGGTTGAGAGGCAGAGGCGGCGGCGGCGGCGGGGGGGGGGGGGGGGGTTTCCCGCCCAACCCGGCCTGGCTCGACCCCGCCGCTCCCGGGTCAGCCCCCCCCCCCCCCCTGGAAGCTGACCAGACGCTTCCCATCAAATACCCTTTGATGTGTTCAGTTCACACTTATTATTTGTACATTTGTTACAGAAGACAGTTTACCTGACAGTTAATCAACATGTGCAAATATTTACAGATGCAGTCCAAACATTGTGATCCATCTGCGTGAAGTCACTTAAACTAGTTTGAGCTGAACGCAATTGTCTTTGGAAGTGGTGGTTTCGGTTTGTTTTGAAAGTTTTTTTTTCTCGTTTTGCATCTTTACTCCTAAACATGCAGAAGGATCTCGACCCGAAACGTCACCCATTTCTTCTCTCCAGAGATGCTGCCTGTCCCGCTGTGTTACTCCAGCTTTTAGTGTCTATCTATATAGAATCATTAATGGTGGTCTGGAAGATATTCACACCTCCTAGATCAGGGATGTTGGATCAACAATATGCTAAAATCAATAATAATCAATAATGCATAATCTGGTATCGACTCTATAGATCACCTATTCATTTTCTCCAGAGATGCTGCCTGACCTGATGAGTTACTCCAGCAATTTGCTTCCATAATCAAAAGTGTTGCGTTTCATCTGAAATCCCACTTGTTTTTTGTTTAGATAAATTCAAACATTCTGTGGTGTTTTCTGATAGTATCCATTGTGACAATAAACTAAACTTGTAAAAATCATGGATATATAGAGATCACCTTAACCTCGTTCAATGGTGGATCAGGCATGGACCTAAGTTCGTAATTTGAAGAAGGCCAGAGAGGTTATTGCCATTATTTGGGCTGCTGTTGTACATTCATCAACTGATTGGGTTTGGATGGACTGAAGACATTGTTGATTGTGTGAGCATGCTGCAGACAAACTAGTTATGTTGCAACGTTGATTTCTCTTGAAACACTTTGAGCCAATGAAAGACATTACATAGATGTAGTTCTAGCTGTCCAGGTTGGAGACTTAGTCCAGGGTTGCTATAGGGAAGATTTTGTTAAGTTGGAAAGAGTGCAGAGAGGATTACCGAGGATGTTGCCAGGACTTGAGGGCCTGAGCTATAGGGAATGGTTGGGCAGGCTACCATTTTATTCCTTTGAGTGCAGGAGGATGAGGGGTGATCTTAGAGAGGTGTAAAGATCATGAGAGGAATAGATAGGCTCGATGTACAGAGTCTTTTGCCGAGAGTAAGGAAATCAAGAACCAGAGGACAGGTTTAAGGTGAGAGGGGGAAAGATTTAATAGGAACGTGAGGAGGATCCTTTTCACACTGAGGGTAGTGGGTATATGGCACAAGCTGACAGAGGGGGTAATTGAAGCGGGTATTATCACACCATTTTTAAAAATACATTTGGATAGCTGCATGGATAGAAGAGGTTTAGAGTGATATGGGCTAAATGCAAGCAGGAAGTACCAGTGTAGATGAGGCAAATTGATTGATTTAGGCTGAAGGGCTTGTTTCCATGCTGTATGACTCTTTCATTTATCCATGGACGTACCCATTCTCCCAAGCTTCGCCAAAGTGTTTCATTTGTAGATCTTGGAGTCAAACCCAATTGTGTTCCCAGTTCTTTATCATGAATGTCATTGACTAACAATGAACACCTAGAATGTTGCTGTTCATTAAACAGAGTGAACACCATTTATTGAGCATAGAAAGCATTGAGTAGTTTGTCATGCAGAACATGGATCATGGAAAAGCCACGTGGAAGCTCAAAGGTATCATCTTTGTCCTTTGAAGCTAGGATGGTAGTGCATTGAATTCTCTGGATGAGAGTGGCAGTGGCCAAAGGATGGGTTGGAGAGGAGGTACTGATCTCAATCTATTGACCCCTGCGGGAAATGCTGGGGAGAGGGGGGGGGGGGCACAAAACTGGGAGAGAGGAGAGGCAGGACTGGTTCTGAAGAAAGGTCTCAACCGGAAACGTCGCCTATCCCTTTTCTCCAGGGGTGCTGCCTGACCCACTGAGTTACTCCAGCTTTTTGTGCATATCCTCAGTGGCAGGTAATAGGAGCACACAGGCAATGGGGTTTGATAGGCAGATGATTGGAACAAAAGTCAGAGATTAAAACATAAGGTCAAATACGGAAGGTTTGGAAAGTTACAAATTGTGAAGCCAGAGGAAGGAATGTAGGAGGAGGGAGAATGGAGCAACAGGTGCGAATCCAGGATATGGTGGGGTGGGGGGGTTTAATTAGAGGTGACCTAAAACCAGAGAATTCAAGGAGTTTGTATCTGATGCCCTTCATGGTTGAATAGCCTGTTGCTGATTATTATTTGGACTGGCAGATTGGATGCCAGTCTGAGTGAACTATTGGACCGCACAGCTCTTAACAAAAGTTTGGAGGGGTAAAGGTCCCTGGTGTTAACGTGTCGAAGATTAACCCCATGAATTTATTGTATGTAAATTGTTCTTAAAATAATTGAAACCATTACTGTTCCATTTTCTAACAACATCTGAGCCCTGCAGAGTTTAGTGCCTCGTAATGAGTTGTAGATAACCTATTCTTCTCTGCATGAATTGCATCTGTGATAGAATTTCTCAGCAACAGAATTATTTTCTCGATTTTTTTTTTTGCTACAAATAACATTGTGGCGATCTAAGCTTCAGTGAACGTGTGTGCATCAGTTACAAATGTTGGTGGAGAAATGGACCTAGAAACAACTGTCTTTGTAAAATTCAACTTAAATTATATATTATATCCCCAGGTTAAAGGATTCTGGTAAATTGGTTACAACTCTGATTGGTTAAAAAAAGACAGTCAATCATTTAATTTGTCTTTGGTTTATTGTGCACAGAATAGTAGCTGTACTTACCTACCTACTGTTGGTTTTACAGTTATGTAAAAAAAATGAACAAAAAGCACTGCAAAGTTCCTGAGAATTAATATGTTAAAAGGTAATTTATATCTGCTTTATAACAATAATCTCTGAGATTGAATTATAGCTTTGTAATTGCTTCCAATTTTTTTATTAAACATGAAGTTATTAAACATGGTTATTAAGTGTTAAGTTATTACACCTTTTAAAAAAAGTATTCACCAATTCCTTTACCACATTCTTTTGCCTTATATTACCACTAGAGCTCCCATTTGCTCTTTCGTGCTTTACATCCTATTTCTGACCTCTTACTTTCTCTCCTCTCCTTCCTCTTTTGTACTATATCTCAATACCAAAACTTTTCTCAGATCTGATGAAAGATCATTAACCTTTGGAATGTTTTTTTATCAAAAATATCTTTAAAGGTTTACCCTCGGTTTTGCTGAAGCCCTAAAATCATATTTACTGTTTGATTTAAAAAAAATTGAATCTAATCTATGGTTGGAAGCATTTGCAGGCTAGGGTAGCATTTCAATGCAATGCCGGGAGAATTTTGCATTATTGCTTTTGTCTTTTGGAGGCAGCTTTAAACTGTGTTCCTGTTAGGTGGATGTCACAGGATTCTTGAAACCTGGAGAGTAGCAATTGAGGATCCTCTGTGTTCCAAGCCAAAGTTTTTCAGCAAACTAACCCCATTTGAACCCCACGTGGATAGAGAACTGGCTGGCAGACAGGAAACAAACGGTAGGAGTAAACGGGACCTTTTCAGAATGGCAGGCAGTGACTAGTGAGGTACCGCAAGGCTCAGTGCTAGGACCCCAGTTATTTACAATATATATTAATGATTTGGACGAGGGAATTGAATGCAACATCTCCAATGCGGATTGTTTTGATTTTTGCGGATGACACAAAGCTGAGGGGCAATGTTAGGTGTGAGGAGGATGCTAGGAGGCTGCAAGGTGACTTGGATAGGCTGGGTGAGTGGGCAAATGCATGGCAGATGCAGTATAATGTGGATAAATGTGAGGTTATCCACTTTGGTGGCAAAAACAGGAGGGTAGACTATTATCTGAATGGTGGCCGATTAGGAAAAGGGGAGATGCAACGAGACCTGGGTGTCATGGTACACCAGTCATTGAAAGTAGGCATGCAGGTGCAGCAGGCAGTGAAGAAAGCGAATGGTATGTTAGCATTCATAGCAAACGGATTTGAGTATAGGAGCAGGGAGGTTCTACTGCAGTTGTACAGGGCTTTGGTGTGACCACACCTGGAGTATTGCGTACAGTTTTGCTCTCCAAATCTGAGGAAAGACATTCTTGCCATAGAGGGGGTACAGAGAAGGTTCACCAGACTGATTCCTGGGATGTCAGGATTTTCATATGAGGAAAGACTGGATAGACTCGGCTTATACTCGCTAGAATTTAGAATATTGAGGGGGGATCTTATAGAAACTTACAAAATTCTTAAGGGGTTGGACAGGCTAGATGCAGTAAGATTGTTCCCGATGTTGGGGAGGTCCAGAACAAGGGGTCACAGTTTAAGGATAAGGGGGAATTCCTTTAGGACTGAGATGAGGAAAACATTTTTCACACAGTGTGTGGTGAGTCTCTGGAATTCTCTGCCACAGATGGTAGTTGAGGCCAGTTCATTGGCTATATTTAAGAGGGAGTTAGATGTGGCCCTTGTGGCTAAAGGGATCAGGGGGTATGGAGAGAAGGTAGGTACAGGATATTGAGTTGAATGATCAGCCATGATCATATTGAATGGCGGTGCAGGCTCGAAGGGCCGAATGGCCTGCTCCTGCACCTATTATCTATGTTTCTATGAATTCATTGTTCCTTTGTAACTTTGTGCTTTTTGTGGAACCTGACTTTGTGCAATTTAGCTGTGAGCCTAGGGTCACGGATAGAAAGTCATATATCCATGTTTTCTGAGGCAAAGAAGGATGGATTAAATTTCAAAGAAACTAATAAATATGCAAAACTGCAGGATTCCAGTGTAAGCAAACGTGAGGTCATTTTGGATTTTAATAGACTAGAATAGGTTAAAAAAAACATGCAATTTTCTATGCCTTGGTACAGGCAACATCCTTTTGTACTGTATTTAGTTTAGTTTGGAGATACAGAGCGGAAACAGGCCCATCAATTCCGCGCCGAACAGTGATCACCCCGTACACTAGTACTATGCTACACACTGGGGACAATTTACAAACTTGACCAAACTCAATTAATTTACAAGCCCGAACGTCTTTGTAGTGTGGAAGGAAACCAAAGCACCCGGTGAAACCCACTCAGTCATGGGGAGAACGTACATATTCCGTACAGATAGCACCCACACAGGATCGAACAAGGGTCTCTGGCGCTGTAAGGAAGCAACTCTACCGCTGCGTCATCATGCCACCATCTGGATTTGTGGTTTCCTCTAATATTAATGTGTTTGTAGAGTTTTTGTTCATTACAGTTTTTGACCTCTCTTGTGGGGTTCCACAATACAGATAAGTAACACTCGAGTACTGAAAAGGTTTACAAAATTGTAATGATCAAATTGTTACGCTGTGGCAGGAATTTCCATAGTTTAATGACAACATTAAGTGAATATTTTTAATTCTCTGCATTATATAGTGTCCAATTGAGACTGATTACAAGGCAGTAATCTCATTAAGGAGTTCAGATACCACTGTTGGCCACAAACTGAGCAACTACTTTGGTTACTGCGTGTATCCATTGTTTCTTACAGGTTTTGACTGAACAGAATTGATTTTGATCAGAATGGGTTATGATGTGCAGCTGGCCACTATAGAACAACATGTAGACTTTATAAACCAGCATATGCAGTTCTTTGTTTTTAAAAATATATATAGGCCAATGTGAAATGTATGTTCGGCATTCGCAAAATCATTTAACTTCAGATTTGTAAAATGAAATTAATTTAGCATGGACATTGGCATCATTAGCATAGAAATTGTGATATAGATATTGTATATAAGAAGCCCAATATAATGTTTCCGTTTCAATTTAGTTTATTGTCATGTGTACAGTGAAAAGCTTTTGTTGTGTGCTGTTCGGTCAGCGGAAAGATAATACATGATTAGATTACAATCGAGCCATTTACAATGTATAGATAAGGGAATAACGTTTAATGCAAAGTAAAGCCAGCAAAGTCCAATCAAAGATAGTCTGAGTGTCACCAATGAGGGAGATAATCGACAGTGAGAATGTCATTGTTTCTGTTTCGAGGATTTTGCTGTGTGTTTTTGCAGCTACATTTGTGTATATTACAACAGTGAATAGAATTCTGATAAAAATAATTAGCTGTGAGGTTATATACGTTGCTGTGTATGCGGTGTGGTGGCTCAGCTGTTGGTGTGTGTGAAAGGTGGTGTCTGCAAATATAGCTGCAAAATAATCTTTGACAGATTTTGACGTGAAAAGCATTTTTAAAAATCTGTTCATTGAAATCAAACCCTTTTTGACAGGAATCTGGTCACACTGTGGGGAAATATCTCGATGAAAAGGAACATTTGTTTTGTAAATGTAATAAATGAGTTAGTAATCTAGCAAAGTTGTGTAAAATGTTGGCACTTTATTTCGATTCTTCACTCTTAATGTGTGAACTTCAATTCAGAATGAGAGTGCTTTAAGTGGGGAGGAGGAGGCACAGTAGCGCTTAGGTAGAGTAGCTGCCTTACAGCAACAGACACCCGGGTTCGATCCTGACTACGGGTGCTGTCTGTACGGAGTTTATGCGTTCTCCCTGTGACCAAGTGTGGTTTCTCCAGGTGCTCTGGTTTCCTCCCACACTCCAAAGACATACAGATTTCTAGGTTAATTAGCTTCGGTAAAACTGTAAACTGTCTGTAGTGTGTAGGATAGTACAAGTGTACGTGGTGTTTGCTGGTCAGCGTGGACTCGGTGGGCCAAAGGGCATTTTTCATACTGTAACTCTAAACTAAACTACGTGGCAAAGTTTCATCTAATGTTGAGCCCATGGCTATTCATCTGAAGCATGTGGTGTTTCTAATGGGAATTTGGACCATGGTCAGAAGTAGAATCCCAGACTCTGTCAATTTAACTGTGGGGATACTGAGATCAATTGTTTCACGCGTTCCAGTAACAGAAACTGAACCCAATACGTTTCTGGTCTGTTTCAACTGAGCCTAGTATCACTCACCGCCTAGCTATAGATCAGAGGGCAGAGAATTTCAGAATTTCAGAGGTGAAGGGATGTTTAAAAATGTGCTCAGTTACAGCAGGAGGGATGTTTTCATATAAAGTTGAGAACAAAGACTGGAGAAATGTATTTGTTGAGGGGGCTCTGTCAACAGTTCTGTCTGAACTCCATCCAGTACTACTCCGATAGCTTAAGACAGTTTGGCTGCGGTGAAAGGATTCCTGGATTTTACATTGGTCAGCAGAAAACTCTAACTCCAATATATACAGTTAAGGTTTTTTAACTTCTGAAACTGGTGTCTCGGTGCAGCATTAATGCAAAATTAGTAGTTACTACTTCACTTATCCCTTGTTTTTTCCCAGTATCGAGTATGGAAACAGTACTTTTGCACTGATTTAGAGGTCCCACATCTTGATGGCTTGATCTTAGAATTAGGGCAGGCATTTCAGAGAAATTAAAAAATAAATTAAACTAGGAAAGAGGGATCCCAAGCTGGTTACTTTCCTCCGGTGCAAATGCAAGATCTTTTTGTGACTAGCTATTTTGCTTTGAATTAGCTCATTCTGTGTTCCTTGGGTCTTCCTGATAAAGTTCATAAGTCGTAGGGGTAGAATTATGCCATTTGAGTCAATGATCGAGTCATTCAATCATTTCTGATCTATCTATCCCTCTCAACCCATTCTCCCCATAACCTTTGGCACCTTTACTGATCAAAGTTTGTCAATCTCGGCTTTAAAAATATCCAATGACTTGGATTCCACCGACTTCTGCAGCAATTAATTCCACAGATCCACCACCTTGTCATAAACATGATCTGGAACCACAGAAGAATAGTCTTTATCAAAAAACAATATTTTAAACATTTTTAGTTTTATTGATTTCCTTTGGTAGATTTGTGGTATTCATGTGTGTTTATTTTCAATAATAGATTCAAAAATCAAATCACATTTTGTATTTTACAAGCTTGTCCTTTGAACTGAAAATCTACCAGTTAATAAGGCACTTGGCCGTTTTACACCACAGACTTGCATCTCCCAAGAACTGAATTGATGTGACCCAATGAGCCTGAAATTTAGGGAGAAAACATTAATATTACTGGTCTGACCCAGTCTTCAAGAGGAATGAAAGGGCACTGAATCATTCAATTGACTGTGTTATTTGTGTTAATGTTGATTTTATAAAATATTAGTTTATTTTGGGCATAATATTATGTTTGGTGTTCAAATAGGATTTCGATAAAGTCCACTTGTTGGCTGCAAAAATTAATAATTGAGATACAGAATTTGCTACTTTTTTTGCTGGAAGAGCTGTATCATTTTTGAGAGCTGAGGAAGTATTCAGTTTTGGAGACACAAGAAGCTGGAATGTAGTGTGTTTGAGGAATTCAACGGGTCAGGCAGCATCTGTGGGATGGACAAATGACATTCAGTTTTACCATTGACGATGCTTAGTGAACTTTAAGGTGATGAATAGAAGGAACCATGTATATCTTGTCAAGCCTATTGACTTAAGTGCCATTTTATTCAGTATTGCTGTAGTGCTAAGTGAATTCAACCTGTCTCTTTAAGGAAAGCACATTTGAGCATGGGAATGTTATGGCAGCACATCGAACACATGGCATCAAATTACACTCGATGCCAAAAAAATAACTGGAGAACATCTCATCCAGGTACTCCCTGATTCAGCAAGTATGATTCAGTGGTTGTGTAGGAGGCAACTGCCGATGCTGGTTTATACTGAAGATAGACGCAAAATGCTGGAGTAACTAAGCATTTCCATCTTCGGTCTGAAAAAGGATTCTGACGCGAAACACCACCTATTCGTTTTCTCCAGAGATGCTGTCTGACCCGTTGAGATACACCAGCATTTTGTGTCTATCTTTGATACAGCGGTGGTGTTTTTAAAATTATTTATTGTCAATTTTTATGTTATTTTCCAGACAAAATTTAAATACCTGAATTGCTCTCTTTGTCTTTTACTCCCCTTTTTAAGTTATGCTACTTTTACACACATTCCCTTCAAATTTCTTTGGAATTTTGTTATTGCTGGTTTTGTGAATTTAATGATGGTGTTGTTGTTGTTTGTCCTTCATAGTCGAAGAAGACCATGACTTCAGTGCTTTTGTTTGTGGGTCCGGAGGTGAGTTGTGAGACCGATCCGGGCTTGGAAGGCTCGCCAGCATATGGGACACAGCTGGGTGGGCACCGCGGTAGAAGCTGAAGTAGCTCAAGCCCCGCGCGCGGCGCGTTTCTTCTGAGCTTCTGCAGTGCGTCCCTTCCCATCTGCACGCGCTCCCGTGGTGATCCTGCTTCGCCCAGTTGGGCGGTTCGGGTCCTGAAGTCATGACTTGTGCTTGACTTGGATTAAAGTGAGGGAGAGCAGCGCAAATCGTCAGTCTTACTCTCTCGTCCCGGCCTATCAGGATCCAGTGGCAAGACATAGTCAAGACGGCCGGCGGTAGGTCAGGATGCAGTGGATGGCCACCAGTGTTCTACGTGAACATTGTGCTCTAATTGTGCTCCGCGATGATTTGCTGGGTACCTACCCGTTGGACCGGCAATGGTGGTCTCCGCCGCGTATTCCACCGGATCCAGTCTTCACCTTTCCTGAATACGGTAATAGCCACAAGGCAGTGGAGGTTCGCATTTGGTGTTCACCTTCACCCCTCCAAGGTGCTATATGGCAGACACCTGGAGGACACCTGTGCTTGACTTTGTTTAACATGGGGAGACTGGTAAACAGGCAGCCACCCCACGGTCCTTGACAGATCTGGGTCAGGATCCAGTGGCATGGAGTCCAAGACGACCGGAGACCTTTTTCTGCTACAGCCTTCATCCGCCTTCACAGCCGTTGTGACGCTCCACTAAGGTCAGCCATCGTCCTCCGCCTGTTCCACCATAGAGCAATCCAACCAGGTCAGAGACTTCCCCCTCGACCTTACAGCCATGGGTGGCCCTACCAGGAGCATAGCTCCAGACGGCGTAACTCTCAGGATCTCAGATCCACACAAGCTTCTCCACCACGACAAGGTGACAATCCACGGAGAAGATGCAAATCTCAAAATCTCGAATTAATGATGGTAATCTTGTGATTATGGAATTGTGCTACTTTTGACACGGATTTTCCTGGGACATTATCCGGGACATTTGTGCTATTTTTCATGTTGCTGGATTTTTACTGTGAATTAAATAAAGATTTTGAGATTTGCTTTGATGAATTGGTTGCTCAGATGGTGGAAAGCCATCATTTCAATAGGTTCCCAAGTGTGCAATAATATGCATGTGAGACTAAAAGAGGAGAGAGCTTTTTTCATAAATTCTAGATTGATTCTCCTTGCTTGCGAAAGTGGATCGCATACATCATTGAAAGGCAGGAAGTTGATGCAGAGGATCTGAGAAGAATCTGTTTTCATATTTGGAAAATAAGTATTTTGTAACCATTTCTCTGAGGGATCATTGTTGACTATGTAATAGATTTATTTTTGGTGTAAAATCTTTGGTTTCAATGGAAGTTAGTATTTCCTGAAATTTCAAGTCTTGTGTAAATTGAGTTTATTTTGTGTATTTTTCTTATTGTCACATGAACATCAGCATTCATCCTATTGAAGCATGCATAAAATACGTTGAGCTTGTCTGGGAGTGATGCTTTGCTGTCGTTTGAGCTGCTACTGGATTTCGTCCTGCGTGGAGTGATGGCATGCAAGCCCTGCCACAGCTGCCGAGCGTCCGTCTCCTTCTCCAGTTTAGAGCGAGAGTCCCTTTTGGTCTTTAATGGACCTATCGAGGTCTTATCCAGACTTCTTATAAGAATCACTTGATCTCTTTTGACACCTGATTTTAAAGTATTTTCTGATACTTCCTTGAGACTTCTCTTAGTTGCTCTCTTGTGTTGTTTGCAGTAGCCAACAGCTGGTTAAATGAGGGGGAAGATGTGGGATGGGCTGCTGCTTTGGAGGACAGTGGTTAGCGATGAGAGGTTTGTGATAGCTTGGCCATACACAGTAACCGGTTTGGATGGATTAAATGGTAAATTGACTTTTTTTCTACATTCACAGATGTTAGACCTCGGAAAAATGTTTTTTTGTTTTCCTGAAGGGGCTGCATTTTTATAATACTCCATACTTTCTTAATTTCACTTCTTTCGTTGAAAAACATTGCAATCTGCTGTCGTGAGCAATGCCATGGGAACTGAGCTGAGAAAAAAAAATATTCTTGTCTCTGACAGGTACTTTTTATAAGTGTCACACTTGCTTCCTGACATATCTTCCCTTCACACTTTGATGATGCCACGCTTTTGTCTCACTCACCATGAGCAATACCAGAATATAAAAGAAAACAGCTGCAGAGATCAGCTGGGGGCTTAGATGATGGTTATAAACCACAGGAACAGTTTGAGATTATTGCCTTGTAAAATCATTGGTGTGTAACGCTCCAATGTATCTTTTTATTCTCTTTCTAGTCTTGTACAGGGTCCTTTTACAGTGTTCTTTTCACAGAGATCTTTGCACAAAGACTGCGGAATTTAAGTACCGGCCTGAGAAATGTAACTAATAAAACCAACTGTCGGGTATTTGCTTCTGTGTCATTTGTCAATTCCATTTGTTGTAAAAGCATATTGAAGGAGTAGATAATAATGAACTAAAGGTGTATTTTGAGCAGAGAATGCAGTGTTAGTGTAGCCCCTTTCTGCGTGTCTTTCATGCATGCTGTATTTCTCTCTTGTAAGTGCAGACCCCTCTGTTTGCACATGGCTCGTATACTATGTGTGTCCATTTAGTGCCCATGTGCTGTTCCTTATCTGTCCCTGGCATACATACCCTTCAGTTTCTTGTGCATGACTGCCCTTTGTCTCTGTGAATGTAAAACAAAGAATTACACAACTTTGAAGAAGAACAGGGCACTATTTATCCCTCATTCTTCTCTTCTGAGTCCCTAGAGATCAAAGATGATTTACTTACACTCCAATTCTGAGGTACTGATTAGGCCAATATGAGACCAGCAGACACAAACACTCATGGTGTGGTGGGTGGATAGTATTTGAGCTGGTGCCCTCCACAAACAAATACATGCATTTATCCCTCAGTCAGGAGTATTAACATAGATTATCTTTCATTGCTGTATGCGGCAAAACACTGTCTGCAAATTAGCAGCTATCATTCCTATGCAACAGTGACCACACTTGGGATGTTAACTACTTAACGATAACCTTGAAATTGTGAAATGCACTATATTATGCATTTTTTAAAGAACTATCTGATTTCTCCTTTGGATATTGTGTGAAGGGGGGTACTGTCTTCCTTGTGTCTCTGATTTGTGCCATCAAGAATGAAGAACGGCCAAGAAAACCGCCAAGGGTCATTATTAATTCCCGGTGAAAAAATCGATTATGTCCAACAATCAGTACATATTTAAATGTTACTATAGAGAGAGAACAGAATTGTGGTACGCCAGTCAATAATGGTTTAAATTTAAACATTTCCTTTCAATATACAATTTTGACATTTGCACAATGTTGTCTCCAATGCTTTTAATGCATCTGATTCAACCTTGTCGATGTATTTATGGATGTTGTCAGTATTCCCCAGTTTCTTGCTAAGTCAGGAAACATGTTTATTCAGGAAACATGTTCCCGATGTTGGGGGAATCCAGAACAAGGGAGCCAGAGTTTAAGAATAAGGGGTAAGCCATTTAGAACAGAGATGAGGAAAAACTTTTTCACACGGAGAGTTGTGAGTCTGGAATTCTCTGCCTCAGAGGGCGGTTCTCTGGATGCTTTCATGAGTGAGCTAGACAGAGGTCTTAAAGATAGTGGAGTCAAGGGATATGGGGAGAAGGCAGGAATGGGGGACTGATTGTGGATGATCAGCCATGATCACATTGAATGGCTCATGGCTCGAAGGGCCGAATGACCTACTCCTGCACCTATTGTCTATTATCCTATCATCATGTATGAACCTACAGAATGTGTGCAGCAAGCCATCATATTCCTCGAATGACTACTTTTCAACAAAAATCTGGTATGCAGTACAAAACGCCTGTTCCCTTTTCCCCTGACTCTCAGTCTGAAGAAGGGTCTCGACCCGAAATGTCACCTATTCCTTTTCTCCAGAGATGCTGCCTGACCCACTGAATTGCTCCAGCTTTTTGTGTGTCTCTTCGGTATAAACCAGCATCCGCAGTTCCTCCCTACACATCTAAATGATTCCTCTTTTCACTCACTCCCTCACACAATTCTTAAGGATCAGTTGTAGCAAATGTCAAATGTAACCTGCTTCAGACTGTTGAACTTTTATCTTATTTGAAATGTCATTGAAATTAACTTGGAATGCCATAGATTCCCTCATGTCAAGTGGCACATAGTTTTTTTTTATTTGTGATGTGCTTTGTCAGTCTTTTAATAAAAATCTATTTTGAGACAGTGAGATCTTATCAGTCTCGTTTGCTTACAAATATTAAACAATCTGTTCGAACTGGGCAGCAACACTTCGTCCTCGATAACCATCAGCTCCCTGCTCTACTAACTCTATACTAGCGACTGTGTAGCTAGACACAGTATGAACTACGCCTTCAAGTTTTCTGATAATTCTGTTGGACGAATTACAGATGATGATGAGACTGATCAAATAGTGCCAGAACAACAACTTTGCTCTCAATGTCAATAAGACCAAGGCACTGATTGTGAACTTTGGAAGAGGAAGGATCTACAACCCTGTCTTCATCGACGAAATGGTGGTAGAGAGTGTCAAAAGATGAAAATTCTTGGGCCTGTGTATCTCTGAAGATCTGTCCTGGACCCAGCACGTTGATGCAATCATAAATAAAGCCCATCAAGGCCTCTAGAAGATTGAGAATATTCAGTATGTCAACGGATACTCTCTTGAACTTCTACAGGTGTACAGTAGAGAGCATATTGACTGTTGCATTACAGCCTGGATCGGTAACTCGAACGCCCAGGAACAAAGTAGATTACAAAAAGTGGTGAATATTCCCCACCATCGAAGGGATCAGCTGGAGTCGCTGTCTTAAAAAAAGCAGCTAGCATCATCATAGACTCGCACCACCCTGGCCACATTCTCATTTCACTCCTGCTATCGGGAAGAGGGTATAGGAGCCAGAAAACTAACGTCCAGGTTCAGGAGTAGCTTCTTCCCTACAAACGTTAGGCTATTAAACACTACTACCTCCAAATAGATTGCAGCCATATACACTTGAGGGCATTGTTTTTGACTTTGCATTATTATTTTTATTTATTTGTCTTTTTTTAATATGTGTGTGTGTGTGTATATATATATATATAGAACTTTTTTTGCATTTATTATAGTGTTTACAGGGTACATGTTTACATATCTGTTGTGCTGCTGCAAGTAAGAATTTAGTTATTTTTGGGACATATACCAATAAAATATTCTTGACTCTCTTTTCTCTGAACCTGCAAAGCACATACCCAGATTTAATATGAATCTATTTTAAGCATGATATAAATAAGGGAAATTGTCTATCTTGAAAGCATGTACCAATGTTTGATCTTTGCTTGTCTGGAAGCCACTGATACCTTTTCTCTTCCATGACACTCAAGCGTGCATTTTGGTGGAGCTTTGAGATGATAGGTGTAAGAAGGAACTGCAGATGCTGGTTTAAACCGAAGATAGACACAAAATGCTGGAGTAACTCAGCGGGACATGCAGCATCTCTGGAGAGAAGGAATGGGTAACGTTTAGAGCCAAGAACCTTCTTCTGAAGTAGATGCTGCATGTCCCGCTGAGTTACTCCATCTTTTTGTGTCTATCTTTGAGATGATAGGTATCCGTACCTACTTGAGTGAAAGGCATTCGAAAAGATATTCAAGGCCAGAAAAAACAGAGATATGTGCCAAAGGCTTGTATTAGTTGGGGAAAACAGTAACAGCCCAATGAAATCTCGGGATCCAAAAGAACAAACTTTTATATAATATGCAAAGATTGTTATAAATGTTTGTTAAAACTTTGGCAGTTAAAACTAATTTACATACAATGGTGTTGCTGTTCTCTGGGTAATCCTATCCAAAGTAATCCCAGATGGTAGACTGGATCTTTCTGAATTGACGAAAGGGTTCTGAAGTTTTCTTTGACTTCATGTCAGTTTTAACTCGATAAACTGCTCCATTTTCTGTTTTGTCTCTAAAGGCAGTGATAGAGTCCTGCCAGCGTGAACAGATTTTTAAACAAATCGAGCCATACGTCAGTGTCAATGAATGACGGACATTTCAATTAGACATTCTAGTAGGGATCAAAGGTCTCCAGATGGACAGCTTGTCAGTATGGTAATGAAACCAAGCTTTGAATGGTGTAGATGACACCATTTTTTTAAAACTAAAGCCAACTTGCCCTACCAATAAAGCATGCTTTGTGTACATTAATACTTCACCACAATTACCTCCTCAGTTGGTTTCTTAAACCAAATTTTGACAGAGTCTCACCCCGGACATTCCCTCTTCTCATCTCTCCAAACAGGCATGAGGTACAGAAGTGTGTAAACAAATGCCTCCAGAGTCAGGGACAGTTTCTTCCCAGCTGTTATCAGGTAACTGAACCATCCTGTCAGCAACTAGAGAGTGGTCCTGACCAACCAACTGCCTCATTGGAGACCCTTGGACAATCTTTAATCGGACTTTATCTTGCACTGAAAGTTATTCCCTTTATCCTGCATCTGTGCACAGCTTGATTGTAATCAAGTATAGTCTTTCTGCTGACTTGATAGCACGCAACAAAAAAGCTTTTCACTCTACTTGAAAAGTACACTGTACATGACAATAATCAAACTAAACTAAAAATGGTAATTTAAAAGGATGGAGTAGATGAGTTCATAACATTACAGTCCTGGGAAAGAATAACAGATTTATATTTATTTTGCACCTGTAACCCTCAGGAGATTCAAAAGTGCGACACAGCAAATGAGTTTCTAGATAGCAGTAATTTGAACAGGGCAAAGAATCGCAGACAGTTTTGTTGTGATATAAATGGAAAGATTTGAGCTCATGGACTGGTGGTTGATCCCACAGAATTGAAAGTGCTACCAGTGAGAAAACTAACTGGCACATTCTATTCTATTCTACATTTCTTCCTCTTGGCTTCACAATTAACAACTCTTCAAACCTTTGGTCTCACATCACCTGTTTTATCATCTCTGGCCTTTGTTCAACCACCCGACCATCAAACACCCCCCCCCCCTCGTCTATTACCTTCCATGCTTTGTCCTGCCCCTCCTTTTTTGCATCTATCTCCCCCACCCCCACAATCAGTCTGAAGAAGGGCCCTAGCCTTAAACGTCACTCATTTATGTTCTCCAGGGATGCTGCCTGACCCGATGAGTTACTCCAACACTATACATCTTTTTATTAAACTTGTGTACTGTTGTACTTAAAGAGGCAAATAAAGTATGTTGCTGGAGACATGTTTATGGATCAGTCTACAAGGCATCTGACCCATCCAGAAATCGATCTAGTCCCTTTTACCTTCACAGTTTTCTGCTTTTAATACTTGGCATGCTGACTTTCCATTACCTCGACTTCAACTTGACCAAGTCTCTGCCACGTTAACACTGAGCCCTGTTTTCCAACTACTCCTGGCCTTTGTCATTTGGTGTTCTTCTCTATAAATTACACGGAAGTTCTTCACCTGCTGTTTTTGCTAGCCTTGTGAAATACTTTGTGTTTTACTACATGTGGTTGTCATCAGGTTATGTAACCAGAGAGGTAGTATAACCCTTTCAACTTAGGGCTCCTTCTTAAACTTGTGTACCTTTTGAAATGATCTTTATTTGTTAATTAATAGAATGTGGATATTGCACACAAGGCCAGTATTTTCCTTATTGCTTATTCCTCGCCCTACATAGGATTTGCCACTTTGATTTGCTAATTACTAAGGTGCTCCCATAGTACTGTTGAATGCTCTAACTCCTCGTTACTCAAATGGTTAGGGGCACGGACAGTCTACGGATGGCAAAAAAACAAGGTTACCATTAAGGGTACACAAAAAGCTGGAGAAACTCAGCGGGTGCAGCAGCATCTAAGGAGCGAAGGAGATAGGCGACGTTTCGGGTCGAGACCCTTCTTCAGACTGGTCAGGGATCAGGGAAACGAGAGATATAGACGGTGATGTGGAGAGATAAGGAACAATGAGTGAAAGATATGCAAAAAAGTATCGGTGATAAAGGGAACAAGCCATTGTAAGCTGTTTGTGGTGTGAAAAGGTTACCATTAATGCTGAAATCTATCTTTGTAGATGTAACAAGTTTCAGCTTGTATGTTTCAACTCAAAACATATTGAAACATACATGCATTCTGGACCCCAGGTTCTGCTGCAAATTTACTGATGTACAATACAATGCACTGTGTTGGTGGCTAACCAGTCCGCAGAAAGACTATACATGAATACAATAGCCTTCACAGTGTACAGATAAATAATAAAATGAATAACGTATACAGATACAGAATAAAGGATATTAAGATAATCAATTAGTAGCTCAGTTGTAGAATAGAATACTTTATTGTCACATGTGACAAGTCACAGTGAAATTCTTTGCATACCGTGGCAAGGTATGAAAATAGTCGCCCATAATGAGTGTTGACAAAGTTACAAATGACAAAGACTCATCCTTTGTTATGCTGATGGCCTTGCCGATGCAGCGTTAATTGGTTTATGCACCAAAATGGAACAATGAAATTTGTACTTGCATCAGCTCAACTGGTTTGTAAACGGAGAACTCAATTGATACCATAATAACCATAGAAAAAGTTAAATAAATGTAAAAAAATGAATATAGTGCTAAACAAAAAACAAAGCCCAAAGTCGCTAGTTAAACCCAAGACAATTTGTAGCTGGGGTACACAAAAAGCTTGTCGTGCTCGGGTCGAATAGCTTAATGATTTCTGAACCTGGAAGTCACGGTTGATGGGAATAGGTTGTTCCAGAACCTGTACTTCCCAGTGTTCCTGACCCTGACCCTGACTCTGACCCTGGGCCGGCTGCATACTGACCTCTGATATTTCCGGGTCTGCCAGCACGGCATCAAATGCAATCCATCTCGTAGAAAACAGGATTTACTACAGGAACAAGCTGTGTTTTCCAACGGTAACAGTAACACATATTCATCCTTGTGAAGATGCATTTCTGCAGGTCAGAAGTCAGAGGTAACGAGGTTTAATTTTTTTTAAACAATGAAGGGTTAGCAAAATATTTCTAAGTCAGACTGGTTGTGACTTGGGGAGGAACCTGAAGGTGGTGTAGATTCCATGGACAAGTGGAGGCAGAGGTCACTGGTTTGAAAGATGCTGTTGGGGTAGCCCAGGTAAGTAGCAGTAGTAGTAACTAAATTTCCCAACAATTTCCCATTTTAATGATGTTCTCTTAAGTAGCTGAGGTGCCGTTCCATTTTTTTAATGTGCAACTTGGGGCCATTAGGTTTTGTGTTATCATTATTATCTGTAGTATCTCCCCTTGCAGTGACTATTATCCCAGGGCTTATTAGTAAGAAACTAAAGATATGTTTGGTATGATATATTTAAGAAAACTGCAGATGCTGGAAAAATTGAAGGTCGATATAACTAAGTTATTGTTGTTTTCTCTTCCCCACTTGGTAGGAAACATCTCTTCATGGCTTAGAGAACAATTGCCAAAAATTATCTCTCACAAACAAAATCCGAGTGTAAACACAGCCTGCCACAGATGTCTGAATCGTATTTCTGTAATCGCCTCACATCTAGAACACCATCAGGGGAATATAAATAAATCACATTTTCAAATTCTACGAATGAAGGTGAGTGTTACTGACAGCAGCACTGTCGCGCATTATTCTGATATATCCACTGTTTTAAGAGAGATATCATTATGTGATTTAGAAATGGAAATCTTAATGTCTTAAGTTTAGAAAAATGAAGAGGGACCTCATTGAAACTTACCAAATAGTGAAAGGTCTGGATAGGGTGGATGTGGAGAGGATGTTTCCACTAGTGGGAGAGCCTAGGACCAGAGGCCATAGCCTCAGAACAAAAGGGCGCACCTTTAGAAAGGAGATGAGGAGGAAGTTCTTTAGTTAGGGTGGTGAATATGTGGAATTAATTGCCACAGATGGCTGCGAATGCCGTCAATGGATATTTTTAAGGTGGAGATAGAGAGATTCTTCATTAGTACGGGTGTCCGTGGTTATAGGAAGGCAGGAGAATGGAAGGGAAGGTAGATCAGCCATGATTGAATGGCTGAGTAGACTTGATGGGCCGAATGGCTTAATTCTGCTCCTATAACTTATGAACTTGTGTCATAATTATTTCTGCTGTACAACTAAGGGTTCATTTCATGTCTATGTATGAAGAAGAACCCAGGAACAATCCAATTGTCAAACATTTCTACACAAATCAAGGGTGCAGAAGCAGACCTTTTGGTGGACTACATCTCCACTGACCATCAAGTACCATTTTACAAATCCCATTATTTTCTTAGCATCCCAATCAACTATTTTCCTTCCCACTTTGATTCCTCTGTAACCCACTTTCCCCAGGTGCAATTTACAGTGGTCATTTGTTTGGCATGTGGGAGAAAACTAGAGCACCCAGATGAAAAGGATTCAATCTTCTTCTTCTTGCGAATGAAACATAAACCAAAGGAATAGTTAGATCTCAAGCCAGGTGTTGAGCAGCCAGGTTGTTGTCTCTGCGTCAATGTCTGTCAGGCCCTGAGCTCCATTTGGTGGGTGGTAGAGTGGGCACCCAGAGATGACATGGTTGGCTGTCTGCTGTTCTGCTCTGCATTCACAGGCTGGGTTCTGGCAGAGTCCCCATCGCCACATGCTGGCATTGAAATGCCTAACTCCAGTACAAAGTCTGTTGAGCTTCACCCATGCTCCTCTGGGGAGGTCAGAGCCTGGACAGCTTTTATCTGGTGAAGTGATGTAGCTGTGAATTGGAGATAAAGTTGCCTTCCACTCCTGTGACCACTTGGTGGCTATCCAGTGTGCTTTTGTCTCAGTTGGCTGGATGGCTGCTAGGAGTTGTTTTCCTTGTGGAGCAAAGGGGTGACGGGACTTCAGTCGGGGTGGCCTCTGCTCTCTCCTGATAGCCTGATGGAGGAGGTGATCTGGGTCCATGGCACGACGAGATAGTGTCAGAGTTGCATTCAATCACACAGGAACAAGTAAAGTCCACAAGACAATTCCTAAGATTAGGATGAAACCTGAATCTGTCGTGGTGTTGTGAGGCAACAGTGCTAAGCACTGCACTAGAGTTTAACTGAGAACTTAAATGTGCTAAACCAGCTAGTTTGAGAATAAAGCCATCTAGACGACTGATAAATATTTTAAGATATCCAGTTCAGGACAGGCTATTGTGAGAGGAATTCAGTGCCAGTGAGATAATTTGTCAAGCTAGTCCTGTTTGCTCCTCTTGTTAATTTTCAGACTAGGTTTGATAGAGAAATGTCAACACACTGGTATCAGCTCTAAACCATGAACAGAGAGTAAATAGGAAAACCTATGAACATAATTTAATCAGTTTAGACTTTAGAAGTACAGCGTGGAAACAGGCTCTTCGGCACACAGAGTTTGTGCTGACCAGCGATCACCCCGACACTAGCACTATCCTCCTACACTAAGAACAATTTTACTGAAGCCAATTAACTTACAAACCAGTACGTCTTTAGAGTGTGGGAGGGAACCTGAGCACCCACATGAGCACAGGGAGAACCTAGAAACTCCGTGCAGACAGCACCCGTAGTCAGGATTACCCCCGGGTCTCTGGTGTTGTAAGGCAGCAACTCTACTGCTGAGCCACTGTGCCGCCCCATTGATTAAGCACTCCTCTCATTTGCAAAAATGCAATTTTAACATGACCAGAAAGAATCATTTAATATAATTAATATGAAAAGATTCTAAATCTGAGAAGTACAGTGGCTTGCAAAAGTATTCATACCCCTTGAACTTTTTCACATTTTGTCACGTTACAAACACAAACGTAAATGTACTTTATTGGGATTTTATGTGATAGACCAACACAAAGTGGCGCATAATTGTGAAGTGGAAGGAAAATGATACATGGTTTCCAAATTTTATTACAAATAAAAAACTGAAAAGTGTGGCGTGCAAAAGTATTCAGCCCCCCTGAGTCAATACTTTGTAGAACCACCTTTCGCTGCAATTACAGCTGCAAGTCTTTTGGGGTATGTCTCTACCAGCTTTACACATCTAAATTTTTGCCCATTCTTCTTTACAAAATAGCTCAAGCTCAGTCGGATTGAATGGAGAGAGTCTGAGAACAGCAATTTTCAAGTCTTGCCAGAGATTCTCAATTGGATTTAGGTCTGGACATTGACTGGGCCATTCTAACACATGAATATGCTTTGATCTAAACCATTCCATTGTAGCTCTGGCTGTATGTTTAGGGTTGTTGTCCTGCTGGAAGGTGAACCTCCGCCCCAGTCTCAAGTCTTTTGCAGACTCTAACAGGTTTTCTTCCAAGATTGCCCTGTATTTGGCTCCATCCATCTTCCCATCAACTCTGACCAGCTTCCCTGTCCCTGCTGAAGAAAAGCATCCCCACAGCATGATGCTGCCACCACCATGTTTCACAGTGGGGATGGTGTGTTCAGGGTGATGTGCAGTGTTAGTTTTCCACCACACATTGCGTTTTGCATTTATGCCAAAAACTTCAATTTTGGTCTCATCAGACCAGAGCACATTCCTCCACATGTTTGCTGTGTCCCCCACGTGGCTTGTGGCAAACTGCAAACGGGACTTCTTATGGCTTTGTTTCAACAATGGCTTTCTTCTTGCCTCTCTTCCACAAAGGCTCGATGTGTGGAGTGCATGACTAATAGTTGTCGTGTGGACAGAATCTCCCACCTGAGCTGTGGATCTCTGCAGCTCCTCCAGAGTTACCATGGGCCTCTTGGCTGCTTCTCTGATCAATGCTCTCCTTACCCGGCCTGTCAGTTTAGGTGGACGGCCATGTCTTGGTAGGTTTGCAGTTGTGCCATACTCTTTCCATTTTCGGATGATGCATTGAACAGTGCTCCATGAGATGTTCAAAGCTTGGGATATTTTTTTATAACCTAACCCTGCTTTAAACTTCTCCACAACTTTATCCCTGACCTGTCTGGTGTGTTCCTTGGGCTTCATGATGCCCAAGGAACATTGTTTGTTCACTAATGTTCTCTAACAAACCTCTGAGGCCTTCATAGGACAGCTGTATTTATACTGAGATTAGATTACACACAAGTGGACTCTATTTACTAATTAGGTGACTTCTGAAGGCAATTGGTTGCACTGGATTTTATTTAGGGGTATCAGAGTAAAGGGTGCTGAATACTTTTGCATGCCATACTTTTCAGTTTTTTATTTGTAAAAAGATTCAAAAACCATGTATGATTTTCCTTCCACTTCACAATTATGCGCCACTTTTGTGTTGGTCTATCACATAAAATCCTAATAAAATACATTTACATTTGTGGTTGTAACGTGACAAAATGTGGAAAAGTTCAAGGGGTATGAATACTTTTGCAAGCCACTGTAAGTGAAACATCAGAATTACTTTATAGAATCTAATTTTATCACAATTTTAATTATATTCAATTCCATAATAATGATCTTAATTTTGTGGGTTTTAAGATTTCTTAATTTGTTTTCAATATATTGATCTGAAATGTCTTGAATACCTGAAGAAAATGTGTGG
This sequence comes from Okamejei kenojei, assembly GCA_035221665.1. Taxonomy (NCBI): domain Eukaryota; kingdom Metazoa; phylum Chordata; class Chondrichthyes; order Rajiformes; family Rajidae; genus Okamejei; species Okamejei kenojei. The sequence goes on from CM069161.1 coordinate 6,604,366, forward strand.
TTTGGACGTGTCACACAAGAACTGGGAAAGAAGCGTTGTTCTGCTGGAATTTATGTAGTGCTGAGGTTCTGTGCCTGGGTGGTGCTAGTGTGCTTTATGATGAACTTCAACCTTATTGTTAACCCATACTAGTAAAAAGCTACCATTGAAACCAAATACTTAACAAAGCCAAAAAAACATTATGAATGAGGTATTTATTTTATCTATAGAGATCTTGTTTCATGTCCACTTGTAATTGCAATCCTGTAATTTTGCTTAAGTTTGCAATGCTACTTGTAAAATTAATGTATTGTTACTGTTGACAGAATGCACCAGTAGAAAATGGCATAATACCGTTAAGGCACTGGCAGATTCAGTCATGTGTAAGTATTGGTATTTACTTTTCTAATTGAAGGTTAATGAAAACTTTTATTTAATGGCTCTTTCTTGGAAGTCCTTTATTTTTCTCAATGCTGCCTGAAATACATGAATAATGTAGTGGGTGAAAGTTACTGGATTATTTATTCTGAGGCAAAAAGGTTAGTAATGGTCAATCTGAACCTACTGATTGTCATTAATACCCATAGGATTTTTGGAAGACAATTTCCTATTTTCCCTGTTTAGTTTAGAGATACAGCGTGAAAACAGGCCCTTCGGCTCACCGAACCCGCACCCACCAGTGAACCCACACACTAATACTATCCTACACACACGGTCACATGGAGAACATACAACTCAGGATCCAACCCGGTCTCTGGTGCTGTAAGGCAGCAACTTTACTGTTGCGTCACCATGCTACCTGTTCTGATGTTAAATGCCACCAGAGCTGGAACAAAGTGGTTGACTCTCAACTGCCCACTGAAATGGCTAGGCCCACGTACAAAATTGTTTTGAAGAAACAACATAGGAGTGCCACCACTTGCCATTTATCCTCTGAGTTACGCGTACCATTTTGCCTTGGAAAATTATCGCCATTGTTTTGTTGGTGCCTGGTCAAAATGTTTTAACTTGCCTGACAGCCGTACTGAGAGCTCTATCGCCACAAAACCCTCAGTGTTTACCTGGTCTGAATGTGGCCCATTTAGGTTATGTCAATTTCAATCACTGGGTTTTAAATGTCTGGGTAGCCAGCAATATTAGTGTTGCATACAAAAGCCCATTAAAAAGCTAATTGATATTGGTTAGAGGGTTCTACAATTATAACAGCAGTATTTTGTAGGATTTTGTACTTAATTATTGTCAAAATCATGCGAGACACAGATAGGACAGACAGTCAGAATCTTTTTTCCAGGGTGGAAATGTCAACGGATACAGACCATAGCTTTAAGGTGAGAGGAGGGTTTAAAGAAGATGTATGGGGCTTTTGTGGTGGGTGCTTCAAGCATGTTGCCATGGGTGGTGGTAGAAGCAAATACGATAATGGCATTTTAAGAGGAATTTAGACAGATGGATATGCAGGGAATGGAAGGATATACATCATGTGCAAGTAGAAGGAATTAATTTAACTTGGCATCATGTTCGTCGCAGGCCTTGTGAGGCGAATGGCCTGTTCCTGTGCTGTTCTATTGCACTTTCATGTCTGGTATAATTTAAGATTTCACACATTAGGATTTTCCACAACTTCCCGACATTAAGACAGGCTGAATCAAGTATATCCCATTGACTGTGAAGGACTTTTATTATGTAAAGTCCTGTGTCAATGCATGTGTCCGGTGTGTGCATTCCAGGGTCTGAATCTGTTTATTTTCAAAAGCAGTCCCATTTAATGAGCATCCTATCATCCAGTCTATTTATATATGAGGTCTATTGTTTATAATCGCACTGAAAACCCAGTGATTCTGGGAATCGAGAGAGACAAAAAGCAGGTTCATTGGCCTGTGAGTTCATTAATTATAACATTTCTTCTATGAACACTCTCTATTTAAGGAAGGGATACTATCATACATCTTTTTTTTAAATTAGGCCAAAAGTTATGCAAGCCCAGTGTCCTTTTCTGCAAAATATCAGGACACAGCAATGAAACAATTTGGAGTTAAGTTCTTCATAACTTGGAAGCAACATTTTGTAAGTCTGGTCGGCCCTATGTCTATTTATTTTGCAGTTGTTCTGCAGTCAACTAGTTGCATCTCAACTGTTTAGGAGATTCAGCATAAGGCAGTGTTTTCGTTGTTATAACCAACACAGAAAGAGGCCATTGTGCCCATGTCTTCTTTTTTTATCAGTGCAATATTCAGTAGATGGGAATCAATCTGTTCAGTTTTTACAGTTTTTTTCTTATCTTAGCACCCTGGCATTTACAACACCCGTTTAACTTGATGGCCTGCTGGATTTGTGTGCAATGAAGAAGTATGCACATTGAGGCTTGAAATATATTGCTTTGATTTCTTAGAAACGGTTCTCTGTTGTAATTATTTGGTCGTGAAACATCTATCAATCAGAATAAGTCCACTTGGGAGGATCTGATAGTAAACAGAGTTGTATTTTTGTTTTGTTCAAGCAAGTGCTGGCATTTATTCCTTGTTGACGACCTCATTGCTAACCATCTCACAATGTATCAAAACCGCATAGTTTGTTCTTTTACCACTACTGGATCCTGATCTATTGATCTATAGTATATGCAGTACAGAATGCCACTGGAGATCCTTCTTCCCTGTGGCTATCAAGCTGTACAACTGTACAACTCCTCCCCCTTCTGTCATGGGGTAGACCCCCCCCCCCCCCCCAATCTTTGCACATCCCCGATCCTTTCCGAACTGAGTAAGATGATCCGCCATGATCATATTGAATGGCGGTGCTGGCTTGAAGGGCCAAATGGCCTACTCCTGCAACTATTTTCTATGTTTCCACTCGTCACTTTAATTTCATGTATTTTGCGTTTTATAACAGTTGGCAGATCAATTTCCCTCCTGGGATAAATAAAGTTCTATCGTATTGTATTGTATATTCACAGTCAAGTCAACTGCAGGGATGGCCGAGTGGTGTCTGACATGCATTTCTACATTACCCTCAATTAAGTCCATGGTGCACAGTAAAGTTTGGAACATATTACATAAAGTGCTGGAGTAACTTGGCGGGATAGGCAGCATTTCTGGAGATAAAGGGTTGGGACCCCTCTTAGACAAGGGTCCCGACCTGAACGTCACCTATCCTCGATATCCAGATATGCTGCCTGACCCGCTGAATTACTCCAGCACTTTATGTCTACCAGCAGAAGAATTGTCAACTGTGATCTATTTGAATGCCAGAACTTGCTTGAAGGGCTTCACTTGGCTGTAAGAAACAAGGATTGGAAACAATAGCCCTCATGAATCCTTGAGTTTGCTGAGCCATTTGGTAAGCTCATCGTTGACTCTCTAACTTGCTCCACATTTCCATCTGATTCATGTATCTCTTGGTTTCCTCTTTGTGTACAAAATATAGTCAGCGAATGGCGTACAGTTAAAGTACCACCAGCTTAATCTAACCCATAAGTGAACATGCGCAGGCCTCCAGGTTTGAGAATTTTAAGCACTCACAAAATTGAAATTTTCTTCTGGACTGTACAAATCCTTTCACTTGGCCACTCTATTATGAAATGCAACAGACAATTTGTGGCATCGTGCAATAAGTGGGTCAACTCTTGTCTTAAGCCTCAAAGCATCAATAAGGCATCAATAATACCGGTGCCCAAGAAGAGCAAGGTGATGTGCCTCAATGACTATTGACCTGTGGCACTAATGCCTGTGGTGATGAAGTGATTCGAGAGGTTGATCATGGCGCAAATCAACTCCTACCTCGACAAAAACCTGGACCCACTGCAGTTCGCTTACTGCCACAACAGATCAACGGTGGACGCGATCTCGCTGGCTCTCCACTTCGCTCTGGACCATTTGGACAACAAAAACTCGTATGTCAGGCTGTTATTCATTGACTACAGCTCGGCATTTAACACAATCATCCCCTCCAAGCTGGTTACCAAACTCGCAGAACTGGGTCTCTGCGCATCCCTCTACAATTGGATCCTCGACTTCCTCATTCACAGACCACAGTCTGTTCGTATTGGTGGAAATGTGTCAGACTCGATAACAATCAGCACTGGAGCACCTCAACGCTGCGTGCTCAGCCCCCTGCTGTAATCACTCTATACTCATGACTGCGTAGCCGGTCATAGTGCGAACTCCATCATCAAGTTCGCTGACGACACCACTGTTGTGGGACGTATCACTGATGGGGATGAGTCAGAGTATAGAAGACAGATTGAGCGACTGTCCATATGGTGCCAGCACAATAACCTGGCCCTCAACACCAGCAAAACCAAGGAACTGATTGTGGACTTTGGAAGGAGTAGGATGGGGACCCACAGTCCTGTTTATATCAACGGGTCGATGGTTGAAAGGGTCAAGAGCTTCAAATTCCTGGGCGTGCACATCTGTGAAGCTCTTTCCTGGTCCGAGAAAACAGATGCAATTATTAAGAAAGCTCATCAGCGCCTCTACTTCCTGAGAAGATTACGGAGAGTCGGTCTGTCAAGGAGGACTCTCTCTAACTTCTACAGGTGCACAGTAGAGAGCTTGCTGACCGGTTTCATCGTGGCTTGGTTCGGCAACTTGAGCGCCCTGGAGAGGGAAAGACTACAAAAAGTAGTAAACACTGCCCAGTCCATCATCGGCTCTGACCTTCCTTCCATCGAGGGGATCTACCACAGTCGCTGCCTCAAAAAGGCTGGCAGCATCATCAAGAACCCACACCACCCTGGCCACACACTCATCTCCTTGCTACCTTCGGGTAGAAGGTACAGGAGCCTGAGGACTGCAACAACCCGGTTCAGGAATAGCTACTTCCCCACAGACATCAGGCTATTAAACCTGGCTCGGACAAAACTCTGAACATTAATACCCCTCCATCTGTTATTTGCACTTTATTAATTTATTAATTAATGTGCGTATTTACGTATATAATTGTAGTCAATGCCTACTATGTTCTGTTGTGCTATGCAAAGAAGAATTTCATTGTCCTGTCAGGGACACATGACAATAAACTCTTTTTACTTTGACTTTGAAATCCCTTGTTCCAGATTCTTCAACCAGAGAGAATGTCCTAGGCATGTGGCAGTAAATCACTCTCAGAATTGTGTATGGTTCTGAGATTACCTATTAGATATGTGTTTATAGCTGTAAATTCCAAGCTCAATATTTGGATTATTGCATTAAAGCTACAATGTAAATGCAGGTTTTTCTGATATTTTCTAAGACATTGCAGCTTTCAATGCATTCGCTATTGTGTCTGCATCATGTTTGATAGGCTTTGGAGCACAGCTCAACACTGTTCTGCTCTATTCCTTTATTGATACTTGGGATGACGCACTCAGTTTAATTTGACAGTTTGAAGAGAGAATGGGGACAGGAAAAACTCCTGCACCACCATTTAGCAGAAAATAACACTTTTTGCTAACAGTAATTGTTGATTTTGAAGACTCCCTTGCTTTCTAGAGTCAGGAGAGTAATTGCTGAGATTTATGGATTAGATGTGAGCACCTTCAAACTGATGACAACAGTCAATATAAAGTAAGATACTGTTCTAGCTAGTGGTGGAGTTGTTCAAATCCTTTCACTTGCTTATTCTCCAGCGTGAAATGCAAGTGACAATTTGTGGAATCATGAAAGAAATTTTAGCATTTTATTTTGGGATTTGGATGACTTTGGGATATGAAACTTTTATAATCACTTTAAGGTAGCAACTGTGTTTAAGTTAAACACAAAGCGTGGGAGTAACTCAGCAGGTCAGGCAACATCTCTGGAGGACATGGAAATGTGACCTTTTGGATCTGGACCCTTTTTCAGACTTTGTTTGTATTCATTGCTAAGCATCCAGTGGTCCAATGATATCGGTCTCATGGTCTAATCTAGTAATTCAGTTTTGGTGCATGCATCTATATTTGCATATTTTCTCAGCGTGTACTGATAATGTGCTGAATAATCTTAATGGTTTTTTTAAAATCTCAATCCTATAATTAAAATATCCAGACTTTTTGAAAACAATGGTTGCTGTCTAAGCCTTAATCTGGCCTTGTACCTTCGAGGATTGACAGGCCTAAAACATTTTTTATTCTGAAGTTGAAAAAGGTGTTTGCTTTACTTGTGAGGTTGATTTAAAAAAACCATCATAGCTTTTGATCTCTTGGTAGCTCTGTTTAGTTCAATAGGCGCATGTGTTGGAAAGTCAGGAGCTGCATAATGTCTGATATTTTTAATATTAGAGCTTTGGCTTTGATTCAGTGATCGTTGTCTAGCTTGAAATCAGAAGACAATGGGCTCAGCCTGTTGGCTGTTTCTTTTTTCAGAATTTGGCCAAAAAATCCTTGTACTGAGAGAGTGCTGTGCAATCTCATATCCTATCATTTAGCTGTTTGGTGGTTGTGATTAGCACAGTTTGCATATTTATTGAAAATCAAGTGGTGTTAACTAATTTTGCCCCGGCTTATATCAGTACTGGAGTAACCCAGAGAGAAACATCTGCTAAGTTTCCCACTCTTGTTTGTTATGCACAAGAGTGGGAAGTATGGACAATGCCATGAAGTATGACCACGTGGATAGTGATGAAGTTGCAATAGACAAATGCACCTACATCTGGACTTGTATATGAAGAACAATCTCCAAAGTAAGATATTAAAGATTTTAGACTTTAGAGAAAGATCGAGGAAACAGGCCCAATGGCCCACCGAGTCCACACTGACCAGCGATCACCCTGAAGACTAAAAATGTTCTATGCATTAGGGACAATTTACAGAGGCCAATTAACCTACAAACTTGCACGTCTTTGGAATGTTTTGGGGAACCAGAGCATCCGGCGAAAACCCATGAGGTCACGGAGAACGTACAAACTCCGAACAGCCAGCACCCCTAGTCATGATTGAACCCGAGTCTCTGGCGCTGTAAGGCAGCAACGCCACAGTGCCACCCCATGTGTTAAGGCAAGTCCTAAGACATTATATCCAAGGAAGATTCAGTATTGCCAGGGTATAAAATAGTTTTAGCTGGAGCTAGCAATGAAACATGCTTATTAATGCCAGTTTGTCCACTGATTCCTTCTATAAAATACAAGTGGACATTAGAGGAGGTCAGTCCTGGCGTGACTGCAGTGTCTCTGTTTGCCTTGCTTTTGGTCCACTTGCACTTGGCCAAATTACTACAGGACTGTTGGTAATTATGTTATTGCAGAGCATTTAAGAGGTGTGTTGGCTCCGAGGAAAATTTGGTGCAAATGACATTAAATTTATCATCCTTGAGCAGTTTGAGCCTGAAAAGTTGTGCATATCAGCTTTCCTGCTTAGGCCAGTATAAACCGTGGCGAGGTTCTGGGGTGAGATTAGTGTGTATGAGTGAGAGAACTAGAGTGAACATGTTTAATCCTGAAACAAACTAATGGTCTCTTCAATAATTTTATGTAAGCACTGCTGTAGACCTGTTTTTGTTCTTTAGTGCATCCATTCCTTTAATGTGTTTAAATGAACAGAGGACTTTTGTGTAACTGCATTTGCTTAAAGTTGCTCTCGCTGGATTTGTTTTACTTTTAATGTTTGTTGGGGAATTATGTGATTGAAGTCAGATCAATACCCATCACATTCACTTAGCGTAGTCCCAGTTAAATGCATGGCTTTGCATTTTTCTGTCTAGCTGATGCCTGATCCTTCACCTTGCAAAGGCGGTGAGCAAGAGAAAATAATGGAATAAGGTTTTAAACTACCTTAAATTTAAAGATGTTGTATAACTGTATTAACTCCTTCAACATCAGTGAATTATAAAGTGTGAAATGGAACCAGCATTAAGAATCAATTCACCAGGGACTGAGCTTGACATTTCTTAAGAGTTAATTGCATTTTGAAAATTGTCAAGAGATTTTTGTATATTCTGCAAAAATGTTCTTATCGACCCAACGTTCCTGATTTCTTGCATCTTGTTCCTCAGACACCAAGTGTTTTAATTGGGAATTGGTGTTGGGATATTTGAACATGGTGCATAACAATTCTTGTTTAATATCTTTTCATGGTCAACAATGATCAGATTCCACACCCAGACTTGGACATTGGTCATGTAGAGTTTATTGTACAAGTATGGTAAGGTACATGTGGAACACATGAACAGGGCCTTCAGCCCACAAATTCTGAAGACCAATTCTTATCTGCCTGCGCTTAATCAATATACCTCTATTTACTGCATATCCATATGCCTATCCAAATGTCTCTTAAAAGCCACTACCATATCTGCCTCAACCACCATCCCCAGCAATGCATGAACTTTATTGAGGTGTACAAGATCACGAAGGGCATGGATAAGGTAAACATTATTTTTCCCAGGTAGAGAATGGAATAAATTGTAGCCATAGACTTGATCTGATAGGGGAGAGAATTAAGGGAGACCTCAGAGGCAATGTTTTCACTCAGAAGACAATCCATAACTGGAGCAAGCTGCTGGAGGAAATTATAGAAGAGGATACAAATACAAGTATGAAAAAGGACATTTAGACAGATGTATGGATAGGAAAGAGCTAATGAGATATGGGCCAAATGCAGGCAAATGGGACTAGCCCAGAATGCCAGCTTGGTCAGCATAGACAAGGTGGGCTGAATGGCCTGTTTCCGTGCTGTTTTGTCAATCTCCATGATGCTAATTGCACCATCAAATGGAATTGCAACGAAACATCTTCACATTGTAACCATTCAAAAATAGAGCAGTAGAATTGTGCATCAAAGAAGCATCTATTCTGACCATCGTGCCCATCTCCATTAATTTCCATTGCTTGCATTAATTCCATAATGCTCTGTGTCTTAGTCATTAAAATATCTGTCCAGGTGCTTCTTAAATATGTTGTTCCTGCCTCCACTTTGGCAGTTTCTTCCAGAATCCAACTATTCTTTGTTTGTAAAAACCATCTGCTCAAATCCCATTTAAATCTTTACCCTCTCACCTTGAACCTGTGCATTCTAGTTTTAGACATCCCTACATTGGAGGAAAAAAAGACTGTAACTATCCATTTTATCGATGCCCCTCATGATTTTATCAGCCTTTAGACGGTCATCCCTCAAGTCTCCTGCACTCAAGCAGAAACAATCCCAACCAAATCAGTCATAACTCAAACCCTCTTGTGTCGCTGCTGCCCTTGTGAATCTTTTCTGCACCGACTCGAGCTGAATTACATCCTTCGTATGGTATGGTGACCAAAGATGTGCACAATATTCCAGTTCTCTTGCCAATGTCCAATGTACAGTGCCCTCCATAATGTTTAGGACAAAGACCCATCATTTATTTATTTGCCTCTGTACTCCACAATTTGAGAGTTGTAATAGAAAAAATCACATGTGGTGCACATTATCAGATTTTAATAAAGGCCATTTTTATGCATTTTGGTTTCACCATGTAGAAATTACAGCAGTGTTTATACATAGTCTGCCCATTTCAGGGCACCATGATGTTTGGGACACAGCAATGTCATGTCAATGAAAGTAGTCATGTTTAGTATTTTGTTGCATATCCTTTGCATGCAATGACTGCTTGAAGTCTGCGATTCATGGACATCACCAGTTGCTGGGTGTCTTCTCTGGTGATGCTCTGCCAGGCCTGTATTGCAGACATCTTTAGCTTATGCTTGTTTTGGGGGCTAGTCCCCTTCAGTTTTCTCTTCAGCATATAAAAGGCATGCTCAAATGGGTTAAGATCGGATGATTGACTTGGCCACTCAAGAATTGACCATTTTTTAGCTTTGAAAAACCCCTTTGTTGCTTTAGCAGTCTTTTGGGATCATTGTCTTGCTGTAGAATGAACTGCCGGCCAATGAGTTTTGAGGCATTTGTTTGAACTTGTGCACATAGGATGTGTCTGTACACTTCAGGATTCATTATGTTACTGCCATCAGCAGTTGTATCATCAGTGAAGATAAGTGAGCCAGTACCTTCAACAGCTATACATGCTTAGGCCATAACACCCCCACCATGCTATTAAAAATCTCCGCTTTCCATGAGACAGTGGGAATGGGACTGATGAACGAGGGCGCCAATTGGACGAGGGAGACGTCGGTCAGCAGGCAGTGGGGGGGGAGACCAATGATGATTCGGCGCAATGATTGGAGGAGGGAGGTTTTGGTCGGAGGATGAAGTTGAGGGGGTGGTGGGGCGGAGGGTAGAGCGTGGTGATTGGATGAGGGAGATGTCCTGGTGGAGCAAAGATCAAGCGGAGCTTGAATTGCCCCGTTCGCGGAGTGGCCGCCGCGGATGTTCCACCGCCCCGTGGTCAAATTGCTGCGTCGAGGCGATCGAGGCTCCCGATGTTGAAGCCCACGATTCGGGGCGGACGAAGCCGCTGTTACTGGAGTTCGGAGTCGGTCACCAACCAGCTCAGCTCCCGATGTTACCGTCCATGGCCGAAGCCTCGCCTATGTGCGCGTGGCTGCCAAAAATTTGTGTCTCCCTCATTTTTTATAGCGATTTGCATGCCTGTATGCTTTGGATCTTGGGCAGTTCCGTCTCTCCTCCATACTTTGCTCTTGCCATCACTCTGATATAATTTAATCTTCATCTCATCTGTCCACAGGACCATTTTTCCAGAACTGTGGTTGCTCTTGTAAGTACTTCTTGGCAAACTGTAACCTGGCCGTCCCATTTTTGCGGCTACTCAGTGGTTTGCATCTTACAGTGTTGCCTCTGTATTTCTGTTCATGAAGTCTTCTGCGGACAGTGGTCATTGACAAATTCACACCTGACTACTGAAGAGTGTTTCTGATCTGTCAGACGGGTGTTTGTGGATTTTTCTTTATTATCTAGCGAGAATTCTTCTGTCTTCAGCTGTGGAGATCTTCCTTGGCCTTTGCGATTAGTAAGCTCACCAGTGCTCTCTTTCTTCTTAATGATGTACCGAACAGTTGATTTTGATAAGTCTAATGTTTGGCTCTAACAGTTTTATTCTTGTTTCTCAGTCTCATAATTGCTTCTTTGACTTTCATTGGCACAACGTTTTGGTCCTCATGTTGATAAACAGCAATAAAAGTTTCCAAAGGTGATGGAAAGACTAGGTGCTGAGAGCTCTCTTATACCTGCATTAACGAGGCAATTTAACACAATTGAGCAATTACAAATGCCTGTGAAGCCATGTGTCCCAAACATTAAGGTGCCCTGAAATGGGGGGGACTATGTATAAACATAGCTGTAATTTCTACATGGTGAAACCAAAATGTATAAAAATGGCCTTTAATAAAATCTGCTAATGTGCACTTTAACCATATGTGATTTTTTTTCTATTACATATCTCAAATTGTGGAGTACTAGGCAAATAAATAAATGATGGGCCTTTGTCCCAAACATTATGGAGGGCACTGTAGCTATAACGTGGTACATGTGACAATAAACTGACCTTGAAACCTTGATGCCCATCCTTTGAAGGCTGGCATACCATGTGCTTTCTTCACCTGCTTGTCTACCGGCATTACCACCTTCAGGAAGCTGTGTTCTTGAACCCCAAGGTCTCTGTTCAACAATACACCCCAGACCCCTGCCGTTTACTGTTTAAATTCGCAAGTTGTGTCACTTTACACTTGGCTGAATTAAATTCCAACAGCCTTTCCCATGGCCACTTTACCAGTTGATCTATACCCTGTTGTCACCCGAGACGACCTTCACTGTCCACTACGCCGCTAGTTTTGGTGTCGCCTCTAAACATACTAACCATGCCACCTACCTTCTTGTCAAATAAATGTTAGGATAGATGAGAATTGTGTTGCATATCAGTGCACGGCTAAATAAAGGAAACATGTGACCTTGGGCATCACAAGTTGCCGTTCCTATCAGTGGTAAAGCATTGCATGTGATGGGCAGCTGGAGCCTGAGATTTTATACCTTTGAGACTGAATCTTGAAAGTCTGAAGCAAAAAGTAACTTGACATTTGGAATTTTGTGATTCACTTGACTATTTTGTTCATATAACAGGACTTTCATCCTCAAATATTACATCGCCTAATGTCTTCAACATCATAATTGCTTCCCCGAGTTCTGCGTGAAACATTTTTTTTAAGCTTTGGTTGAAATCCAAGATTTTCTAAAAAAAACTTTAAACAACATGACGAGGTTTTACATGGTCTCTGGCAGGACTGCAAAATATTCTTTGGTTGTACAATGTCTGTAATATTTTCTTTATCCTTAAGAGAATGCTTGTCTTAACATTTACTCAGAACAGTTACAACTTGAAGCATTTTTGCAATTCCCATAGTTGATAGTGAAAAAGCCAGAGCGTGTGAACTGAGTGTTAGCTGTTGTGTTTATCTTCCTTAACTATGGATGTTGTTTACTGTGTAGTACAATGCCAATTTTATATTCTTTGAACTGTCTTTAAAAGATTTATTATTTTGCCAAAATAATGTGTCTAAATGTAAATCGAGGAGATAAAAGAGGGAAGAGTGTAGGTGGACACAAAATGCTGGAGTAACTCAGCGAGTCAGGCAGCATCTCTGGAGAGAAGGAATGGGTGATGTTTCGGGTCGAGACCCTTCTTCAGAGTGTAGGTGTCAGACAGCTGAGGATGTGTTTGCTATGATGGGTTGGAGGGTACAATGGTCTGTATGTGTGACAAGAGTAAAAAATATTGAAGATTGTAGGGCTAGATGAGGTCGCAGAGGCCAAAAAGAGGAATACATTTAAATACAAAGTTGACTGTTGTAAATTTTGAATTATTGATGCACTGGTAGTTAGTGAAGGTTAGCGACCACAATGGTGGGGGTTAATTAGGGTGGAGTGACGCAGAATCAAGGTCATGTGGCTTATAGAACTAGATTAATTTTTTAATGCAATAATTAATAGAATTAATTCAACATTCTCATTGCTGTTTGAAATCCCCTGAGTGTGTGTGGAGCTCTCTCCACTCCTGGTTTATTTGCATCGCTCAGCCTCGTCTATCTTGGCTTTGGTTAGACTTTAGACATACTTTGCTGAAACAGGCTCTTCTGCCCACAGAATCCGCACCGACCAGCGATCAACCCCATACACTAGCACCATCCTACACACTTGGTTCGCATTTCACTTTTTTCCAAAGCCAATTCTTGTAGGTCTTTGGAGTGTGGGAGGAAACTAGAGCACCCAGAGGAAACCCACGTGGTCACAGGGAGAACGTATAAACTTCGTACAGACTGCACCCGTGGTCAGGATTGAACCCGGGTCTCTGTCTCTATGAGGCAGGAACTCTACTGCTGCGCCTCTGTGCTGCCCCAGTTGTGCTATATTTTTTTGTATGACGTATTCAAATCTACATTGTTTCAATGGTCACTAAAACATAAACATTTGCAAGATAATAAAGAGTGAAAATGCATATCCAATGTGTCGCCAGCTGAGAGAATTGATGGGTAATTTTAAGAGTGAACTCCTCATCAGATGTAATGAAGGATGACTTTAAAAGTGTGTTTCTTTAACATGGATTTCTTGTTCAAATGTTCGAGTGTAATATTGAAAATTATAACTGGCCACTGCACCATTAGGCTTGGAAGAGGAAATACTGAAAGTGACAGACAAATTTTGGCTTCTACTAAACCAACTCAGAAACTCCATGTTACTGCATTATTAGGCAATATCATTTTCCATTACATGAGAACATTGGAAACAAATGCAGGAGAAAAGAAAATATTGTCGGTGGCAATAATTCTTAAATGAACTAATCTTTGCTGGCAGTTCTGGCTTAGAATAATAGAATCATAGAAAGTAGATGCAGGAGTAGGCCATTCGGCCCTTCGAGCATGCACCGCCATTCAATATGATCATGGCTGATCATCCAACTCAGTTGGCTTCTTCCAATTGCCAGTACATATTGTCTCATTTTCGTTTTGTTTAGTGATATAGTACAGAATCAGACCCTTCGGCCCACCGAGTCCGCTCCAACCAGCAATCTCTGCACACTAACACTATACTACACACACAAAGGACAATTTACAATTATACCATGCCAATTAACCTACAAAGCTGTACGTCTTTGGAGTGTGGGAGGAAACCCATGCAGGTCACGGGGAGAATGTACAAAATCTGTGCAGACATGCACCCACAGTCAGGATCAAACCCAGATCTCTGGTGTTGTGAGGCAGCAACTCTACCACTGCACCATCGTGCCACCTACTAATTGAAGAACTTGAAGCAGAAGTAGTTAAATGGTCCCTCCAGCCTGCTCTGCCACCATGGTTTATCCTGTGCCTCATTCACTTTGCATTTAATTGTCTTGTCCACTAATTTTTTATCTGATTCAGGCCTGGATATGCTCAATGATTTAACATCCACAACTCTATTCAAGAGAATTGAAAAAGATTTGCAGCTGTTAGCTTCAAGAGATTTCAACTTGTCGTTTTCCAAAATTATTTCATTATTTCAGTCCTAAATTATCTCTTTCATGCTTTTAGATTCTTTAGTCTGAGGAAAAAGTCTCTTGGTATCTACCCTGCCACTCCCTCTCAGTATATTTTATGTTTCAAGACATAAATCCTGCATTTGAAGAATGACATATAATAAAACAAGCTTTTAGTTTCATCAAGTCACCTTTAGACTTCTCTTCGCAAAACTAATGGTGCAATTCATCAAATTTATATGTGTGGTAGATAGTAGAATCTTTCCATCTTTGCTTATCTCTACTGCCTTTTAATTTAAATAATACACCCACAGTACAAGTCAACTACAAATTTAAAAAAATGTGTACTTTTTTTGATGCATTCGTCAAACTATCTTTGCTGCTATCTCTCAAAGACATTGTATGTGAAAATATGTTTTTGGATCAGTGGGCTTTTTCCAACCATATTCTGTAGCATTTTATGGCTTTTGTGGAACTCAGTGAGCATGAAGAACACATGAATCATTTAGGTTTGTATTCCTTCTGAAGCTTGGCTTAGAATCTATCGCACTGCCTCAGCTCTTTCACTGAATTTTGTCCATATACGTAATGAAAACATCCTTTGAGTGTTGTTCAAAGGCACACTTGGAAAAAAACTTCCCTGAATCTTGTACGATGCTATGATTTCGAGGTAAGGATGTGCCTGGTTTTATGATTTTCCAACCCCAGAATTCATGTGCTGCAAATTGTTGTTGATTGTATTAGGTACATTGTACCCTTGGGTGCAGGCAGCATTTTCTTTTCAAATGTGTCAGACTTAGCAATCTGTTAGGACGGTGTTCCAGAAGAGAATGAAAGCCGAATGGTTGTCATGGTTGAGGTCGTCTGCCTATTTTATGGGCCACTTGGCTCTGGTTGTGAATTGTGACACATTGTTCAAACATTGTTGCTTTACTTCTACAGAATAATATTGGATTTTTTACTTATGTGAAATAGGAATTCTAAACCATTGACATTTCTGATCATTCTCAGAAAATAAACCAAGGATATGCTGTTTTGCACCTATTTTATCTCAATGTGCAGAATAATATTGGCATTGATTAGTAAATCTTTCTGAGACGTGAAAATTTCCTGGAATATTTTGAGATCCATTCAAATATTCTTTAGAGTTTCAAAATCAAATCACAAATCATAAATGCCTTATTTTCTCTATTTTCTGTTCCCAGAGAGCAGCACTTAAGACATTTAGCTCAAAGTCATGGATTAGATGCCAGGTATCCAGCAATTTAGCTGATCCCAGTTGGGGCTGCAATTACAAAGCCACAATAAGTTGGGAAGGGTGGAAAGATGTCAGACAGAATCTTGCTCCCTTTCTCATCTCAGTCCCCCCCCCCATTTCAGGGCACCATGATGTTTGGGACACAGCAATGTCATGTAAATGAAAGTAGTCATGTTTAGTATTTTGTTGCATATCCTTTGCACGCAATGACTGCTTGAAGTCTGCGATTCATGGACATCAACATTGCTGGGTGTCTTCTCTGGTGATGCTCTGCCAGGCCTGTATTGTAGCCATCTTTAGCTCATGCTTATTTTGGGGGCTAGTCCCCTTCAGTTTTCTCTGCAGCATATAAAAGGCATGCTCAATTGGGTTCAGATCGGGTGATTGACTTGGCCACTCAAGAATTGACCATTTTTTAGCTTTGAAAAACTCCTTTGTTGCTTTAGCAGTATGTTTGGGATCATTGTCTTGCTGTAGAATGAACCGCCGGCCAATAAGTTTTGAGGCATTTGTTTGAACTTGAGCAGATAGGATGTGTCTATGCACTTCAGAATTCATTATGCTCCTACCATCAGCAGTTGTATCATTAATGAAGATAAGTGAGCCAGTACCTTCAGCAACCATACATGCCCAGGCCATAACACCCCCACCACCGTGTTTCATAGATGAGGTGGTATGCTTTGTATCTTGTTAACTCACCAGTGCTCTCTTTCTTCTTAGTGATGTTCCAAACAGTTGATTTTGGTAAGCCTAAGATTTCGCTGATGTCTCTAACAGTTTTATTCTTGTTTCCTCGGTCTCAAAAGTACAACTTTCTTTGACTTTCATTGGCACAACTTTGGTACTCATATTGATAAACTGCAATAAAAGTTTCCAAAGGTAATGGAAAGACTGGAAGAAAGACTAGGTCCTGAGAGCTTTCTTGTATCTGCATTAAGGAGGCAATTAAGCACACCTGAGCAATTACAAAGGTAGACAAAAATGCTGGAGAAACTCAGCGGGTGAGGCAGCACCTATGGAGTGAAGGAAATAGGTGCGTTTCGGGTCGAGACCCGAAACATCGCGTATTTCCTTCGTTCCATAGATGCTGCCTCACCTGCTGAGTTTCTCCAGCATTTTGTCTACCTTCGATTTTCCAACATCTGCAGTTCCTTCGTGAGCAATTACAAACACCTGTCTTCTTGCTTATGGCGTGCACAGCCTAAAGTTGTAGGATGACTTGTTCTATTTGACCTTATTTGATTGTGCACGCCAGGTTGATTGCATTAGTCGAAACAGGGCGGACCAAGTGAAGGTTGCAATCTCCCACCCCACAAACACCTGTGAAACCATGTGTCCCAAACCATGTGCCATGTAAGGGGGGGGAATATGTATAAATATAGCTGTAATTTCTACATGGTGAAACCAAAATGTATAAACATACCCTTTAATAAAATCTGACAATATGCACTTTAACCACATGTGATTTTTTTTTTTCTATTACAAATCTCAAATTGTGGAGTACAGAGACAAATAAATAAATGATGGGTCTTTGTCCCAAACATTATGGAGGGCACTGTGCGAAACCATATTTTGGCATCTGTTGAATTGTTTTACACAATTCATTTGCAAGCTGCCTATGTTGTTGGCAAGACTAACACTGCTCGTCTCTAATTACTCTTGAACACTAGTGTCGTGGGTCTTGAGACACGTATAAGCCTGTTTGGGCAAGGATGACAGATTTCCTTCTACAAAGGACATTGATGAACCATGTAGGATTTTTGTTTTACAATAGTACCATAATTTTATTGTTGTATTTATCATTACTGTCTGTGTTGTGTTTGTGAGCTTCATGTGAAAAAGAAATGTCATTGCACCCTGGTGTACCCGACAAAACTAATCTATATCTGTAGTTCCATGCTCACTGTTATTAGCACGAGCTGTCCGTTCTCCAGCTGCTGTAATAGGATTTGCTCTCTCGTCTCTGGATTGTTGGTTGTGGAACAAATCTGAGTTTGGGGAGTTGAAGTACACATTAACCAATGATCAAACTAATTAGTGAAATGGGCTCGAGGGTTTGAATGACAAATGGCAAAGCCAACATCTGGCTGAAAAGTACAACTGTTTTTGTGATAGCGGAGAACTTGATTGGATTTAATTGTGATAGTCCCCATGGTTTAAAAAGCCAGACGTATAAGCACATAAAACGAGAGTGACTTTCGGCTAGTTTCCAGATAATTTCTGGAACAATATCCAATAAGATTTCTGTTATTTAGGGAAAAATTTGGCAATGGTGGAAATGGTATGTTTTCCAAGCTATTTACACAATGTTATACTTTATGGATGATTCTCAATATCAACAAATTCACTGTGTAAGGATTCCATGTTACAACAGTTTATAAAATCAAAATTTCTACATGGCTATTTGTATTTTACCTGCTAAATGCACATTGGCGAGTCATATAGATCGCAAGCATATCAGAGTTGAATTGGTGACTTCGTGCTTTGATGTGGAACTGAAAGCTTTTATTACATGCTATCAGTTTCCATGGATCGTATCTACTCTTCCATTGTTTGACCATCTCCATCTCGAGATATAGTGACAAATATACGCTATAAGCCCACTGAATTTAAACAACGGGATCTGGGGATCCTTGTTCATCAGTCACTGAAAGTAAACATGCAAGTACAGCAGACAGTGAAGAAAGCGAATGGCATGTTGGCCTTCATAACTAGAGGAGTTGAGTATAGGAGCAGATAGGTCCTCCTGCAGTTGTACAGTGCCCTAGTAAGACCAGACGGAGAGTATTGTGTGCAGTTTTGGTCTCCAAACTTGAGGAAGGACATTCTTGCTATTGAGGGAGTGCAGCATAGGTTCACGAGTTTAATTCCCGGGATGGCGGGACTGTCATATGTTGATAGATTGGAGCGACTGGGCTTGCATACTCTGGAATTTAGAAGGATGAAAGGAGATCTTATTGAAACATATAAGATTATTAAGAGTTTGGCACGCTAGAGTCAGGAAACATGTTCCCAATGTTGGGGGAGTCCAGAACCACAGGCCATAGTTTAAGAATAAATGGTAAGCCATTTAGAACGGAAATTAGGAAAAAACTTTTTCACACAGAGTTGTGAGTGTATGGAATCCTCTGCCTCAGAGAGCGGTGGAGGCCGGTTCTTTGGATGCTTTCAAGAGAGAGTTAGATAGAGCTCTTGTGGATAGCAGAGGTAAGGGATATGGAGAGAAGGCAGGAACGGGGTACTGATTGTGGATGATCAGCCATGATCACATTGAATGGCGGTGCTGGCTTGAAGGGCCGAATGGCCTACTCCTGCACTGATTGTCTATTGTCTCACCCAACTATACTCAAAGAGTGTATTCCATTCTCACAGTTTCTTCGTCTTTGTTGTTTCTGCCTTGATGAGGCTTTCCTCACCAATATCTCTATGAGACATCTCCCAATGCACAACTGTCAAAGACTTGAGAGTATAACTTTAAAGTGAAGGGGCAAAGTGCAAAGATGATGTGCTGGGCAAGTTTTTTTACACAGAGTGATGGGTGCTTATAATATACTGGCATGGATGGTTGTGGGGGACAGATATGATATTAGCATTTAAGAGGCTTTTGATTAGACACATGATATGCAGAGAATGAATTGGATATGGATCAAGTGCAGGCAGAGGAGATTAGTTTAACATGGCATCATATCCGGTTTGGACATTATGGGTCGAAGGCCTGTTCCTGTGCTGTTCAATATTCCCGTGCTAATTCAATGGACTGCAAGAAAATATGAGGTATTGGGTTGGAGTCCAATAGCAGGCAAAGTATTGGTGCCAGATCGGATCCATGTAACCATGTTTGCTGCAAAGCTTAGAAATAAGGGTGTTTCTTCACAGGTGAGTGGTTTGCTTGTATGTAAATCACCTTAGGATAGTAATTATGTTCTTCTCTGATCATAGGTTTGGTACCAAGAAGCTTTAATTCAGTTATTGTGGGGCAACACTTGTTCAAAATAGCTGTGTTCTGGGAAATGAGCTTAGGTTTAGATTTAGTTTTATTATTGTCAAATGCACCGAGGTACAGTGAAAGACTTTATTTTGCATGTTATCAAATCATGCAAATATATCTTGCAACTTTTGAGAATGCACTCTACAGTGCAGTCACTTGTATAACATGAATGAGTTCTTCCACTTCAGCTGCTCTTAAGTACAGTTATTTTTGGTTGGCATTTCTTCGTAGAAGGCACTGCAGTTTGCCAAGGTGCTGATTGCATACTGAGAAAGTAAAGGCTATGCCCTGTGGCAAACACCTGCCATTAGATGGTTTCAACAGAAGGGCTTGGTAATCTACAGATCCCAGTCACCACCTCACAGCTGTTCAGTGTACATGGAGAGACTGTCTATATTTGGCACTTGTCTTGCCTCTTTTTCTACTGTAATTGAAATGCCTAATTCACAAAGATGTTGCCTTTATGATAGAGGAACAGTGCTTGTTTTTTGCATTTTTTTTCTTGGATTTAAAACGTTACCTTACAAGCTTCATCCCAAGCACAGCAAATTGTACTTTGAGTTGTTAGATTTTTAATTTATTTGGAAAAAAAGACATTCTCCTTTCCTGCTCCTCATTCTGTTTAGTGATCCCGTACACGAGCACTATCCTACACACTGGGGACAATTTACAAATTTTGCCGAAGCCAATTAACTTGCAAACCTGTACGTCTTCGGAGTGTGGGAGGAAGCCGGAGCACCCAGAGAAAACATGCGGTCACTGATAGAAGTACAAACTGCATACAGACAGCACCCATAGTCAGGATCGAACTCCGATCTTTGGCATTGAAAGCCAGTGACTCTACCACTGTGCCACGAAGATGGGGAGTTTTTGAAGTGACTACCAAAGGAAAATGTAGCCATGATCCGTGAATAAATGAGCTCACTCGAATGGTTTATGAAAAGAAAGCCTCTAACTAGATTCTTAGTTTATAGTATTTGTGTGACTCATCCAATTTAGTTCATGGACACTGGCCACCATTATTTGCAACAAGAGCACAATTGTAACCTCCAGTACAATCACTTGTTAAAATTTGAATAACTGTTTGCTAAGAGAATAGACTATGTTTGTATAATTGGAACAAATCCCAAGGCAGGGTTTGGGATGAAAAAGGTTGGGCCAGGAGTTATCAAGACGGGAACAGTGGGTGGCCCGGTGCGCAACAGTAGAGTTATTGCCTTACGACACCAGAGACCCGGGTTCGATCCTGACGATGGGTACTGTCTGTACGAAGTTTGCACGTTCTCCCTGTGACCACGTGGGTTTCCTCCAGGTGCTCCAGTTTACTTCAGCATTCCAAAGGCATGTGGGTTTGTAGGTTAATTGACTTATGTAAAAATTGTCACTTGTGTGCAGGATGGATCTAGTGTGCAGAGGGATCGCTGGTCGGTGCAGACCCTGAGGGCTTAAGGGCCTGTTTCTGCACTGTATCACTAAAATCTAAAACATAAGTTGTTATATTAACTTAACGGTTTAATGTCTGACGGGGCATTTAATAAAGAGAATTAGTTAAATGATTTGGAGGAATGAAGTGACTTTTAATCTGCCCCAAGGTAATAAAGATATTCTTCTTTATTGTTGAAATTATGCCTGGCTAACAATAATTCAATTTTTCTCCCTTGTATGTTAAGAAATCGGTTTCCACAATTAATCACAGGGCGGATGTTTAAGCAAATTATTTGAGGTACTTACTAATTGGTTATTTGAATAGTTTTCTTTTAAAACTCCATCATTAACATTCACTTTTCGTTTTCAAAAATCTATTATTTCGTCATTTAAACAGAGAAAATGAATCTGAAAAGGAATCTAGCATACTCTTGGCGCAGCCTAGGCTAAGGAAAACGTTGCAGCTGGTCACAAATAATTCAAAGTGCAAGGGAAGCGGGGAGGGAGGGAAAGATAGGAAGGGTTGAAGATGAAGAGATAATGTGCTATTATTACTTGTAAATTGGCGGGGTGTTGTATCCCAGCCAAACATGTATCGTGATGTGCTGTTTGGTTAATTAGGGAGTTAAAGCACTGTGTACTTCAGCCATTGCCTAAGGGCTAGAGTTCTTTATTTTCCCATCTTATTTGGGTTTGTTTATGCTTCCAGGGAGCAAATGTGATTCCACCTCCACAAAATCCCCTTTCTGGATTTAAACTCGACAGTTCTATGGTTTCACCCACTGGACTGGTCCTGTCAGTATTTACTCTGTGAGTTAAGGTAGCAACCTCTAAAACTGAAAATGTAAAGACTGTAAAATCCGTTGTATTTGGTATCAAAATATCTAGGTCCAGATACGCAACGTCTATTGAGCTACTTGTAATAAACTGTTACTTGGAAGTAAGATGTACATGGTATTTAGCTCCGAAATCATTACATGCTTAGAAGTGGTTTAGCATCTGTGTGTCAGCTTAGACACCAGACATACAGAGGGACATTGTCATATCAAGGAGTTAAAGACCTCATTAGACAAGAACATGCCAAGCTGCATTAAATAATAGTGCTGCTCCACTCTTCTGTGAAGAGAAACGGCCTTTTGTTTTCTAGATTGCAATTTTGAAACAAATCATTGTCACACAATGCGTTGCTCCAGGCCCACATTACTGTGTTTACCCAGAGATGAATTTGGCTGATGTGAACAAGAAACCAAATTAACATAAAGGGAGAAACCACAGCTGCAGTTTCTTGCACTGAATTACGATTGAGGCAGGAAAAAATTGTTCGTCTCGATCTTTTCTGTGTCATTTATTAGTTTTCTATGATTTGCTATGTTTACTGTATAATGGAAACAAGGAATGATTGTGTGCAGAGTTTTAAGAATAACTGGAAGTGATTCCAATGCAATAATCTTATTGGGGTTCAGATCACTCTTTATAACTGTCATCTGAATCTCAATGTTACAATCATTATTCTATGGAGCTTGTAGCAGTGTTAATACTGAAGTTCTACAGCATGCAAGCTGCACCCTAGGCAAAACTTGGCCGTGCCATCCAAGGTTTTTTCAAGAGAGTTAAGAGTCAAGAGTGTTTAATTGTCATATGGATTGAAACGGAACGATGGAATTCTTACTTGTGTTAGTTCAACAGATGTGTGAACGCAGCACTCAACTGATAACATAATAAACAAACCAAAAAAAGTTCAATAAATAAAAAAAAGCCCGAGGTGGTCTTACCACGCCTTTTATCACCTGTAATGATGTTTGAATTCTTATATCCAGTGACCCATCTGATGGAGGCGAACCTACCACACATCTTCTTCACCACTTTGTCTATCTGTGTCACTGCTTTCAGGGAATTATGTACTTGTCCCCCTAGGTCCCTCTCTTTTACAACACTCCCCAGAGTCCTGTTGTCTATTATGTAAGCCCTTATGTTTAACCTCTCAAAATAAATCACTTTGCACTTGTCTGAGTTAAATTCCATCTAATTGGGCTATTCCTTTGCTCAATATTCATTTTGATCTAGATCCTGTTGTAACCTGAGACAACCACTTTCGCTGCGATGACACCATCAATTTTGGTGCCATCCACATATTTGCTAATGCATATGAAATGTCACCGATCCATGCTCTCCAGAAATGGTGCCTGACCCGCCCAGTTACTCCAGCACTTTGTGTCTTTTTTGTAAACCACCACCTGCAGTTCCTGGTTTCTACTTGCTAGTCATGCCATTTACATTCCCATCCTTATCAAGTCTACTTATGACAAACAATAATGGACCAACCCCAATTACTGCAGTATACCACTACTTGTCATAAGGCTGTAAACTGAAAAACACTCTTTCACTGCAACCCTCTGACTCTTTCCACAAAGCCAACTTTGCATCCAACTGGCTAGCTCATTCTGTATTCCATGTGAACTCGTCTTCCAGACCCATCGAATGTGTGGACCTTTGTTAAAAGTCTTGCTAAAGTCCTTGTAGACATCGTTAACTGTCTTGCTAAAGTCCTTGTAGACAATGTCCACCACACTGCCCCAGTTTATCCTCTTTTGTCACCTCTAGAAAAGCTCAATTAAGTTTGCTGGTCTTGATTTCCCACACACAAAGCCATGTTCACTAACACTAATTAGTAGGGATGTTATGTTTGAGTAACTTATTGCAAACTTGGTAATTGTCACCTGTCAATGTATGTTATGCCTATTCACATCAACAGTAAGGACTCATTACAATTAAGTGATTAGCATTTAAATTTCAGGATATGATCACAATTCTAAACTCATGGTTTCACCTGAATTTACCTTTACAGTGTACAAAATCATGAGAGGAATTGATCGGGTAGACGCAGAGTCCCTTACCCAGAGTAGGGGATCGA
This sequence comes from Okamejei kenojei, assembly GCA_035221665.1. Classification (NCBI taxonomy): domain Eukaryota; kingdom Metazoa; phylum Chordata; class Chondrichthyes; order Rajiformes; family Rajidae; genus Okamejei; species Okamejei kenojei. The sequence continues at coordinate 6,628,266 of CM069161.1, forward strand.
GAACCCGAGGACATAGGTTTAAGATGAGGGGGGAATATTTAATACAAACCTAAGGGGTAACTTTTTCGCACAGAGGGTGATGGGTGTATGGAACAAGCTGCTGGGGGGGGGGGGGGGGGGGGGGGGGGGGGGGGGGGGGGTTGGGCCAGGTACTATTGCAGTGTTGAAGAAACATTTGGACAGGATAGGACAGGTTTAGAGGAATATGGGCTAGACACAGGCAGGTGAGACTAGTGTGAGAGGACATGTTGGTCGGTGTGGCCAAGTTAGGCTGAAGGGCCTGTTTCCACACTGTATGACTGTATCAGCAGAGCCCAGTCAGTTTATAAATGGCGCCTGACTGTGAAGATTATGCCATCAGATAATGTTAGACGTACAGGAATCTGAGTATTAGGCATGTGCTTAAAATTTCACTTAAGCTCAATAGCAAAAATTAATAACATGAAAACTTTTTTGGGGGATAATATTGATGCTTGTAATTTTAAACCAATATATAATTAGGTGAATATTTTCTGTTTTATAAAGTGCATTAAAAATGTGAGTTATTTGTTTACCTTTTTTTCTTGGTCTTATTTTGATAACAGAATTGGAAGTAGGGATATACCAGAATGTATTGAAGCATTTCACGATCTGCTTTGTTTTATGGCTAAGCTGCATATAAAAAATAATTGGAGAGCCACTGGGGAAACTATAATGATGCTTCTTGATATCATTAATGTTGAAGGTTCCTGTATATTATAGGAAATTAAATTCTAATCACATGAAATAAATGTATTTTATGATGAAGGATCTTTAATATTATTGCTTTAAAAGTATTGTACAAAAACAACTCTAACGGTAATCTTAATCTTCTGTGCATATTTATTGTTAATGATCGTAATTATAAATTAATTGTATGTCAAATTGAATATGTCAGATAAGACATTTGAAAAATGTATGGCAAAAAGAACTTGCGAGGAGTACCGAGTTGAGTTTTGTCAGAGGATGGTGAGCCTGTGGAATTTATTACCACGGACGGCTTTGGAGGCCAAGTCATTAGGTATTTTGAAGGCGGAGATTGACAGATCCTTGATTAGCACGGGTGTCGAGTTATGAGGAGAAGGCAGGAGAATGGGGTTGAGAGGGAAAGATAGATCAGTGATAATCGAATGGCAGTGTAGACTCGATGGGCCGAATGGCCTACCTCTTCTATGACTTATGAACATAAAGTTAGTTTATGTTATTTAATAAAAGTATTTAAATCATGCATTTTAAATAAAGGAAAATTCCAAGTCTCAATTACTCGTGAAAAAGTTGTGAACAGTGAATTCTAAGAGTTGGTAGATTCATAAAATATTTTTCCAGAAGCCACAAAGATAATTTATGGATAGGACTTGGTAAGGGTTTATGGAGCATGAAAGGTTGATTGCTAGCCAGGAGAACCGGAGTAGAGTCTGGAGAGAATCAAAGATCGTTTCAGAAGCAGATGGCAAAGGGAAAGATAATGTTGGCAAGAATACTATAAATTGACCTCCCATTCTGTCTCATTAACTGTCTCAATAAGGGAGGTCATTCTGTCCTTCAGGATGCCTCCAGTAGTTCTACAATTCTTAATTAATCTGGATATGCTTTGCGACTGTGAGCCATCCTGGGTAATCTTTGAACAGAGACACACAATGCTGGAGTAACTCAGCAGGACAGGCAGCATCTCTGGGAAGAAGTTGCACCAGGTTCCCATTCTCACCGAGCACAGCCTACAACCCAGTGATATGAATATTGATTTCTCTAACTTGAAGTAACCTCTGCACTCCCTCTCTCTCCATCCCTCCCCCGCCCTAGTTGCACCATGTTCCCGTTCTCACCTAGCAAACAGCTAACAATGGCCTGTTTCCTTTATTATCGTTGCTTTTTCCGCATATTTTTAATTCATTTGTTCTATATCTCTCTCCATCACTGTCTATATCTCTCGTTTCCCTTTACTATTCTGAAGAAAAGGGTCTCGATGCACCCTATTATTCTAGTTGTACTTCAGCACTCCTCGCTGTTTGCTGCAGTCAATAACTAGCTCCTTTATCTTGCTGACGTGAAGGAAGAGGTTGTTGTCTTGACACCACATTACTATGTCAAGGTACCGCCGCCTAAAACAGTGTCATCTGCAACCTTGTAAATGGAGTTGGAACAGAATTTGGCCACATAGTTGTGAGTTTATAGGAAGTATAAGCAAAGGTCTGAAAACTGATACTGGTGGGGCAGCAATGTTAAGAATTATCATGGAGGATGTTTTGCCACCCATCCTCACTAATTGTTGTAACTCGGTTAAGAAGACACATTGAGTTTATCTCTGGCTACTCTAAAATAGAGTGGCCAGGGTGAAGTCCAGCTTCACATAAAAATAGCCCAAGCAAGTAGTTGCTGATATTACAAGAACAGAATAGCCACACCAAGAATTTACTTTGAAGCCGCAGAATAAAGGTGAGATAGAGAGCTGGCCCCAGGCATCTTCCAGTGAATTATTTCCCACTGTGGGAATGACATTGGCTGTGTTGGTGAGTATTGTTAATGGTTTGGTACTTATACTGGCTCTCTTCCCGCTTGTTATTTGGGACATTTAGAAATTATAGTACTAAAGGACTTGCCTACGCCAGCATTTCAGGTACAATAATTTGTCAACCTTGTTGGTTCCTTTTGGGTTATCCATTTTCATGGAGCAGGGCTACTTCCCCATTACATTGCTCTTTGGCTAATGCAATGCCATTCTCTTTGCTGGATGGAAAAGAACAAGTTGAATAGGTCCAAAAATAATAGGGTTTTGTGCAGGACTGTGTAGTCGATACCCAAAACACCCGACTCCCACTCCTTGATTTCTTGTGCATCTGACTCCGACCCCTAGGTATAATAATTCTAAATCTGCTATGATGACATTACACGAGATGGAATTTCATAAGAACTACATGAATCATCAGGCTACCTTTTAAACCCATGTCCTTAACGTTTTGAGTCTAATGGTTGTAGCTATGCTATTGTGGTTTTTTCTTGTTTATTTTTGGAAAAAAACCCATTATTCATTATGCTAATAGAAACAAAAATACATATAGGACTGTGATAAAATTAAAATTCCATTGAATTAAATAAAAATTATAAAAGCATTACTCCAAAATGTATTAAACTAAGGCCACAGGTATGAGTTAAATTGCCAAATTATGGCCAAAACAAATCTCAAGTGCATTAGAAATTAAAACTAAATGCATAGGTAGTTAAGTTTGCTACAAAAGTACATACCTAAAATTTATTGAAAAAATGCTGGAGAAACTCAGCGGGTGAGGCAACGTCTATGGAGCGAAGGAATCGGTGACATTTCGGATCTCCCGCAACGTCACCAATTCCTTCGCTCCATAGATGCTGCCTCACCGGCTGAGTATCTCCAGCATTTTTGTCTACCTTCGATTTTTCCAGCATCTGCAGTTCTTTCTTAAACATACCTAAAATTTATTAATAACTTGTCCTTAGGAACAGAATTGCTTCTGCCAGATCCTCTTTGATTGAAGCCCTTAAATCTGATTTAATTATTTGTGGACCATCTCCGACCTATTTGTTTACCTATTGATGGGTTAGAAAAGAAAGTATTTCCTTACCTAAAGATTGCAATTTGGAATTACAGTCAGAAATCCAGAACCTAAAAGTCAGAATTTGCTTTAGCGTTACCTTTCCCATTAAAAAATAAAATCTGAATTACTGCTCAGTTTAACAATCGTCAATCTTTTGCGAAGCCTGCTGTTGGGACTGACTGCAAACGTGAAGGGAGAGTTGTGCCAGCTGTAGTTGGGAATAAAAAATCACCCAGCAAAATACAGTGAGGCATTGAAGTGACTTGATACCACGGAATAAGCCCTTGAAAATGAAATGAACAGTTTAAAACGTTTAATTGCATTTAACAGGGATATATCAATTGCTTTTGGTATAAATGCTTCATAGATAAAATTGAAAATTTCCATTTAAAAATGGGTCTGTCCTATCTCCTTTAGTTTATATTTCAATTATCGTAAAATGTGTCATTTTAGCTGCTGGGGAAAATATTGCATCTCATGGTTTGCATGTTGAATTAATTACTTTTTTTTTAAAATGTATATTCACGTTATACTGCCTAAATGCTTTCATTGTAAACTAAATATTTGCCACAGATATATTTTATTATTTCTCTTTTGGAAAACATGCCTGGAAGAGCTGGTCTCATTGGCATCCCTGTCATTCATGTCATAAATCATTTAAGGGAAGCCTTTTCCTTCATCATACTTGTGATGTAGTTTTTTTTTAATTACTTGGTTATGGTGTTAATTTAATTTTAATTAAGTGTTTAAACATTTAAGTGTTTAAATCAACCACGTATTTTGAACACTTTTTGCAATATTATACCATATATTTCATGCAAGCAATTTTACATCCTCTGTTTTCCCCTTACACATTGCCACTTTTTCAACACTGGGTGGTTAGTCTGATCATCTATGTGTTGCACAGGGATTACTGTTCCTTCTAACAATAGAGGCAAAGAATCGATAATTGTACAGCCAAATTGTTATTTACAGCTCAAACACACAATGGGCAAAACCCATTTTTATGGAAATCCTAATATCCAATTAAAATGTAATAAATAAATACAATATTGAAACTTAAATTGTTTTTCAATGTTTGAAAATATTCAGGTCAGGTAGCAGGAGTTAATATTTCAGGTCAATGATCTTTTGGATTGTATTTTTGTATGGTATACAAATGTGTCATATAGGCAGAAGATGGCATCTACCTCTCACTGTCAGTTCAGAATAAAATACAAATCATTATTTCAACGTTCCTTATCTTCTATGGTTCATACAGTTTAACGTATTGAGACTTCCAACCTGATTCACCATCCAACCTCAAATACATAACATCTTTCATCAGAACTATGAATGCTATGTCTAATGAATTGTAATTGATCTGAAACATTGCCTATTTCTCTTTCCAAAGACACTGCCTGACCAGCAAAGCATTTTGCCATTTTTCACATATAATGGTTAAAAAAATGAAATAATTAGACAAATATTAAAAACAGTCTCAATTTATCTTCTTTACTAAATCTAAAGGTAACCAAAGAAAACCATATGCTATTTTAATTCTCTGTGATGCATCCTCACATCAAAAAAAGTATTAAGCATGTATACACTAATATAAAGTACCACACACATCCCAATCAGAACCAAGAGAAAAAGTTGAATGAAAGGCTCTATTCACAGTTACGCAGATCAATCCCAAAACAACAACAATTTTGCTTTGATCTTATTTTACCAAACTTTTACTCCATTGGACTTGTAATCAATTAGGTTAGCATACTTTTTTTTTAAAAGTCCAATTTTAACCCATTTTACTTTAGCCAATAACAGATCCCAAAAACATGTATACATTTATTGCCAGAATTTTTCCTCAACCAGAGTGCTTGTATAAAGAGGTCATTGGCAAATTTTACCATCGGCGTCTGTCTTCACTGAGAGGTGGTTCCTGGGATAGGGGAGAAGTCCACATTTATGTGGGGTCCCTTATTGTCAGAGAATGGCGACAGTCGGTAGAGAACCTTTGTCTTGCAGCAGTTAACCACCGATTTAGCTGTCTTGCAAACCTACAGTAGAATTGATGGCAGAAATACCAGTAGAAAATCTGTTTCAGCCCCACTTTCACGGAGGATTTCAGTTGCACATAAATGTAATTGAGTCACCTGTAAATGTACTTGCAACATCATTTTTGATATTTTTCATTTGGAAAAAGGAAAACTGGACAGATGTGTCACTTTTGGACAAATTCCAAAACTATGTCGGTGGTTGCTGTTATTGGAAGAATTTAGACCTGTTGAACATGGTCTATAATAGAGTCATAGATTCATGCAGCGTGGCTCTTTGGCCCAACTTGCCCACACCAACCAACATGTCCCATCTGCACTAGTCCCACCTGCCTGCATTTGGCCCATATCCCTCTAAACCTGTCCCATCCGTATACCTGTCTAAATGTTTCTATTGCAACAGTAGCTACTGTGTGCATTAATTGTATGCTATATATATTTGCTTCAGCGTTACCTTTCCCATATTGTAGTGCTAATAGGCTAAGTATTTCTTGTAAAAGCTCTGACCTTTTTGTTCTTTTGAAAGTTCACTTGAAGATGTAAGTAAGTTTTACAATTTCTACCGCAAATTGGTTCCAAAAGTGAATGCCGACAAGTAAGCTCAAACTGCTGCGGGAACTGAGACCAGCTTTACTCCACTCCGTCCCCAGAACTACCGCAGAGAAAGCTGCAAAAACATAAATGTATTTTAATAAATAGTCAGGGGACCAGTTTAAATTCTTAGCTCATGACTCTTGACACTGTAAAATTTATATGCAAACATTTTCAAGTCTGAAATCGGGGATAGGGCTGAAATGGAAATAGTGTTTCTTTTCCCAGAGATTTGTGGTAGGTCAATATGCAAGCATAGTTAAAATATTATTTTATATTTGCGATGTTTATAGGGTCAGCAAGACAGAGTAAGAAATGTTAAGCCAGTTCATTGATAAGTTATTAAAACTGTATAGCCTTTGATTTAAAAGCTTTATTGCTTCACGTGTTTGTTGGGAGGTATTAAATTAGTAATAAATCAGACCACGAGCTCCCCTGATGCCGGACTGAAAAATAGAGTGACTACTGCAGAACTGTACCTAGCAAGGCAGAATGTACCTCCCAGGTACAGATCCTTGTTGAATTATCTTATTTGCCCCACGATAGAAAGAAGTTTTTCTCTCTTTCTGGCCCAAGATTTATTTAGCCAGATTACCCATTTCTGATAGTTGCCCCGTACGTCTTACGAGTAAATTACGCAAGGAGAGGATTGCATCAGCTGTTATGTCCCCTACAGTGGATTTACATGCCAAATCTTGTGTGGGCTTTTTTTTTAACAACCCCATGTGTTTTTGCATACAAGGTACAGTGATTATATGTATTATTTTAATAATAATGGATCTGGTTATATTTTATTGATAAACTGTTGCTACAGATCCCAAGCTTTATGTCAGCTGCTGTTTGTAGTAATATGGAGCCTATTTTTAAATTTACAGTTAGTTGGTCGGCTAGTAGACTACTGTACGTGCAGGCCGACATGTGCAGTTGATTCGTTATACAGAACCTGGGTTCGGTGAGAGCTTTGAACTCAGTTAAAGTTACTTTCAAGAGTTGTTGAACTCCTTGGTGGATCAGTGCTGGCATGCTTTAAGTTGGCAGGAACTCTGTATATTTTGGCCTGGAAGTTGATTTCACAATGTCTAGGAGAAACACACTGTTCCTCTGTTGAATCTGTAGGGAACATAAACAATAAAACAAACAGACAGAGAGGGGCCCAGCACATTTGGGATACACTCACCAGCTTAACGTGCATCTATATATTTTAATATGCATTTATGGCTTGTACTTAAGCGTGAAAGTGGAATACATATAATGTGATGATGTAGCATTTTATATTTGAATGTTCATCTCAGTGAGACCTAAAGGATCCAGGGAATCGGGCTAATTTTCCTGCCTTTTACATGCAGCATATTTTAATTACACTGGGGAAAAATAAGGAATATATTGATTAACTGAAATATTCACTAGGGCAGGTGTATTTTTTATAGATGTGTGAAAGCATTTTTTTAAATCTATGAAGAGTGCATTGACTTAGACCAGTGGTTCTCACTGCTGTTACCAATCACCTCCCCAAAAATGAACCAATAAAACTTTTTTTAAATAATAAATGCTTGCTCCTTGCAGCTTAATGGGGCCCTTTTAGGGCTGCACTTCCTTCGCCTGCTGTCTCCTCAATCCCCATGAGTTTTAGAATCTTATCTCTTTACCCATCTCCTTGTCTTGGAAGGCTTTTATATAATACAATATTAGTAAGTCTCAAGTAATGTCAACTGATCCAAAAGCTACTTATAATGTCATCACTTGGCTAAGAAAGCAGATGCGTACACAAGTACAGGTATTATTTCTCGTGCACAAGTATAGGTGGTGATCTTATTTAAATATACATATTTTTGGTGGGCTTGACAGGCTAAATACAGAGGTGATGTTCCATTTGGATTGGAAGTTTAGAGCCAGTTTCAATGTATGAGATTGGTCTTCCAGTACAGTTATGGGAAGGAGTGTCTTCAGCCAGAGGGCTGTGAGTCTCCCTGAGATGCCATGGATGCTTCGGTGCCAAGTACACACAAAACAAGCAAGGATGTAATTTTGGATCTGAGGAGAATCCGGGGTTAGAGGCTGCTGCAGGAAAGTCATGCTGCGGTGGGAGCTCAGCCACAAACATATTGATTGGCAGAGCAGGAACAAGCGGCTGAATAGCTTACTTCTGGCTACCTACCTCCACTCATTCCACTAATTCTTTGACTTCCGATGTTGCGGCCATGTATCTGGGGTCCTTTGTTTTGCGGAGCAACCTACAGCCACTGTGTCCTCTGTCATTAACACTGTTTATAGAAGCCACCACTTTTACTTGGTATCTTCATAGGTTATGAAGAATTAAGCCATTCAGCCCATTGAGTCTACTACTACATTAAATCATGGCTAATTTATCTATCTTGCCCTCTCAACTCCATTCTCCTACCTTCTCCCCATAACCCCTGGCACCCATAATCATCTTCATTGATTTAGTCTGAAGAAGGGTCTCAACTCGAAATGTCACCAATTCCTTTTCTCCAGAAATACTGCCTGTCTGAAATACTCCAGTATTTTGTGTCTACATTTGATTTAAACCAGCATCTGCAGTTCTTTCCTCCACATTTAATGATTTAATACTTATTTTGGACCCTTGGGTCATTTTTAGGCAAGATGTTCTTTCAATGTAATGAAACAGCAAAAAACGATTCCAAATCAGATATGGCAGGATGTGCTTTATTAGGGGGGAGAGTGATGTCTGCATTGCTTCAATTTTTTTTGCAGCATTTTGATGCTTATATTTCACTTGAGGCAAGGGTTGAGAATATACTGTTGACAACTGCTTTATCATTGCTTCTTTGTAATGGCAATTTTGTGTGAACACCTCTCAGGTAAGTAGGCAGAAATTAATGTGTTTATTTACTGTAGGTGCAATGAAACATTAAAAAAAAAAACTGCAAAAAAGACATGTTGAAAATAGTAAATTGTTGGAAATGTTCAGCAGGTCAGGCAGCATCTTTAGTGAAAAGAAACAGTGGTAATGTATTGGGTTGAAGACCCATCGTTAAAACACTTTTGTTTTTGCCCTTAAATGTTAACCATATCCCTCTTTCTGCACAATCATACAGGTGCAGTTATACAACACGTTCAATACAAAAAGTGAACGCCCCACTGGTGCAGAAGCTTTAGTACATCATTGATTCACTTTCTAACACACTCTTAAACTAGATGCCAGCTAAAGAAAGAAAGGGGAACAAAAAAGCTGTGGTTACCTTGGGAATAATTTGGGGAAGGCTCCTTGAGGCATTTGTCCACCCAGGAGATTATGGTTGTCTGTGGTACACAGCCACATTTAATTAGCCACTTGCATAATATGATGGTAGGTGTCTTTGACAGTGCTGGCTATTAGCTCTTGGTTATCAATGCCTGGTTAGGGTTTTGACAGAGTACCTCTGTTCTGAACCTCATCACAGCTTATTGTAAGCGCCAGATTTCAGACGGACAGTGAGAGTTTCTGTCCTTGGGGAGCATTTAACTGAACGTGGTGTCTACTTAAATTGAAGTGAATGAGCATCGAGGAAAACAATCCAATGGTCGGAGTTATACCTGGTGAAAAGAAAGATGGTTATTGAAGGTCAATCATCCCAGTTCCAGAACCTCATCATGATATTTCCTCAGAATGTCACAGGTGCAGCGATCTTCAAGTGCTTTATCATTGACCTTCCTTCCATGAAAAGATCAGAAGGAAGGATATTTTCTGATGTTTACGCAGCATATAACACCTCAGCAAATGAAGCAGCATAGAGCTGCATGCAGCAAGATCTATTCAATTGTCGGGCATGAGTTGATATGGAGCAAGTGGTATTTCGAACCACAGAAGTGTCAGGCAATAACCGTCTCCAACAAGGAAAAGTCCAATTACCTATCATTGATATTCAGTTGAATTACCAAATTTCCCATTATCAATATCATCACATCATCGTTGACCTGAAACTCAACTGGGTCAGCTCCACACATATAACGGCCACAAGAGGCTGGAGGTCCTGCTGTGAGTGACTCACTTTCTCGCTACCGAGCTCTTCCACTACCTAAAGAGCACAGGTCAAGGGAGTGATGGAATACTCTCCACTTGCATGGATGAGAGGAGCTCCAGCAATTCTCAAGAAGTTTTGGCTAATGTTGCTCTTTGACAAATCTACCCATTTAAGTTACAGTCCATCGACCACCCGAAACAATCATTCCCTCTGCAACATGTGCACAGTAGTTGGTGTGTTTAACATCTAAAAATTGATGCAGTGCAGTTACCCTTCCCAAATTTATTAACTCTGAAACTAATAAAAGATGAGGCTAGCAGGCTTCTGGAAAAACCACCAACTGCAGAATCAACTTCCAAGTTGTACATCTTACTGATTTGGAAAATTGTCACCAGCTCTTCATTATTGCTGGGTCTAAATCCTGGAATTCCCCCATCGAAAAGCTCACTATATGTACCTTCACCAGAAGTATTGCCATAATTCAAGAAGATAGCTCAGCTCCACCTCAAGAGCAATTGGAGATGGGCAATAAACCTTGCCAACAATTCCCGGATCTCGAGAAATGAATAACTAAAAATAGAAGTTATATGCATGGACTTTTGTTTAATGCCCATTTTAAATATCCTTTCTAACCATGACTGTGTTCAAATGTGGCATTATTTGAGAAGTATCAACTATATCTTCAAAATGAATAACTCTTGGAGCATAACTTATAGGTAACAGCCAAGGTCATAAAGATTTGTTATTATGTATTATTTATTTTCCCTGCATGCAACTTTCTTGTTATTTACCATGCGTGGGAATTACATTTGGACAAAATATTTCAAACAAGGATGCCCTTGTACAGCATTAATATTCTATTTATTTGCAATAGCGTTGCAATCTAAAACTTGGACTGCTCTGCATAGAAACATTGAAATGTTCTCCCATTTTTAATCCAGATGTCACATTCGTTTTGCCTTGAATAAGTTCCTGCACAGTGTTAGGCTCATTGGTGCTTTCTCAGTCCATCTTATATAATATTGCATCTGCGTACATTCAATGTTGTTTGATATTTTTACTAATGTTTATTAATCTACATATTAATATTATATTGATTAGGCAAAGGGTTTTGAAGCAACGGGTATAAGTTCACAGATCTCCAGAATATTTCCTATCTGAAACTGTCATCATATCCTTCTTTCATTTTGGCCAAAATTTGTCCCTCAGATAGCATTAGACAACTGCCCAAGAAGAGTAAGGTGATGTGCCTCAATGACTACCGACTGGTGTCACTGACGTCTGTGGTACTGACATGCTTTGAGAGGTTGGTTATGGTGCGTATCAATTCCTTTCTTAGCAAGAATTTAGATGCACTACAATTTGCCTACCGCCACAATAGATCAACGGAGGATGTGATCTCGCGGTTCTCCACTCTGCACTGGACCACTTGGACAATTTAAACGTACATATCAGGCTGTTGTTCATTAACAGCTTGTTGTTCAAGATCATCATCCTCTCCAAACTAGTTACCATAATGGGGTTAATTGTCAGTCTTGCCTGCATTAGACAGGTGTGTGTGGGTGGTGGTCAAATCACCCATTCAGTGATGCCGGAGAAAATCTCACTCATGCTGATGGACATACCTCATTTGATGGTTTTGGCAAGATGCCTGTACATTTCTGATGCTAATAGACAGATTGTTGTTTAGTGAGAGTGGGGATTCTGGTGGGGCCACCACAGAAGGTGCTGTGGGAGAGAGAAAGGAATATGTGTTGGGAGTTGGTCGAACATTTAACAGTAAAGCTGAAACCACAAAACTGCCAAAGAATTTGATTTATTAAGATTGCTAGGCTCGCTTGCAGTAATCCTTGTAAGCGATCCTGGTCCTGGCTGCTCCAGCTCATTATAGAGGTTGTAGAAACAAGATCATTCCATCAGCTGCTGCTTTCATTATCTGTCAGCTGGATGTTACTGCATTTTGAGATTTTCCTTCAATATTTCCACACCATTGCAACAGGAAGTCTTATTGCTGATTGCAAAATATATTTGTAGAGGAAATAATCGCTGGGGTTATTATCTTTTGAAAAATAACTTAATGCTATTTGCTTATGCTTTGTTTTTATTGCATTAGATCAGAATAAGTAGAATGAGTAGACTCCTACCTGGGCCAAATGTGATCCAACATTACACTCTACCCCCTTATCATGTATATCTTAATTGAAGCATAAAATGTCATGGCATTGGCAAACAACGTGGGCTTATCCAGCTGTAACTGTAGAGTTGTTAGCAATAAAAGTTGGAGCTTGATTTAGCATGATTCATTCTTTAAAAAAAAATTGGCTAGTATTAGAATATAGGCTAGCTATTTCCATCGGAAAGGAATGCATTTTAGCATAGAAATTGTAAGAAGCCTTTTGTGAACTAGATGATAATTCTGTACATCTGCAGTTATATGCAGCATATTTCCACCAATGCAATACTCTCTCGCATACAGTCAAACGGCTGAGTATTCCTGGTGTCTAAGCTACCACTCCAAAGTGAATGAAAACTGCAAAGTCAATGCTAGTTACCATGTGTTCCGAATTGAGAACTAATGAAAGATAAATGCAAGTTAAATTATAAAAAAAAAGTATTGTTTCCAGTTGTACAGCTCAGTTGCCAATCTCATCTGGGCTAGATCATCACGATGCTTCATTCCATATTGAAGTGCAAGAAAATTAACCAGTGTACGCACCATTGGTGAATTCATAAAAGCAATAACAGATAATACATTAGGGAAAATTAATGCATCGAGGAAAATATTATTGTGCAAGTCTGCACTTGGCAACATGTAATGGAACCGGAATGAGTGCTCAAGGGGCAAGAATGAATTAATTTGTAGATTTTCCTTGTTATAATATTGCAAACTTTATATATGTTGATGAATATGTTAAAATGTAGTTTCAAGCAGGAGTTCACTCATGGGGAAGGGGTACAGCAATATAAATGAAGATTGTACTTTTGAGTTTTCAACTCGGCTGGGTAACTGATCTTGCTTCATTGTCAGCTGAGATTCCATCAGGGGGACACAGTGCTCTGAGTCTGATGCAGGTGATTCCGCACCAGAGACCCAAACACAAATCCTGGCTGACATTCCAGAGGGAGTGTGTCACCATAGGAGGTTTCATCTTTCAGGTCTTCCAGTAAACTGAGGCCCAGATGTCAATGTCAAGTAATGCATTACACTATTCCGAAGAAGGTTAGGCAAGTCATTGTAGCATTCTTGCACCGAGTAATCGTTCCTTCTAAGCAAGCCCCCTTTCCCTCGGATAAAACAGAAACATTCAAGTTTCTTCAGGACGGTGGCAAAGTGGTAGAGCTGCTTCCTTACACTGCCAGACACACGGGTTCGATCTTGACTATGGGTGCTGTCAGTATGGAGTTTGTATGTTCTCCCTGTGACCATGTGTGTTCCCTCTGAGTGCCCCGGTTTCCTCCCACACTCTAAAAACATACAGGTTTGTAAGTTAATTGGCTTCGGTAAAGTTTTAAATTATCTCCGGTGTGAAGGATAGTGCTGATGTAATGGGTGATCGCTGGTCAGTGAGTCCTCGGTGGGTCGAAGGGCCCGTTTCCACTCTGTATCTAAAGTCTAAATTAAGGCCAACGTCTTCCTTCAGTTGCGTATATCATCTTTATTAGATGGGCAGTTCACAGATACAGTATCACAGATGTCCTGTATAATTGCAATAGGTGGTCCTTATTTCAAATCCTATTGCAGTAAAGGGCCACATACTGTTTTTGTTTCTGAATTGAATTGTCACATGTGACAAGTCACAGTGAAATTATTTGCTTGCACACCCAAGGTATGCAAATAATCACCCATAAAGGCCACTTGCGAAGTTACAAATTCTCCCCCGCGCCACGTCCACCCACGACAGGTTCCCATTGTCCATTGTTCCCCCCCCTGCCTCTCGACGGTCTTCCCCAAAGATTATAGAGGAGCAAGATGTGCCACTCAGCGAAAAAGGCGTAGTATCACATGTGTGATTGCTGACGCCATGTTAGCGGACCAAAGATGGCATCGACTATGATGTCTACATCATTGGGAAACTAGGCTCCTCTATAATCTTTGTCTCTCGATCTCCCGCTGTGTAATCCGCTGCAAAGCTACAGAGCAGTTGCAAGCAAAGATTATAGAGGAGCAAGATAAAGGGGTTGGGACATAGATAGAAATTGTTCATGTTGGGGAAGTCCATTTAAGGATTTTTAATTTTTCACACAGAGAGTCTCTCTCCAGATTGGCTTGTGGCGATCTCTCGCTCCCTTCTACTACCTAATTTCTATGTCTCTCTCTCTCCCCTTTCGATCCCTCTCTATCCCCTCTTCTCTCTATCTCTCTCTCCCCTTTCTCTCGACCTCCCTCTCTTCTCTCGATCTCTCGATCTATCTCTCTCCCCTCTCTTCTCTCGATCCCTCTCTATCTCTCTCTCCCCTCTCTTCTCTCGATCTCTCTCTCTTCTCTGATCTCTCTCTCTCTCTCTCTCTCTCTCGATCTCTCTCTCCCTCTCTCTCGATCTCTCTCTCTCCCCTCTCGATCTCTCTCTCTCTCCCTCTCGATCTCTCTCTCTCTCCCTCTCTCGATCTCTTTCTCTCCCCTCTCGATCTCTTTCTCTCCCCTCTCGATCTCTCTCTATCCCCTCTCTTCTCTCGATCTCTCTCTTCCCTCTTGATCTCTCTCTCTCTCCCCTTCTCTCGATCTCTCTCTTATCACGATCTCTCTCTCGATCTCTCTCTTTCTCGATCCCCCTCCCTTCCCTCTCTCCCTCCCTTCCCTCTCTCCACCCTTCCCTCCCTCCCTCCTTTCCCTCCCTCTCTCCCTCCCACTCTCCCTCCCTCCTACTCTCCCTCTCTCTCTCCCTCCTTCCCTCTCTCTCCCCCTCCGTCCCTCTCTCCCTCCCTTCCCTCTGTGTGAGAGTTGGCAGCCCTGCTATGCCTTAGGTCCAAAAGAGGATAGAACGAAATTACTCAATGGTCTTTGTAAGAAGATTTTAATAAGCTCTTCTATCTTTCCCATCTAATAAACACAGCAATACATAACACACAGCAATACAAAGACATGAACTTGTCCTGCAATTCAAGGTTAGAATTGTGGCAATCTTTGTGAATATCCACATGCACTATGGACTCAAATTCAAGAATAGAAAAATGCATAACATGTTAAACTGTTAAAAGGAAATGTAAAAAACTTCAAAAAGTGGAACATAAGTAGTGCATAATTTTCAAAATTTATTTATTGGAAGTAATACTATTCAAGTTCAAATCCAAGTGAGTTTATTGTCATGTGTCCCTGATGGTACAATGACATTCTTGACTTTGTTTCAGCACAACAGAACATAGTAGGCATTGACTACAGAACAGATCAGTGTGTCCATATACCATTAAATAAATATATACACACATGAATAAATAAACTGATAAAGTACAAATAGCAGGTAATGGGCTATTAATGTTCAGAGTTTTGTCCGAGCCAAGTTTAATAGCCTGATGGCTATTGGGAAGTTGCTATTCCTGTACCTGGTTGTTGCAGTGTTCGGGCTCCTGTACCTTCTACCTGAAGGTAGCAGGGAGATGAGTGTGTGGCCAGGATGGTGTGGGTCCTTGATGATACTGCCAGCCTTTTTGAGGCAGCGACTGCGATAGATCCCCTCGATGGAAGGGAGGTCAGAGCCGATGATGGACTGGGCAGCGTTTACTACTTTTTGTAGTCTTTTCCTCTTCTGGGCGCTTAAGTTACCGAACCAAGCCACTATGCAACCGGTCAGCATGCTCTCTACTGTGCACCTGTAGAAGTTAGAGTCCTCCTTGACAAACCGACTCTCGTAATCTTATCAGGAAGTAGAGGCGCTGATGTGCTTTCTTAATATTTGCATCCGTGTTCTCGGACCAGGAAAGATCTTCAGAGATGTGCACGCCCACGAATTTGAAGCTCTTGACCCTTTCAACCATCGACCCGTTGATATAAACAGGACTTTTGCTTCAGCAGCAGCAGCCTCTACAGCAGGCTTTAACTGTTTGAGTGAGTGTGTGTGTGTGTGTGAGAGTCAGTGTGTGTGAGTATGTGTGTGTGCGAGTCTCTGTGTGTGTGTGTATATATGCGTGCTTATATAAAAGCGTGCTTCGTTGAATGATGACTTCTGAGATATATTATCAGATTATCTTGGTTAAAATTTGACCGCGGCAAAGCGACATAAAGACGCTGTGGGCAGCAACAAGAGACACAACAAGAAATAACTTAATAATTCTCATCTTTGACATTTAAATTGTTCTTATATTTTAAGAGTTATTCACATTTTAAACTTTAATGTCCTTTTTCCACTTTTCTTGCCTGCTTGTTCTTCATCACAATGGGAACCTAATGGGCAGGAATGGATACTCTGTGGGAGAGCCACTAAGAGCAAAGATCCTATAGCGGAGCAAGATGGACCACTCCTGCGAAAAACACAGAGTACGTTTTTTTATCACCTCAGTCCTAAATGATCGCCCCCTCTCTCATGATGGACTGGGCAGCGTTTACTACTTTTTGTAGTCTTTTCCTCTTCTGGGGAGAGAGAGGGGGGGGGGGGAGGGAGAGAGGGAAGAGAGGGGAGAGAGGGGAGAGAGGGGATACGGAGAGATCGGGAGGGGAGAGAGATCGAGAGGGGAGAGAAAGAGATCGAGAGGAGAGAGAGATCGGGAGAAAAGGGGATAGAAAGAGATCAAGAGAAGAGAGCGGAGAAAGATATAGAGAGGGGAGGGGAGAGAGAGAGAGATCAAGATCAAGAGGTAAGTAAAGATCTATTACAAATAAATATAATGACTTTCTAATGCATCTTGCTCCTCTATAATCTTTGCTTGCAACAGCTCTATAGCTTTGGAGCGGATTACACAGCGGGAGGCATACCGCCAAAATGGCGGCCGTGACGTTTCGTTACGTACTACACACCAGTCCATTGGATTTCGGAGGAGTGGTCTGTCTTGCTCCTCTATAATATTTGGTCTCCCCTACACCGGGTCCCCATTGTTCTTCCCCCTCCCTCATGGCGGGCCCCCCCAGCCGGGTCGTCTTTTATTCTTTCCCTCAGAAGGGGCGTCCTCACTTCCACGTGTCCGTCCTCGTCAGTCACTCAGTCGCCGCTTTCCAATAATGCTGCCGGGACCTCTCCGGATACATCCTTGGCACCAACTCAGGCGTTGTTGGTTGCGAACTTCGTTGACCCGCAAGACTCCACCTCAGTCCCGTGAGGCCTGGGCCCCGAGGCTCCACCACCGGCCCGCGGGGCTCCGGCCTCCGACTCGCGAGGCTCCGGTCATCCGACTCGCGAGGCTCCAGCCCATGAGGCCCAGGCCCCGAGGCTACGGCCTCAGCCTCTCAGCAGCACCAACGGACGGCGTCTGCAGCAGTGGCACCTGCACAATTGTCTGCTACACCTGTGAGAAGTGCACAAGGACATTCGGAATTTTCTGAACAGCAATATCTTTCAGTCTCTTGTTGTTTAATAATAAAAGATTCTAAGGCCTACCTTTCTGATTTTCTTTGCTACCTCAATAGATGAGGAATATGTGTTCATTTTTCACATTTTATTCCATCTACCACATGCATGCCTATTCACTTGAATTGTTTATTTCTCGCATTTGTCATTGCCACCTTGCTCTGTATCATCAGCAAACTTTTAGAACTTACATAGGACATTATTACATGGATAGGAAAGGTTTATCCCAGTAACACCAGTACATTACTCCAAACCATGTGCTTTAGTTATCTGCAATTGCTGGTGTGGACCTTATCTCAGGCCCTTTGAAAGCCAGAATACACCCATCCGTCTGTCATGCCCTTCTCCTTTCTGCAAAAGAAAAAAAGGCTATAGGAGGTAATGATTTGGTGTTCATCTGTGGGGTCATGATCAAGGAGGGGGTATGAGGGGGTGACCGAGCGCTGGCGCCTGGCCTCAGCATGGTCGAGGCCAGCCTGCCAGACTACAAAAGGCATCTCCCTTGTCGGCAGGTTTAATAATAATGTTGGGATTTTTGCTGTTGGCGGATGGTTACGGTGATCAGAGCGGTTAAGAGGAGTGTGAAGTCAAGACAGTTGATGTCAAGGACAGTTGGAAATAAAAAGCACCAAAGAGGGGATAAGGTCAGCAGGGGGACTCCACGAGGAGGAGG
Organism: Okamejei kenojei; assembly: GCA_035221665.1. NCBI lineage: Eukaryota > Metazoa > Chordata > Chondrichthyes > Rajiformes > Rajidae > Okamejei > Okamejei kenojei. The sequence goes on from CM069161.1 coordinate 6,646,626, forward strand.
AATGTTGGAGACAGGAGAAGGGGTCGTCACTGGGAGGTGAGGACTCTGTACCAGAGAAATAGGCCCAGAGGGAGATGTGATGGAAGAAGAGCTCAACATCATGGCAGGCTCAGAGCATGTTGAGATGTGGGCGTAGTGGTACAAAAGTAAGGCCTTTCATTAAATCTACCCAATATTATTATTCTCTAAATGTCCTGTTACCATTTGTTAAATTGTAGTGTATTTTGTACGATAGATCTCAGGATGACTGTTCTATTTTTTCTCTCGTGCTTTGTTAAATTGGTGCTTTCTAATCTTTTGGAACTTTTCCAGAATCTATTGAATGTCGCCCCAGTGCATCAGCTATGTCCATAATCACCTCTTACGAAACAGGAGTACGTCATCAGTTTGAGTGTTCAATTCCATGAATTTCCCAAATACTATATTTAGTTTAGTATAGTTTAGAGATACAGTGCGGAAACAGGCCCTTCGGCCCACCGAGTCCACACCGACCTGCGATCCCCGCACATTAACACTATACAACACACACACTAGGGGCAATTTATACACGATACCAAGCCAATTGACCTGCAAACCTGTACGTCTTTGGAGTGTGGGAGGAAACCGACCTCGGAGAAAATCCACGTAGGTCACGGGAAGGACGTACAAACTCCATACGAACAGCACCCTTAGCTGGCATCGAACCCGAGTCTCAGGTGCTGCAAGCGCTGTAAGGCAGCAACTCTACCGCTGCACCACCACGCCGCCCATATTCAATAACTTGTGCTAATTTCTTTCATCTCCTCAGACCTTCTGGACTTGCTGTCTATTATTTTCAGGTTTTGTGTGTCCTCTTCTCTGGAGATAGACACAAAGTATTTGACTAATTCATTGGAATAAAAAATTGCTGGAGAAACTCAGCGGGTGAGGCAGCATCTATGGAGCTAAGGAATAGGTGACTTTTCGGGTCGAGACCCTTCTTCAGACTAATTCTTTGGTTCTGTAATTTTTAATCTAATTTCTCCATTCTTTTTCTTTTTACTCATTTACAAAAGCTTTTATAGTCTGTTTTAGGCTTCCCGTCAAATTATTCTTCTGTTCTACTTTCCGCTTCATTATTCCTTTAGTTTAATTAAAGTTTTTTAAACCTCAGGCATTTCAAATCTTTATAAAATATTGTCCTTTGATGATCACTCTTCTCTTAAGGTGTCTGGGCTAACATATACATTATTAGTATTGTATATTAAGATAGAGTTAGATCTAAAAGTTCTGTCCTTGGTTCCTCAAAATACTAATCTAGAAAACTATTGTTTACTCCTCATGAATTAGTTCTTAACAACGTTACTTCTAATTTGGTTTGCCCGGTAGGTTGTATGTAGATTAAAGTCTCACATTATAGTTGTATTACTTTGATGTGAGTGTCTGGTTGACTAATTAGTATTTTGTCCTACATTACCACAACTGTATGGGATTGTTTGGACGACTCCCAACAAAGTTTTCTGCCCTTTTTATAAGATCATAAGTGAGAGGAGCATAATTAGGCCATTCGGCCCATCAGGTCTATTCTGCCATTCAATCATGGCTGATCTATCTCTCCCTTCTAACTCCATTCTCCTGCCTTCCCCTAACCTCCGACACCCGCATTAATCAAGAATCTATCTATCTCTGCCTTAAATAAATTTCCACTGACTTTACTTCCACAGCCTTCTGTGGCAAAGAATTCCACAGATTCACCACCCTCTGACTAAAGAAATTTCTCCTTCCTAAAAGAAGTTCTTTAATTCTGAGGCTATGACCTCTAGTCCTAGACTCACTGGTGGGAACATCCTCTCCACATCCACTCTATCCAAGCCTTTCAAAATTCTGTTTATTTCAATGAGGTCTCCCTCTCATTCTTCTAAACTCCAGCGAGTTTTTGGCACAGTGCCATCAAACGCTCATCATATTTTAACCCACTCATTCCTAGGATCACTCTTGTAAACCTCCTCTGGACCCTCTCCAGAGCCAGCACATCCTTCCTCAGATATGTTGTCCAAAATTGCTCTCAATATTCTTTGTTTCCATTCCTCTTTTGTTTTTTGCTCTCCAAAATTAATATTAATTAATAATATTAATAAAATGTATTAACAAAGTTTGATATTTGAGCAAAGGATTATTCTCTCCATTTCCTTTGAGGAAGGGCAGCCTTCCTCTTCCATCTTGCCTATCTCCTCTAAAAAATAAGATTGCCAACATGTTTCTGTGATGCCAATTAAATTGTGCCCACTTATTTCTAAATATGTTATTAATTCTTCTATCTTGTTATGAATGCTGTGCACATTCCGATAAAATGTCTTTGATTTTGACTATTTAATTTTTTTCTCTAATTGGAAGTATACTCATATGTTTGTATTCTTTGATCCTTCTTGACAGACTTCGTTACCGTTGTCCGTTTTGCTACACTTCACCAGCACATTATCCTTTCTCTTCAGCTTTAATTTCATTTGCTAGTTCACTGGTCTCAGCATGTTTCAAGTGAAGTCTGTCCCAATGGGCCTGCTTCCTTTATTTCACAACATTAATGTCAATGCTCCATGAATTTCCCCCATTACTAATCTTCAAGGCACACATTCCATCCTGATTTTATTGAACTTGTATCAATTCCATGTTGCTCAGGTAGTTCATGTACATTTGTGATGTGCTTTTTAAATTGGATTCTAATTGATCGCCTTTCACCAGAACCTTCTTAGTGTTTGTTTCTAAGATTTTATAGTTTTAGTGAACGGTCGTTGGACCGCAAATGTTGGGTCAATTTTTCTCTCCACAGGTGTTGCTTGACCCATGTTTTTGTGTTTAAGCTTAAAAGTATATATTTTTTCTTAAGCTCTTATTCAATCCACGTCTGAACTTCTCGGTAATCCTAACTTTAGCAATGTCTCAGTAGTTGAAGATGTGAGGATTTTCAAGATAGACGCAAAATGCTGGAGAAACTCAGCGGGTCAGGCAACATCCCTGGAGACAATTGATAGGTGATCTTTGCGGGTGGCCTCACTCTGGCAATGGAGGTCCAGAGCAGAAAGGTCAGTATATCAATATAGGGATGGGAAGGGGAGTTGAAATGGTTAAGCATCCAGCATCTAGTAGGCCTCGGCAGACCAAGCGCAATCGTTCAGCGAAACGGTCACCGAGCCTAGGCTTGATCTCGTGTAGATTAGAGATTAAATAATGCAGACATACGCACAACATATGTCATGGTCACAGTGGCAGAGCGGTAGAGTTGCTGCCTTACAGGGCTTGCAGCACCGGAGACCCTTATTCAATCCCAACTACGGGTGCTGTCTGTACGGAGTTTGTACATTCTCCCTGTGACCGTGTGGGTTTTCTCCGAGATCTTCGGTTTCCTCCCACACTCCAAAGATGTATAGGTTTGTAGGTTAATTGACTTGGTAAATGTAAAAATTGTCCCTTGTGGATGTAGGGCAGTGTTAACGTGCGGGATCGCTGATTGGCACGAACCTGGTGGGCCGAAGGGCCTGTTTCCGCGCTGTATCTCTAAAAACTAAAACTAAAACACGTGCAAAGTTAACACAGCACGTGAGAGCCTATGATTGTATTGTCTGTGACTTCTCCTTCAAAGCCCTGAGCCGTATTTTGGATCCAAATTCCATGTTTAGCAACAACATTGTCTTCACCTGAAATGTTTATATCCTCTAAAACAGCAGGTCTGCTGCATGCAGCCTCTTTTGATCTGTCTTTTTCATAGCATCTGATTGTGGCGCCTCAAAAAGCCTTCATGCGCCCGCTTCTGCTTAGTTTATGACATTAATTTCCCATCACTTATACCTGCCAATGTCATTTTATAAAAATACTATATAAGTATGACAATGTAATCAAATTTGTCCATCCTATCGAACCTTTTTTGTAAATAATTTGTTTTTGGGAATATTTAAACAAGCTGCTGTTTTCCGATACAAGGTCATACATAAACTATATGTGAGTCCATCTTCACATTTCCCGTTCTCTATCATTCTATGCCATGAGGTTTCTAGAATAGAATAGAATAATAGAATAACGTTTTTGTCATTTGAACCGAAGTTCAAATGAAATTGCAGTCATACAAACAAGAAAAAAACCATGACACACAATTAACACAATTTACATAAATGTCCATCACAGTGAATCTCCAAACACCTCCTCACTGTGATGGAAGGCAAAGTCTTGTCTCTCCCCTGTTCTTTATTCTTCTCCCGATGTTAAAGCCCCCGGCGGGCGATGGTAAGTCCCGCAGCCATTAAGGCCACGCAGGGTGATGTAAGGCCCTGCTCCGGGTCTTGATGTTGGAGCCCCCGGCGGGCGAGCGATGCTATATCCCGCGGCCGTTAAAGCCGCGCCGGGTGATGTAAGGCCCCGCTCCGGGTCGTTTTTAACCCTGCGACTCAGGTGGGAGAGGTTGCTGTTGCGGGAGCACCGAAAAGCGGTCTCCCACCAGGGACCCGCAAGCTCCCGATGTCACTGGCCACAGGGCCTGCAGCCGGAGCCTCCGAAGTCGGTTCACAGCCACGCGCCACCGCAGCTCTCCACACTCCGAAGTCGGCCAGCTCTGTGATGGTGAGTCCGCAGGCTGTGTGACTGGAACCCCAGTTCAATTCCGGTTGGAGGCCGCTCCATGGTGCTAGGCCCCAACGGCAACGGAGACCCGACAGGGAAAGGTCGGGTCCCCGTACAGGGAAGAGATTTAAAAGCTTCCCCCACCCCCAATGTTTCCCCCCTAAAAATAATATATAAACTACAACCAAAACATGCACTTAACAGTACAAAAAGAAAAAAAAAAGACAGACGGACTGCAGAAGCCGCTGTCGCGAGGCGCCGCCACTTCCAGAGAGGTTCTTGTAGATTTATTTAATTTTTTTTCTCTGTCATGCACGCAAAATTACTTTGTTGGGGAGGAAATAGAAGATAGTTCTTCTTTCCCGTGACTTTCCCTCTGTCAGAAGAAGGCTCTTGACCCAAAACATCATCCATTCCTTCTCTCCAAATATGCTGCCTGTCCCGCTGAGTTACTCTAGCTTTTTGTGTTTATCTTCGGTTTAAATCAGCATCAGCAGTTCCTTCGTACACAGAAGATAGTTCTTGCTGTCTTCTGTTAACAACGTTGCTTCTGCTTTCCCAAATGTAGAAATTGCACAGTAAAGCCTGAATAGCCAGTGGGATGTAAAGCCAGTGGGACGTATCACTGATGGGGATGAGTCGGAGTACAGAAGAGAGATCGAGCAACTGTCCATAAGGTGCCAGCACAATAGCCTGGCCCTCAACACCAGCAAAACCAAGGAACTGATTGTGTACTTTGGAAGGAGTAGGATGGGGACCCACAGTCCTGTTTATATCAACGGGTCGATGGTTGAAAGGGTCAAGAGCTTCAAATTCCTGGGTGTGCACATCTCTGAAGATCTTTCCTGGTCCGAGAACACTGATGCAATTATCAAGAAAGCTCATCAGCGCCTCTACTTCCTGAGAAGATTACGGAGAGTCGGTTTGTCAAGGAGGACGCTCTCTAACTTCCCCAGGTGCACAGTAGAGAGCTTGCTGACCGGTTGCATCGTGGCTTGGTTCGGCAACTTAAGCGCCCTGGAGAGGAAAAGACTACAAAAAGTAGTAAGCACTGCCCAGTCCATCATCGGCTCTGACCTTCCTTCGATTGAGGGGATTTATCACAGTCGCTGCCTCAAAAAGGCTGGCAGTATCATCAAAGACCCACACCATCCTGGCCACACGCGCATCTCCCTGCTACCTTCAGGTAGAAGGTACAGGAGCCTGAAGACGGCAACGACCAGGTTCAGGAATAGCTACTTCCCCACAGCCATCAGGCTATTAAACCTGGCTCGGACAAAACTCTGAACATTAATAACCCATAATCTGTTATTTGCTCTTTATCAATGTATTTATTCATGTGTGTGTATATTTATATAATGGTATATGGACACACTGATCTGTTTTGTAGTCATTGTCTACCATATGTTCAGTTGTGCTGAAGCAAAGCAAGAATTTCATTGTCCTATCAGGGACACATGACAATAAACTCACTTGAACTTGAACACTTGAATAACTTCTCCATATTTTAACCAGCAGACTTTTCCTGCCTTTTTAAATGTACCATTCTTTCATCTTTCTGATTTAACACCACTTTGTGGCTTATATTTATTTTCTTGTGACAGGATATATGTTTTGCTACAATAATGTTGTGGGTATTGATGAATAAAATGGCAGGCACAAGAGACTGCAGATGCTGGAATTTGTGGCAAAAAAAAGACCAGCTGAAGAAACTGGTCGGGTCAGGCAGCAACAATGGAGGGAAATCTACAGTTGGCATTTCACGTCTCAAAATGCCGCTGAGTTCATCTAGCAGCTCTCATTGATATTAAGATGTGTGTAATTGAATGTAATCCTTCATTACTCAAAAAATGTCTCAAATTCTGTTAATAAAACATTTTAGAGAGGCATAATTTAACTTGGGGCAGCTATGATTATTGAAAGAGCCAAATGCCTCCTTTACCATTGTATCTAGTGTGAAGCCATTTTATTTTAGTTTTAGAGATACAGCCGACCATCGCTCACTCCTTCACGTTCTATGCTATCCCACCTTTGCATCCTACACATTAGGGACAATTTACAGAAGCCAGTTAACCTAATAGCTGAAATGTCTTTGGAATGTGGGAGGAAACTGGAGCACCCGGAGAAAACTCATCCGGTCAAAGCGTGCAAACTCTGCGCAGCTAGCATCTGAGGTCAGGATCGAGCCCGCTCTCTGGCGCTGTAAGGCAGCAGATTTGCCGCTACGCCACTGTGCCGCCCTTGAGATAGTTGCAGAATTTAGACCCTGCAACGTGTAAGGACATTAATTTCCAAATCAATATGATGTGGAACTTGGAGGGAAACCTGCAGGTGGTGGCATTCCTACGCAGCCACTAGCTCTGTCTTTATGGTGATACTGATCACAGGTTTGGAAGTGATGTCGCATTAGCTCAAGCACATAACCGCAGTGGATTTTATAAATTATACTCACTTTGTGTTTTACAATTATCCTGTTTCAATCCAAATGCTTATACTTATTTATTTAAAATGAGCATTCAGCCATTTAGCAGCAGTTTAAAATTATACTGACAAGAGTTTGGCAGGAGTGCCTTTTACAGTTGTTCCAAGCCAGCAAGACATGGAAAATAGACACCCGGCACATTTGATACTTAGCAGCAGTACACTGACATAACAATAGCGATTGCACTTCAGCTTATTCTTTCTAGTACTTCAACTCCCCCTCCCTTTCCCAATCTGACCTTTCTTGCCTGGGCCTCCACCATTGTCAGAGTGAGGCCAAGCGCAAATTGGAGGAACAGCACCTCATATTTTGCTTGGGTAGTCTACACCCCAGCGGTATGAACACTGACCTCTAATTTTAGATGGCCCTTGCTTTCTCCCTCTTTCTCCTCCCCATTCTCAGTTCTCCCATAGTCCTACTGTCTCCTACTTCCTTTCTCCCCCCGACATCAGTCTGAAGATGGGTCTCAACCCGAAACGTCACCTATTCCTTCTCTCCATAGATGCTGCCTCACCCACTGAGTTTCTCCAGAATTGTTTTGTCTCCCTTTGATTTTTCCAGCATCTGCAGTTCCTTCTTAAATCTATTCTTTCTAGTGTCGAGTAATATTAGAAATTGAACACAACTTGTCATTTAGATATCCTGTGCTTTGCATAACATCATAATACCTATATAAACACATCACAAAATTCCTAATGGCACTGGGTTTGTGTAGTTATGGAGCTGAAGTATTGAGTATTTAATACTGAATCTTCTTGCTGCCATGGAAGAAGCAGTTGGTTCCATAGTATGACAATATCATTAAATGGAAAAAAAAAATCAGTTTGTGTGTGTAATCTGTCATGGGAATTGACAGCTGAAAGATAAACAGGCACTCTTATCAATTGGAAAAATAGGGAAGTGGCTGAGAGAATCAATAAATGCATCCATCACTCTGGAAGAGTCGACGGCCAATATCTAGAAGAACAAGTTACAGACTTGAGTCTTTTTGGTTCATTTTATCGTATAAATAAATTGTATTTTATTCTACCCGACCCTGGAATTTAACAACTTGAGGGAAGACATGGTGGCTGAGAAATCGCATACTTGGCTCCTAATGATGAAGTGCCTGCAATGCTTGTCATTCAAAACTTCTCTCTCAATTTGCAGTAACACTGAAAGGCTGATGTTTCACTTGACATTGAGAACAAGAATGTTTCTTTTTCTGGAGCTTGCATTTCTATTTTTCTTTTGGTCTGTCAATCTAATACTTCATTTTGACTTTTGCCTCTTATGGGTTAGGGAACATTGGAGAAATATGTCTTGAAACATTTGTATTGTTTTTAATGTTTGATCTGTTCATAGTCTGCTTTGTCAACTGAAATGCAAATGGAGGCGATTTAAAACAAAAAGATTTTCTGCCGTTTTGTTTTTCTAACTTGCTGAGCAGGATGCAACAGGCAAGATAGCCCTTGCTTTCCTTCTTTCCCCATCCCCTCCCCCTCCACCTTCCCAGTTCTCCCACCAGTCTAACTGTTTCCAACTACATTCTATCTCTGTTCCGCCCACTCCCCTGACATCAGTTTGAAGAAGGGTCTCAACTCGAAAAGTCACCCATTCCTTCTCTCCAGAGATGCTGCCTGTCCGGCTGAGTTACTCCAGCATTTTGTTTCTGCCGCAGGCAAGAAGTCTGCTGTTTAGGCCTTCTGCCGTCCCTGGGAGGAATGTTTCTTTTGAAAAAAGAGCAGGAAATCACTTTGGACTGCTTTCATGAACAGAAATACAGAGGCTACACAGCAAGATGCAAGAGCAAAGTATGGAGGAGAGAAGGTGGTGGGGGTATTATGGCCTGGGCACGTATGGCTGCTGAAGGTACTGGCTCACTTATCTTCATTGATGATGCAACTGCTGATGGTAGTAGCATAAAGAATTCTGAAGTGTATAGACATCCTATCTGCTCAAGTTCAAACAAATGCTTCAAAACTCATTGGCCATTCTACAGCGACAATGATCCCAAACATACTGCTAAAGCAACAAAGGTGTTTTGACAAAGGTGTCAAAGCTAAAACATAGTCAATTCTTGAGTGGCAAAGTCAATCACCCAATCTGAACCCAGTTGAGCATGCCTTTTATATGCTGAAGAGAAAACTGGACTAGCCCCCAAAACAAGCATTATCTAAAGATGGCTGCAATACATGCCTGGCAGAGCATCACCAAAGAAGACACCCAGCAACTGGCGATGTCCATGAATCGCAGACTTCAAGCAGTCATTGCATGCAAAGGATATGCAACAAAATACTAAACATGACTACTTTTATTTACATGACATTGCTGTGTCCAAAACATCATGGTGCCCGGAAATGTGGGGACTGTGTATAAACACTGCTGTAATGTCTACATGGTGAAACCAAAAATGTATAAACATGGCCTTTATTCAAATCTAACAATGTGTGCTTTAACCACACATGATTTTTTTTCTATTACAAATCTCAAATTGTTGAGAACAGAGACAAATAAATAAATGGTGGGACACTGTAAGAGCTGTCGAGGACACTGGTTCGTTGCTTGATTTATTTATTTGGAGCAGCGTGGAGAGACGGACTGAAATCCAAGTTATGCATTTGAGCGTAAATTATTTAAGCTGCTTGTCAGGTGAAATGGAGCTGAAGAGACAGACCAGATGTAATGCTGGTGGCAAGAACTGCAGCGCTGTACCATGTTTTAAATATGTAACGACAACATTAAGGAGAAAGATCTGTATGCATAATATAAAATTTGCACTTGTGTATGATTCCAACCTTTTACTTCATTGAATTGTACTGATTTAAGTAAACATGTAAAACTTATTAAAAGTATAATTTGCATTTTTAATTGCCTGCTTTTCTGCCCGTGTTCGTTTTTAAATTTATAAGCATTTAAATTTTTTGGAAACGAGTGTCACTGGTCCTGACTGCATTTTATTACCTATTACTATTTGCCCTTACGAAGGTGGTACGAACTGCAACCTTGAATTGCTGCCATCCATAAACAAAATGTACCTCACACAACTGGAGGAAGGAAATTCCAAACTTTTTGACCTGGAAGTGATAATGTTTCTCATTGATATTTGGGCTGAAATGCTTCTTGACTTTCAACTTCTAGGAGGTTGTAGGCTTGAGAAGCCATGTTGCATATGCATTGTTGAATTTGTGTAATTAGTGCCAGCAGTGAAATAAGTGAATTAAGGGCGGTTTTCTTTTGGATGGTGTCAGGCTTCTCCAGTGATGTTGGAACTGACTCGAGTGCTGAGATTCCCAACGTGCTCCTGACTTGTGTCTTGTTAATAGTGGAAATGTTTTAGGAAGTCAAAGGACACGTCACTTACTGCAAATGAACCAACCCACTGGCTTGCTGTTTCATCCTCAAATTCATTTAGCAGCAAGGAACTGCAGATGCTGGTTTATACCAAGGATAGGGTGCTGGAGTAACTCAGAGGGTTAGGCAACATCTCTGGAGACAAAGGATGGGTGACGTTTCAGGTTGGGACTCTTCTTTAGTCTGAAGAAGGATCCCAACCTAAAACGTCACCCATCCTTTATTTCCAGAGAAGCTGCCTGACCTGCTGAGTTACTTCAGCACTTTGTGCCTATCTTCAGAATTTATGTAACTGGTGGAGTTATATTTATGGTCAATTGTTAATCAAAATGTGCTCATTCTGGGGAATTTAGCAATGATAATGACATGAATATCAGGGTTTGTGGTTACCCTTCACTCATTGTTGGATAGCTATGATGTGTCTGTGGCATATCTCTTCTAATGGCTAATGTGAATGCAATACTGTTAGTTTAGTGTAGACAAGCCCGTTAGCCCACAGCGTTCACATCGAGCATCGGTCACCTGTTCACACTAGTTCTATGTTATCCAACTTTCTCATTCATTCCCTGCACATTCGGGGCAATTTTTACAGAGGCCAATTAACCTACAAACCTGCACGTCTTTTGGGATGTGGGAGCACCCGACCTAAACCCACACCGTCATAGGAGAACGTGTAAACTCCACACAGACGGCAGCTGAGGTCAGGATCAAAACTAGGTCTGTAGCGCTGTGAGTCAGTACCTCTACGAGCTGGAATCTTTTTTTTGTTAAGCCTGATGCTGCAAATGACATTTTTTTAAATGTTCCTTATTAAACCAAGGTATTTTGCCTTTGTGCTAGTGTGAGAAATATGCTTGTTCATTGTGAGTTGTCCATTTTGGTCTGTTCAATTCTGCTACTGCTGCAGATGACTCGATAGTGCAATTATTAATTGCAAGCTTTAAAATACTGCAAAGACTGCATATATTAATTGGAAGAAACAAACTAGAAAGCATAAGCGGTTGGGTGGTGGTGGGGGGGAGAAAGATGAGAGAGTTAATGCTTCACATCGTTGACCTTCCAATAAGGAAATGTTAGTGTATTCCAACATAAAGCTGCCTCTTTGTCTCTACATGGGCAGTTTACCGATCACTCATTGCAAATTTTTCATGGATCCATCGGCGACAGGTAATAGTTTTTTTTTCTTTGAGTTGATTCTAGTCTGAATCTCATGGTTATTACAGTACCGCTGGGCCACCCTTGATGATGGACATTGAAGACTCCCACCAGAGGTTCATTCAGTGCAGTTACAGCCTTCGGTGCCTCCAAGTGGCATTCAGAAGGAAGACTATGCAGTCCCAAAGCTGTTACATGCTTATGTGCAAATGACTCGGTGATAATTTTTTTGCTGGGGTGTTAAAGAAAGAACTGCTCACTAACATATTTTATGAAGCAAAGATATTATATCGGAACATTGAAATTTGGGTTCTGCGAGAAGACTTTGTTTTGTTCTCTATGGTGCAAAGCATAATTTTTTAACAAGCTGAGGCCACAATTAAATCATTTGTTTTAAACTGTGTTGCTACATCTAATCCTCTGCTTACTGTGGTACTTTCCTTCATTTCAAAATACATACTCTATATTTCAGATAACAGCTGTAGAAAATGATCCATAGAATTCCACTGTTTCAGATGTCTTAAATCCTCAGTCTTCTCTGAGAAGAATGTTTTAAATTAGGCCAGAGCTCATGGACTTGTGTTCTTTAAGTCACTTGGGATAGTTGCTGTCTATTGCAGGAGCTATCTGTACCGCTGTCCCGGAGGACAGTTCGAGGAAGAGGAATTGGCCAAAACCAGCATTCTGTATTTATATGTTACCAGCAAGAGAAGGACTTAATATTTTTGGTGGACTTCTGAGATAGTTGGTTGAATGTGGGACAATAGGTGCAGGAGTAGGCCATTCGGCCCTTCAAGCCACCACCGCCATTCAATGTGATCATAGTGGACAAGGTGGTGGAAATCGCTTTCTATTTTTAATAGTCTGAGGCCACAATGAAATTAAAGTTAGGAAGATACTGCATAGAAACAGGCTCTTTAGCCCACCGAGTCCACGCTGATCTTCAAACAGTCATTTACATTATTCCTACATTAATTTACAAGTAATTTACAGCAGTAAATTAACCGACCAACCTGCACGTTTTTGAGATGTGGGAGGAAATTGCAGCACCAAGAGGAAACCCATGTGGTGCCAGAGAGGATGTGCAAACTCCACAGACAATATTGAGGTCTGGACTGAACCTGCCTCTGCAGGACTGTACGGTCAGTGTTTGTTTTATAATGTGTCATTACATGTAACCCTCTGATTATCTTGATGCAAGGTCCCGGTCTGAAATGCCGACAATTCCTTCCCACCCCCCCCCCACCCCAAAGATGCTGCATTGCCTGCTGAGTTCCTCCAGCAGTATATTTGTTTTATTCCAGATTCCACCATCTGCAGTTTCTTGAGTTGCATCTCTATCTAATTTGTCCTAATCTACACTGAGCTGCCATTTTGAAGAAGATCGGGGAGGGAAATTCCATTGTAGATATAAAATAACAGCAAATGCATTTTTGTTTTTTTAAGTCATACTCTTAACTATGTGGTGAAAGTAGTACTAGTGTTTAACTTGCAAAGATAGCAAACTGACATTTTAGTTAAAACTGACATGTTATTTTCATGTTAAACAGTCTGTAAGAAATACTGCTAAGCTAATGTTTTTATGTTCAATTGCGAAATAATCTGATGTATGATGTACATTGATGTCTGAAGCCATGGTTTATCATTTTGCTGCCTTACGGATGGTGTTTTACTTAATTGCTGTGGCCACTTCAAAATCTTTTTTTTTCTCTTTATGATTTACTAACGAACAGCTTTTATAGCGACATGGTGAATAGTAAACAATGAATGTTTTCGAAAACCACTTGCTCTCATCTTTACCGAGATGGTACAACATGAGTTTCAGCTTGGCTGAAAGCCATAGTCAGTAAACCATGCACAGATTCTGTCAAACACTATTAGGCAGAGTCACCCTGAAGGCAGCTTCCATTTGAGAATTCAGCTAACCCGTGACTATTTATATGCTTTCTCTAAATTCCATTAAAAATACATATAAAATGAAGGTATGGGAAGAGTGGTCAGTAATACAGTTCTGCTCATTTTAAATGTTGGATTTTGATCTGTGTATTTATTGTTGGACCTGTTCAGCCATGAGATTGAATTGCAGCTCAGAAAAAGATCAGTGGGTCCTGAATCTTCCGAAGAGATAGTCGGACAGTCCACATTCCTGCTATTTCCCACTTCCCCTGCAAATATTTGATTTCTATGAGTTTTTATTGCATCAGCTTCTGCCTCTACAGCTTTTAGTTTAGTTTAGAGATATAGCACAATAAACAGGCATTTTGGCCCACCAAGTCTGCGCTGACCAGCGTTCCCCACACACTAACACTATCCTACACACACGAGCGACAATTTTCAATTTTACCAAAGGCAATTAACTTACAAACCCGCACATCTTTGGAATGTGGGAGGAAACCCACGCAACTCACGGGGAGCACGTGGAAACTCCACACAGACATCACCCGTAGTCAGGATCAAACCTGGCGCTGTAAGGCAGAAACTCCACCACTGCCACCCCTTTGCTTCATAAAATATAAACAGCTTTGCATGTTATGAATCTATTCTACAGCCAGAAATAATGGACTAGAGATCTCCTTCCACTCGTATCATTTAAAAATCCCATCTGATTTTTAATGATGGTTTGGGTCTCTGGTTATGTATGATGTTGAAATATCAAAACAATAAGCAGCTTTATAGAAATCAATGAAATCTTAAGGTCCTTCTAAAAGAGGTTTCACAATATTTTTTCAACATAATTTTATCCTCATGCGAAGGTGAATCATTTGTAGATCCGCCATTGTTCTTTTTGAGTTTAGGATGAATTAAATCTAGAGTAGCAAATGTGATAAAATGAGGAAAACTATACCCAGAAAACCAGGCTTTACTAATTTTTTAACCCGATGATGGCTATTTCTTTTTGTCAATGGTTATTTTCATAAGATCATAAGCTTATAGATTATAGGAGCAGAATTAGGCCATTTGGCCCATCAAGTCTACTTCGCCATTTAATCATGGCTGATTCATCTTTCCCTCTTAACCCCATTCTCCTCATGATCCATAATTTTGATGTAATATATCTGGTATTCACTGCGGCAATCTATCATGCTGATGGATTAAAATTAAAATAGAAAAAGGTGGATATAGGCTACTGATACAGTGATAAAGAGAAAGACCATTTAATATATGAAAATGAAAACCTGACCAAGGATCTTCAACACAAAATGCTAACTCTGCTTCCCTTTCCACGATGCTGCTTGACCAGCTGAGTTTTTACAGTTTCTGCTTTTATTTAAAATCTGTTGAATAATCTGGTCTTGAACTAAAACATCAATCGCTATTTTTTTAAATAGATCTATCTTCTTATGCCTTGATTTTTAGAGTGTCTGTGTGTGTGTGTGTCGTTCTTATGTATATCGCCACTAAGGTGTGCCTAGCAATGCTGAACAGAGGCTTGCGTATGGCTTGCTTTGTTTCCTTCAGAACTCTTTATGAAACCCATCTGCTTGATATGCCCTGAAAACATTTGATTTATTTGTTACTTCTTGCTGTACTCAGATTCTTAAGCCGAATGACTGGATATATAGTTTAATCAACAGACTTCATTAGACTTTCACAGTCTAATTTGAGGATTCTGGTTAACACATTGCTCCATACTGTACCTCTCCATCCCCTCCATTAAAATTAATTCTGTGTGGTCTTTCATATGATGCCTTAATGTATAGCATAACAATATAGTAGTTTGCATATAACATTTTGGGGGGATTTTTTTCAAGACAATATGGAATCAGACAAGTATAGTTTGTGGGTTATAGGGGAATGCACACAACACAACTTTGAAACGATTTGATATTTTGCAGCACATTTGGAAAAATTGGCACAGATATCGGGTTTTGGATATATCAGTTACATGCTTGCTTTATTTATACTGACCTGTTACTTTGTTATGCTTGGTCTCATGCTCATTAGTGCCTATTCCAAGCCTGTGTGACTCTTCCATAGGTTTTCTGTGATTAGTTGCTCTCTCTGAACAAGAGAGAGGATAATTGCCTACAATTGAAGCTTATGTCTTAAGTTAGAAATAACTTGCACGTACAACTGGAGCCAAGTATCTAAGAATGTGGTTAGCAGTGATGTGTAATAATGTCCTTATTTGCAGTCACCCCCATTCTTTCGCATTCTGCTGTGGTGAGACTTTCTATTTTGTTTAGTTTAGTTTAGTTATACAGCGCGGAAACAGACCCATCGGCCCACCGAGTTGGCACCGACCACTGATCCCTGCACATTAACACTATCCTCCACACACTAAGGACAATTTACATTTATACCAAGCCAAATAACCTACAAACCTGGACATCTTTGGAGTGTGGGAGGAAACCGAAGATCTCGGAGAAAATCTATGCAGGTCACGGGGAGAACATACAAACTCCACAGAGATAGCACCTGAGGTTAGGATCGAACCTGGGTCTCTGGTCAGGCAACAACTCTACCACTGCGCCAACGTGCTGCCTTGTGGAAATAGGCTTTCGTGGGGTACCTGCACGAGGAAAGATGAATTTGGAGAGCTGTGTGAGAAAGGGGGAGAGGGATGACAAGATATCTTCTATAGATATCTCTACTTGATTGGCCGCACGGCGTCCTTCCTCTTGTGGCCCCAGTCACTATTCATTTCTCAACTCACTTCTGCATATAGAAAGCATGGTCCAACTTGACAGCAGCGTTTGACTGCAAGACTAGCGATCATAATTTCACAATAATTGGTTGTAAAGTATATCGAATGGCCCAACAAAGAGCAGGTTTTAAAAGAAAAGATAGACGCAAAATGCTGGAATAACTCAGCGGGTCAGGCAGCATTTCTAGAAAACATAGATAGGTGGCATTTCGGGTTGTAACCCTTCTTCAGACTGTAAACAGAATTTAACAGAAAAAGATTAATTCGATTGTAAACAGACTTTTCCTATGCTTAATTGGCATTCAATTCAATTCAAACGGTTCCATGCCTGTCAGGTTGTCTGGCATTCTTTTCACAATTTTTAAGTGCACTAATAGATCATGTAACTTGTATTTTGATTGTTGAACTTCAGGCAGAAATTACTTGCAATGTTTGCATTAATTTTGTTTCAAGATTAATGCTTTGAGTTGTGTGGACGTATGGCACTATGTGATTTTGTAAGTGTTCATTTTCCTTGTATTCCTTTGAAAATATTTTTCCAAGAGAATGAATGATTGCATTTAAAAAAAGGTAAGTACTGCAGTTAATTAATTTTTGATCTATCAAAAGAAAGTATCAATTAAACATATCGATATTAGTGCGCTCCTAATAATCATTATTGGCACAAACAGTTGGAAGACGCAGTTACGTCTGTCCCAGTCCTTGTGTTCCAGCTGTAGAGTGCATTTGATAATGTTTGCAGCAAATGAATGGGCCATTTGGCTCAAGTGACCATTGCTGGTGTTTTGCTGAACACCAGCTTCCTCTCCCCCTCCCTCCTCCTTATCATTATATCAACACTATTCTTTTGTGTTTATCCAGAATTACCTAAATTATATCCATGTTTTTTCCGCCTTGTGGAAAATGTTCACTGGGTAAAGAATGTTTTTCCTAAAGTGGCACAGTAGTAGAGTTGCTGCCTTACAGCGCCAGAGATCCAGGTTTGAACCTGACTACGAGTGCTGTCTGTACAGAGTTTGCATGTTCACCCTGAGACCATGTGGGTTTTCCCTGCTCAGGTTTCCTCTCAATTTTCAAAGACGTGCAGGTTTGTAGGTTAATTGGCTTTTGCAAATTGTCCCTGGTGTGTTGGATAGAACTAGTGTATGGGCTGATTGTTGGTCGGCGTAGACTGAAGGGCTTGTTTCCACGGTGTGTCTCTAATCTAAAGCTACTGGATTTTTTTGGTGACTATTCTAAAGACACCTAATAGATCGTCTCTCCTAAAGAGCTCTGCTTTGTGGCTGTAACCTCTTCGTTTTGAACCCATCGTCTTCCTGTGCCCCTATATTCTATGGAAACTAGAATTCTGAATGGCCCTTTGAATACAAACATAAGATCCCTTCTCTGTTTCTGTATTCTATCCCGGTACATGTGTGCTCTGGTATTTGTTGGGTTTTCCAATGACTATAGTTCATGTGCTTTGCTTATTTTACACTTTAAACGAGACACCCTGGGTTAATCTACTGAAATAAATCTCTGTGAACATTTAAGGGATTTATTTTATCCCAGCATGGAAAAACTGGGGATTTGCTAATATGGTGTAAAACTATGCTGGACTACTATAAAATCAACTGTCAAACTATCTTTGACTTTCTAAAATATCGTCAATAAGCTGTGCCCAAAATAATTTCTATCAGTGAAATGTTATGAGTACAAATGGAAACGTGGCACTTTACCTTTTCAATAATCACACTTGCAATATTATCTCATTAATACTTGCTGTATGAGCCTTTTTAATTTATCTGCTCTATTCTCCCAGATTGAAAGCTATCCTTAGAGCAATGGAGCATGGCTTGAAATCAACAAGATTCTGGGAGCTAATTGCATTCTATTAAAAAATGATAATCTTGCTCCCACTATATTAGACTATAAGAATACTTTGAGTGATTTTTTTTTTTGCTTTCTGCAAAAATGCAGAGGACTGTGGCCTTTTTCTGTACGTAATAGAAACATAGAAACATAGAAATTAGGTGCAGGAGTAGGCCATTCAGCCCTTCGAGCCTGCACCGCCATTCAATATGATCATGGCTGATCATCCAACTTAAGGATGGGAACTTAAGATGTTATGGTGAGCTTCCATAAAAATATCCAAATTTATGGGCTAAAAGCTGTTGGAAATGGATATATTGGAATCACTGAACAGTTTATAGAATTTAGAATCAAACTGTTCTGTTGCCTTTAAAAACGGAAAAACAGTGTATAGCTGATGAGAGCTTTTATTTAAAGGGGAATCAATCCATCGTTTTCCGTTCTTTACATCAGATCTCCAATTGGTGATTTATGGTACTGCGACCATTGGACAGCATTCCACTGCATTATTTTAAAATGTATTAAAATTTGGGAAACATATTTAAAAACTAAACATTGCTTAGGAGCACCCTTAAGTGCTAGAAATGTATTAAAAAATAATTTAAACATGAAATTTAAAAGGATAAATAATCTGCTGAACTGCACTTTCCTTTCCAATCGAAAATGTCAACCTCCATCAGGTTGTGTTTCAGTCACTGACCATATCTGGATTGGATACAGAAAATATTCAGCCAGCCAGCTCAACATTTGTGCTTTCCCCCAATCTCCCCAGGTCTATACGGAGAACAGGAGATCAGATGTGCTGGCATCAGCTCAGCTAATTTCTGACTTCTGTGCAACTCTGTGTAGGCACTGAAGGCAGAGGTGAGCTGACCCATTCAGAGGACTTTGCCAACCGTTCACTCTGGAGCTGCCGGCACAGGTTTGGGTCCAGTGAAAGTGATGATGTAAATCAGTTTAGCCTCCTGGCGGTTATATCACACATATATGCTTCACGTAAATCAGAAAATGTCTTCACCGTACGCCAGATGTTAGATTAATCTAGGTAGACTGAATCTGTTCTTAACACACACATTTACTTTGCAAAACTAGCCACATTCGATCAGCCTAATAGGCTAGCATTGAAAGTTGAAATATCTCATTTCAGCAGTTTAATTTTTTTTTAATTCATTTGTCAGGTGGAGACAATGCTGACATGAACAGAATTTTTACCCAGTTGCTTCAACAATTTGTATTTTGCTTTTGAATCAAACATCTGCAATCTCACGTGTCCAGTTATTATGCAATAAATTCAAATTTTCTGCTATTTTGGCAGTGTTTAGGTGAGAGATCCAGCATCTACTGAGTCCACGCCAACCATCAATCACCCGTTTACACGAGTTCTATGGAATCCCACTCTAATATCTAATCTCTACATACAAGAGGCAATTTACAGAGGCCAAATAACCTACATACTCGTATGTCTTTGGGATGTGTGAGGAAACTAGAGCACCCAGAGGAAATCAATGCTGTCATGCAGAATGTGCAAACTCCACACAGACAGCACCCAAAGTCCGGATCGAACATGGGTCTCTGGTGCGGTGAGGTCGCGGCTTTGCCAGCTGTGCCATTCTGCCACCCACTATATACACTATACACAAAGCTGCCTCCTGCATTCCAGCAATTCCAGTTTTCTATTCACTAGTGTCTTTAGTTATGTGATAACATTTCAATACACTAATTTGCATAGAATTACATAAAATGTATAGCACAGAAACTGGACCAGCAGAAGTTATCTGCAAAAGCACCCACCTACTCCTATCAGCATGAGCAACCTTTCCTCTAACCATCACGTTTATATGTGTGCATCTTTAGTATTCATTTCAGCCATTTCTTTTGAAGCAAGTTTCACATTCCGATCATTAATGTATATTGGAATTTTGACCCCATGTTTTTCATATAATTTTGAAGCTGGAGTTTAATATGTAACTTGCTGCTGTTTATGCCCTGATTAGTGAAATACAATATAAGGGTTAATGTAATTAGCATTTATTCCACAGAATCCGGAAACCTGATCTCCGAACTGAAATGTCACAACAAATTCCCAATACTTAGCAACAGTATGTTTATTGTTCTGCTCTTGTTGAAGTTCTTGCTGTTTCATTCTGATTCATTTTTGTAGTGGAAAAGGAAGTTCTGGTCTCTGCCAAAAAATGGCTTCCCTTTCCTTCATGTTCATGACATTTTTTAGTGTGCATGTATGTGTAGGCTGTTAACACAAATTAAATGCATTTTTCTGGACTTAAAAGAAAAACTGTTTTAATAATGCAACAGTACCAGTGCTCATAGCATCAGATTTCACGTGTGGGTCTTGCACTAGATTCAATGTACAAATCTTGCACATCCACCAGGCTTACTTTTAGGATCCAGATTCACCACTAAGGCAGGTAATGGTAATATTAAAGCAAGCATAATGTTTTGATGCAGAATACCACAATGCTGCTTCTGTGCTGTACATTTTATGTAATTCCATATAACTGAGTGCATTGAATCAAGGAAATGTTAAATATATCGCACAGGTGAAGCTACTTGAACAGAAATCATGATACAAAATACCACAGATGCCGAAAAATCTGCAACATAAGCAAAAAATGCCAGAAACATTCAGCTGGGCAGGCAGCATCTGCAGAAGGGGAAGCAGTTAATATTTTGGATCAATGAATCATCATGAAAACTTATTGACCAGGAACATTGGCTCTTATTTTTCTCTCTACTAATGCTGCCTGATCATATATTTTCTGTACTTATCTGTAATTCTGTCATAGCCCTTCTCTGGTTGCAGGTGCTTCACTATCTGTTTTTAATCATTGTCCATGCAATAATACCAAACGTAATATGCTTTAAGTGACTAATTTGAAAGTAATTTTAAGTAGGATCGCCTTAAAATATTCTGGTTGAGGCCAGTAATCAGTTTAACTTTCCTGTGAATTGTGGATTAAATTAATTGCATGTATTCTTTGTGTTATATATACGAGTGTGATGTTAATTTATCGATTTCTGCAGCAATCGCTGGAGAAGGACAATACTTGCCTATTGTGTCTGAAAGTTTTGTTTGGATGTGGAACCACACACCATAATCTTCCGACTTAGATTTTGCAGTAAGTCAAGTTGTGTAGTATTTTGCCCACAGTTCACCTTCCATTTTGGCCAGAGATTCAAGGTCTGTACATTGGTAGAGTTGTTGCCTTACAGCGCCAGTGACCCGGGTTTGATCCTGACCACAGATGCTGTCTGTACAGAGTTTGTATGTTCTCCAACCTTCCAAAGACGTGCAGGCCTGTAGGTTAATCGATATCTGTAAATTGTCCCTCGTGTTTGATGGGACTAGCGTACGAGTGATCATTCGCTGGTGTGGATTTGGTGGGCCGAAGGGCCTGTTGTCTGGCTGTATCTCGAAAATAAACTAACTATGTTATGACATGTTTTCTGTTATTTTACCTTTAATAATTGTATATAATTTACTGGTAAATTAATAACAAGCTTTATCAATTTTTTGAGGCCTAGTTAAAGCAGGCATTTGAAGCAGCAATTTATCTAATTTTCATTGCGCTGTTAATCGTTAGAGTATTTCAATTATTTTTACATCTGTAACAATTATTTTTATTATATTTTATGGTTGAATTTAGTAACTACAATTATGGAAATATGAATTGCGTAGCAATTATGTATTCTGCGCTTGAGTACTTCCTGATTATGGGTTATAAATCCATTTAGTTTGCTACTTTCCATAAATATTCCGAGTGTACAGTTTGTAATCGCACCACCTGTGTAGAATGGAATAGAATAGAAGCGCAAAATGCTGTGAGCATGGAAAGTAGAACTGGAAATATTTTGTTGCAAAAATATTTGTATGTGAACTGAGGCAAGGATTGAGATTGGTTGTGAGGCCTTATGTTGATTTAGCCTGCCTTTGCTTGCTTGTAACAGAGTGCCAATTGAACTTAGTGCTAACCTCAACATACTAAAATTCAATTTTTTCGTCTAATTTCAGCAGTATGCATCCAAGACGCATTCTTTCAGCAGTATGCATCAGTTCAAACAAAGTAGTATATTGATATTGCAACGTATGGCTCTGGGTAAACCATATGACACTGAATCAAGTCATTGACAAACAGCAAGAAACCATTGTTCCATCAAAGCTGTTCAGATCGTGGAGGCCCTCCATGAATTGACGTATAACGTTAAACCTCACTAGATTTCCTTTCAGTGCCACCAGCAGTTTTGAGCTCATGGACGTTGATTCAGGGTTTGATTCACTGTGTTGTGTTTCAGTTTAATTTACAGACACCAGCCCTTTGGCCAACCAAGTCCGCGCCGACCAGCGATCCCCGCATACTAGCACTATTCTACACACACACTAGGGACAATTTTACCAAAGCCAATTAACCTACAAACCTGTACGTCTTTGGAGCGTGGGAGGAAACCCACGCAGGTCATGGGAAGAACGTACAAACTCCGTACAAACTGGGCCCCTTAGTCAGGATCGAACCCGGGTCTCTGGCGCTGTAAGGCAGCAACTCTTCCGCTGCTCCATCCTGCCACCCTTTTATAGAATTGTTTCAAGCATATTGTATTATAGGATCCATAATTGTTAAAAATGCCAGAAAAAAAGTGTGGTTCTTTTTGTTTGCAATTCTGAGTGTGGTCATAGTGAGGTATGTTGATTGGGTGGGCCTCCCCATAGTTTGTACCTGGATATGTCCATGTGAAGTTATTGGCTCAATCACTATATTACTACTATGTAGCATCAGTCACTATGTACATGTTTTTGATGTTTTACATCTGCAGGCAGATCTGCTCCAGCTAATATTAGAGATGGACACAAAGTACTGGAGCAACTTAGTGAAACTGGCAGTATCTCTGGAGGGAAAGGATGGCGACGTTTTGCGTCACGACCCTTCTTCAAACTGAGAGTCAGCGTAGAGGGAGTCTAGAGATATGTGGAAGGGTAAGGTGTGAAAATGACAGATCAAAGCTGATGATGATAAGAAAATGTAGAATGGTTCATTGTTAGCTGAGGGGAAGGGACAAGGATGCGTACAATCAGTAAAATTAATCATTAGGAAAGTGAAACTCGTCGGAGAATTAGGGTGGAGGAGGGACGGAGGGAGAGGTAAAGCAAGGGTTACTTGAAGTTAGAGAAATCAATATTCATATTGTTGTAAGCTGTTCCTCTAATTTGCATTGGGCCTTACTCTGACAGTGGAGGAGGCCCAGGACAAAAAGATCAGTATGGAAATAGGAGGTGGAGTTAAAGTGTTTAGCAATCATCGCTCACCATCTAATATTGGACTGGATTAAAGATCATCCTGATGAAGATCTATCTTGAATATGTGGGAACCCGAAGCCAGAAGGATGATATGCTTGCCTTAAATGTACATTTACTGTGTTTTTATTCACTTGAGTGGAAGCTAGATTTCAAATGTGCACTTTATTGTGGCCAAATCTGGCATTTAGCGATGTTTGTGCAATTCCAGAAGAGGGCTGATTTGTGCTTTTTATTGAAATCATGTGAAGAGTGACAACAGAAACATGAAAGAAGAATGTTGTAGAGATGGTATTGAGGATGCCAGTTCGCTGTTGTAGCTTTATGGTGTATTTTGGCCGTTCAACATCAGAAGCACATGACAATCAGCAGTTAATCTGCAGCAGCAGTAGAAATGTACACCAGTGCAGAACGTCACCCAATGGCCTGCCATTTCCGCTCTTCAACATGGCCATTAAGCCATAGAATTGTGCCGAGTTCAATAAGTGTTGAAAACATGCCGGGGTGACTTCAGGCAAGCACTAAAGATGATGAGATACCAACTTTGTGATGCAGAGACATGGAATGCATTAGAAAGTGCTAATCAACCATATAACTATTGAATCAGATGGATGCTCTGCAGTCATGCCAATTCTCATCCCCTGTCTTTAACAGAGGCAGATAATAATATGTGCATTTGCATAGGTGGGGGTATGGAATGATGTGCCAAAGGAAGTAGTTGAGGCAGGTAAACGGATATTTGGACAGGTGCATAGAAGGAAAGGTTCAGGAGGATATGGGCCAAACATGGGAAGATGGGACGAGCTTAAGGTGGTGCATCTTGGTACGCATTGTCGAGTGGGCCAAAGGGCTGTATGACTCTATTTACGATTATATTCATCCAGAAGGACTGAATAAAGGAACCATCTCTCATAAAATCACCCAGTCTCCACACAGAAGCCAGTCTCCATCAGCTCAATTTACTCCACGTGATTTCAAGTAATGGCTGAGAGCACTGAATACAGAATAGACTATGGGACTAGACTACATCTCTGCTGTAGTACTGAAGACTTGCACTCTCGAACCATCTTTTTCCCCAAGCAATTTGTCCAGTATAGTTTAAGATCAGCCGGCAATTAACTAATGACGTGGAAGAATTGTCCAGGGTACGTCAAATTTACAAAAAGCAGAAGAAATCGGATCCAACTATCTACTGCCCATCAGTTGCTTTGTACTCAACAGAGAATTGACGGAAACTGTCATATTCAGTGCTATCCAGCGGCATTGCTTGCCAATATCCTGTCCAGTCTGGGCTTTACCAGATCACTCTGCAGACCTCAGCACAGCCTTGAACCAAATGTCACCAAAGAGTTGAATTCCAGGGGAGAATGTTTGCTTTTGACATCAAGGAGCCCTGGTAAAACTGAAGTCAATTGGGCATCAGAACGAGAATACTCCAGTTGTTAAAGTTGTACCTTGCACAGTTCAAGATAATTAATGGTTATTTGAGGTCAATCATCCCAGCTGCGATAGTTCCTCCAGGCAGTGCTTGGCCCAACAACCTGCAGCTGCTTCCTCAATGATCTTCCTTCTATCATTAGATCAAAAGTGGGCACGTTTGCTGATCAATGCAATGTTCTTTCTGTGGCAATCCATGCAGCCAGAGCCTGATAATAAGGTATGGGCTGAAAAGTGGCAGGTAGCATTCATGCCTCAATAGTGGAAGACAATTACCATTTCTATCTAGAGATAGTCTAATTGCTGCCTCGTGACATTCAATGATATTGCCATCACTGAATCCGCCACCATAATAATTCTTGGGCTACCTTTGAACAGGAATTCAGTTGGATAATTGTATTACATAAATGGCTTGTGACTAAGCAGGCTGCTTGTGAGTGTCTAGCCTTCTTCCCACCAGATACAAGGAACACGTCGGAAGTATGGTGCAGTGCTCTCCACTTGCCCCAATGAATGCTACTTAACTAACGTACAGGATTCAAGATAAAGTATGATTGGCACCACATCAAACACCTTAAATGTTCATGCCTTCTGCCACTGGTGCTCACTGACTATAGCGTATACCATCTACAAAGTTCACTGCTGTTAATCACATGAGCTACTTCAACTGCACATCTTGACCAGGTGACCTCTATCGCCAGGCAAGGCAAGACAACAACTGATTGGGAACTTGGGGGGGGGGGGGGGGGGGGGGGGGGGTTGTTCCCTCCAGGTTGCATGTCATTGTAATCTTCAAATACTTTGCCTGAGAGTACCAAGTCAAGAGTGTTTTATTGTCATGTGTCCCAGATAGAACGGTGAAATTCTTACTTTCAGCAACACAACAGAATATGTAAACATAGTGCACTGTAAACGTATATATCATATAAAAATCATATGTTTATAGATCATATATATATATATATATATATACTGTATATATACATGCACACATATATACACACAAACAAACAAAAGATATATATAGTGTAGCCATCATTTGAAGGATTGCAGCAGTTCAAGATGGTGGCTTGACACCTTATCATGGAGGACAATTTGGGATGGACAATAAAAGGTCACCTTATCAGTGATGACCAGATACCTGAAATTTTAATGAATCTGTTTAACCTGGGACAATTATTATTTTTATTTATGGACAAGTGGGAAATACCCAAGTTTACAATCCCTACTGATATAATAGAATCTGTTTGGAGTGGATGCTGGGAAGGGGCAGGATTTGGCACTCAGCACGCTGCAAGCAACTGGGTCGTTTGGTGAGAGCCATTAGCACTCGGGAATCCATTCTAAAGAGAAAATTGGGTGTTGAAAAACAAACGGGTTTTGCTGACGAAACATTCAGCTTCTCTTCCTGTGCTGAGGCAGCTGGAAGGGAAGTGGCTTCAGATGGTTCCCATTGACTCACCATATTTGACAGTAACACAACTAAAGATGGCAAGTTAAACGAGATGTTATCCAGCAATATCTTGTGAAATAGTATTCATGTACAGTGTTCAGAGAAAAAAAAACAGATTTTTCTCTGTAACTACTTGCGTCAAACCCACTGACTTTCAATTCACTACTTCAGTATTATTCTCAATATATTTATTATTAATCAGTTGTCATGATTTGAATAATATTTTATGGTGAATGTTGAATTTGTGGCCTCTATTTATTACTTAAGATATGTAATATAATTGTTCTGTTAATTATCCTTGGCAAAAGCTTTAACTTCCATTACTGTGCGAAAAATATGTGGAATCATCATTCCTATGTTGGTGTGCACAAACAATAGTGGAATGACCAGTGAACAACAACAATTGATACAGAACTATTTTAGATGAATAGTTTCTGCCATTTTCAACACATGACTCCAGTTGGTTGAAATAGCTTAAAATCTCACAGCACGGACATATTCAGTCTGAAGAATGGTCTCATCGCAAAACGTCACATATTCCTTTCCTCCAGAGATGCTGCCTGACCCGCTGAGTTACTCCATCATTTTGTGTCTCCCTTCAGCCCACTGATTTCACAGTGACTATTGACATCTATTTAACATTAATTTTAGTATGTTATCCAGCCTGTTTTCCACAACACTCAATTTTCTCTTTTTAATAAATAAATAATTTTGGATGTTAATAGTTGGCAAAAAGCAGAAATGCACATTCCAACATTTGAGCTTAAAGTTAAAAGTGATTATGTTATGTAAGTGAAGGCAGGCTAACGGAAACCTTGACAATGTAATCCAATTGCTTATGATGGTCGATTGGGGCTGAAGGAGCATGAAGGCTTTAGCTGCCAGAGCAGGTCGAAGCCTTTCTTATCTGGGGCACACATCATAAGAATGGAAAAACCATGGTACAACTTTGTTTATCCTTGGGTAAGGCACAACCGGAGTACTGTGTGTAGTTCTGTACGTCACATTTATAGTAGGAAGAAAATAGTTGTGCTGGAGAAAGTGCAGAGGAAGTCTACCAGGATGTTGGAAAATCCCAGGGTGTTGCCTGGGATGGAGTATTTGTCATGAGAAGGGATTGGAAAGGCTGGGTTTTTTTACCTTACAAGAGAGGAGGCTGAAGGGGACCTGATCAAAGTGTGCAAAATAATAATGGGCGAGATGATAAGAAACTTTTCCCAATAGCAAAACTGTTTGATACCAGAGGGGGAATACTTATTAAGGTGAGGTACAGGAGTTTAGGAATGGAGCTGAGGAGGGTTTTTTTTTTTTCTAGAATCTAATTGCACAACCCAAGGAGGTGGTTGAGGTAGAGACCCTTCAACATTTAAGAAGTATCTAAATGCCAAAGCATGGAAGGTTATGAGCCTAATGTCCAAGAGTCAGTGAGTTACACTGCAAGGAAATGCAGCTATGGCCCAACTCATCCATGCCAATCAAGTTGCCTATGTGATTTAGTCCTATTTGCCTGCATTTGGCCCATATGCCTCTTAAAGCGTTTCTGGAAAATAGGATGAGTATAGTTAGGCACTCCATGGTCAGCATTGACATGGCGGACCATAGGGCCTATTAATGTGCTATCTAGGCCTCTTAAGAGAGATGCTTAAATGGAATGTCACTACAAGTTCTCACTGAGATATTCCACTATTGTGATGGGAAATTGACTGCAATGTATTAACGGTACCCATGGGGGTCACTATTACCTTGGTTTTTATTCTGCAGACACATTTAGGGCAGCTATATGGTCCATGCATTGTTTCTCTGAGGTAACAAATAAAGAGAAGGCAGCAAGGCACCCTAACGAAGGGAGACTTACAAAGCCGGTTTTAAGGATCCGATTTGTCAAGTGAAGATCCCGAGCATGTAACATGAATTGTGGGAAAAAAAGAATGATCTTGATCTTATTGGATAATAAGTCATATCATCATCGCATGTCATAACATCCCTATGACTCTTTAGTGCATCTCTTTCCAGTTTATTGACATCTGTTGTATAGCTGGGCAACCTATACTGCATGCAATACTCCAAATATAGCCTCAGCAACAACTTACACAGAGGTCCCAACTCCAATATTCAATGGCCTAAATAACGAAGGGAAGTTTGCCAGACGCCGCCTTCACCAGCCTGTCTATGTGAAGGAATTATGTACCTGTACTCTGAGGTCTCTCTGTTTTACAACTCACGACCGGGCCATGCAATTTCTTGTGTAATTCCGTGATTTAAATTACCAAAATTCTACATCTTACACTGCATCAGCCGTTTTAAAATGCATTAAGGTGGATAAATCCCTAGCAGCTAACTGTGCATTTTTTGGATCTTATGTGAAATTTGGGAGGAAATTGGAGAGTCCATTTTAGAGATATTTTCATCATCATTAGCCGTCATTTGGTTAAGTTTTGGAAGGCTGGAGGGTGACCAATGTTGTACAGTTATTTAAGAAGGGCAGCCATGACAATCCAGAGACCTACAGGTTGTTGAGCGTAATGTTAGTGGTGGGAAAGTTGTTGGAAATAATTCTTTGGGGCAGGATCTACCAGTATTTGGATAGGCACGGACTGATTAGGGATGGTCAGCGTGCCTTTGTGTGTGTGAAATCTTGTCTCACAAATCCGATAGAGTTGTTGAAGAGGTCACCAAGAGGATTAATGAGGGCAAGGCATTGAACATTGTCTGCATGAACGTTAGTAACGCCTTTGACAAAGTCCAGCATCGTAGCCTAGTGGGAAGGTTAGAGGGCATGTAATCTAAGCTGAGCTAGCCTGTTGGATTTAAAGTTGGCTGGGAGAAAGGAGTCAAAGAGTAGTTGTGGAGAATTGTTGTTCTGATTGGAGTCTAGCGTAGAGTGGAGCACTGCGGGGGTCGATGCTGAGCCCACTGTTGTTTGTTATCTCCACTAAGGATGGGGATGACAATGTCATTAACATTGTTTAGTTTGGAGATACAGCTTGGAAACAGGCCTTTTGGCCCACCGAGTGCACGCCGACCAGCGATCACCCGTACACTAGTTCTATCCTACACGCTAGAGACACTTTATAGAAGCCACATAACCTACAAACTTGCACGTCTTTGGAATGTGTGAGGAAACCGGAGCTGCCGGAGGAAGCCCATGCGGTTATAGGGAGAAGATGCACACTCCGTGCAGACAGCACCCATAGTCAGGATCGAACCTGGGTCTCTGGTGCTATAAAGCAGCAGCTGTACCGCTGTAAGCACTTACTTAACTTCCCACTTCCAACAAACTTTTCAGACATACCCTCACATCTGTTGTTTTTAAATTGTACCATTTTCATACTTCCAGAAATTAACATTTCACATTTCTTAGCTTTCAATTTCACCTGCTACCTATCTACCCTTTGCACCATCCTATTTATATCTATTCACGGGTCACCGTGCCTCCAAGTTTTATGTTGTGTATTAAGATAACATCCAAGAAAATAGATAGTTCGCTATTGCTGGGGGTACACAAAAGGCTGGAGAAACTCAGCAGGTGCAGCAGCATCTAAGGAGCGAAGGAGATAGGCGACGTTTCGGGTCGAGACCCTTCTTCAGCATCTGCAGTTCCTTCTTTAACAGTTCACTATTGCTCATTGATTGATCTGAGTGAATAAATTACAGAGTGAAACACAGTGGGAGAACATCTACTTGGCTATTGTCAATGACAATATTATAATTGTGTCCATAATAAGGGCATTAATAGTTTTGTTAAACTTAGTACAGCTGTGTTTATATCTCTAGCAAGTTAACAACTAAGACAGATATCTGTAGATTTTGTGTCAGAATACAGTCTCTTCAAGTTGGAAAATTCATCAGTTTTGAAAATAGGACGAATAGGATAAAAATAATATCTTCCTCGTTTTCTAATCAAGTCGGTTATTTGCTTGAGGGTTAACGAGCTTTATTTTGGTTGTGCAACATTGGTCTTCACTTCCTCGGTGACTTCTGTCATTGAGGGGTCAATGCCTTGCCCATGATTACATTCAAGCATATTCTGTTTACGGCACAACGAGTCCAAGAGCCCTTTCGTTTACAAAGGCAGTTCCTCAGCGATCAGAAACCCTGTTTCAGCAATTGGGGGAAGTCATTTTGTGTTGTTCACATCGACTCAAGGCTCAGTGATTTTTTTTTCTCTCTGTTTAACATTTACAAACCAGTAGTTTCACCTCAATCAAGTCACAACTCCAAAAATCATTGTGGATATTTGGCAAAGCTTCCCTGCATTAATATCTATTTCAGTGTGTGAGCTGCAATATTTTGTTATACTTAAATCAAACTATGTGGAGTGTGATATTCAATTTTTACTAATATTTAAAGAACTGACTGGGTAGCAATATAGCATGTTTCAGGATATCTTTAAAGCTTTGAAGAAATAAATTCTGAAATGAAGTCAATGTTGTGAATGAAGGTAGAGGCATCAACAAACTTACAGCTAAGAACATTAAATGTGATCTAGACACAACATGCTGGAGTAACTCAGCGGGACAGGTAGCATCCCTGGAGAGAAGGAATGGGTGACGTTTTGGGTCGAGACCCTTCGTGATCTATCCAGTCACTCTGCTTTAGTAATGTTAGTTTAAGAAGTAAACAGCGTAATATTTAAATTAGGTCCTGGGTTTAATACTGCATCCAACAGTTTCCATTGCTGAGACTGCTGCACTGAACTGAACTGAAGGCTCTAGACCCCTAAAGATGGAGAAAACAGCAAACCGTTTTGAGATGAAGTGCTTGCATTGATCCAACTGACGATGTAGTATATATGTGAGCAACAATGCTAAGATTTACTGATGATATTAATCTGTGTTATTCTTTTTTAAAGAATCTTAACTAGCAAACTAATTAATATGAGAAATAATATGTTTTGCATCAGTTGGCTGGTGTTAGGTATTTAAAAATATACCGACCTTTCACTTCACTGCAATTAAAAATCTGGAGATAGCTAATATTTTAAAGTAGTAGTGATCAACAAATCCAATAAAAATAAGAATTCATTAAATCGTTTCCTCCTTTTTTCATTATTGTCTTTCTGCTTTTACATCTTGGCCATTCTTCTGATCTTATCTTAGCTTGAATATCCCAACATATTGAAAATCCAAGCTTTTGTAAACAAGCTGGGTGAACTTAAAGCAAGACTGACCTAGCTTAGGGAACTGAGAAACTGCATGTGCTCTGTTTTACAGAGACATGGCTCACACCTGCTTCACCTGACTGTGCCATACAACAGGAGGCCTTCTCAATTCACCGGATGGACTTTGCAGCGTCCTCTGGCAAGGCAAGAGGTGGAGGGTCTGCTTCTTGGTAATTTGCGTGTCATTTACGCAACATCTAAAATTTGGTTGCCGCGTGGTGAGGCGTGCAGGGCGCATAGTGTGGCATGGAGGCGTATGTAGTGACATGGGGTAATGTGCGACGCCCCAGGATTTTGTATGCTCAAAATCCTTGCGCGCCACCCACGTGATGTATCCCTTGCGCACGCTGACGTACTGATGGCGTACGCTGATGTACAGACGGTGTACATGTAGCGCGTGGTGACGCATGGTTACGCACGGTGAAGCACGGACATTGCCTATGCTCATTTATTATGCATCACCGTGCGTCAACGTCCGTAACCATGTGCAGGCTGTATGCCGTCTGCACACCATTTGCGCGTCATTTGAGCGCTGCATCACGTGACCACCTGGGTATAAAGCACGCGTAGTTTTGAAAAAATTTGAATGGGAAAATCCTTGCCACGGAGATCGGACTAAGTGTAAACAACATCGCAAATGGCTCCCAAAAGAAGCAGGGCCTTCAAGAGCACTTGGCGGGTGACTGTCGTACTGCTAGACGATTTTTGCGTGACCGTCGTGCGTCAGTCACTACCGGCCTGTTGCGTAAATGACGCCCAAGTGGGACAGGCCCTTTAGAAAGTACTATCAACATGTCTTTTGTCGCATTGGAGGCCAAAATGCCTGAGGCTACTGCGACACAACCAGCAAAGCTGCCTACCCTTCGATCCCTGTCCACATTTTGAAAGATCTGACCATGAGGCTGTGCTCCTACTGTTTAGACTTTACTTTAGACTTTAGAGATACAGCGTGGACCTTGCACTTTTATTACCTGGACTTTCCATGGCTGTAACATTATGTACTGCACTCTGATTCTTTTTTCTATGCACTACCTGTTGTACTCAGAACCATATTGGCTTATTGCCTGTTATTAGTGAAATGAGATGATCCAGTTGGGTTGTAGGATACCAAAGTGCACCATGAGGTGCTGTTGTTTTTTTTGTGATTTCATTGTGTTGGCGGTGGAGGCCAAGGACATTCGGGTCGGTATTGGAAGGGCCCTTGAAAACACAGCACAACTGTTCAGTGAAGCGGTTACCTTTCCTATGCCCGGTCTCACCGATGCAGTGTAACATAACGGTAAAGATCTCTTGTTTATGTGAGTTTGCTCAGAGATGTAGCAGTAGGTGTTTGCAAACTGGCGTGGTTACAACTGAACTGGAACATATAGGGGCAGCATTTTGATGTCTTAGTAAGTGGCCTTATTACACCACTAATTTGTTAGTCATTCTTGCACATGCACACGCAAACTGGACTGCATGAAAACCATCAGGAGAGGGATTATGGCCAGACTTTAAGGCCTGAACTTCAGAAATACAGGACGGAAACAGGCTCTTCGGCCCACCAGCGATCACCCCGTACACTAACCTATCCACGGCAGGGACCATTTTACAACTTAACCGACAAACCTGTACATCTTTAGAGTGCGGGAGGAAACCGGAGCACTCGGAGCTAACCCACGTGGTCACAGGGAGAACGTACAAGCTACGTACAGACAACAGGAGTAGTCAGGATCGAACCCGGGACTCTCGCGCTGTAAGGCAGCAACTCTCCTGTTGCGCCATCGTGCCGCCCCTACCGTTGCACCACTATGCACAGATATATCATGCATTCTCATTATTTTGTCAAAAACAATCCCTTATTAAATATTATTTTCATTGTTTATGATTTTAGTGAATGTGCTACGGTCCTGAAATAGTTAATACTAATCTCCAGCTATTTACCAGTAATAAAGTTTTATTATTTTTGGATTCGGTCGGTGGCTGCAGACTGTAAATTGCCGCCAAATAGAACCCCTCGTAGGTTAACTATAATCGGTTGAGTTCCTGAAACACTGGTTACACCCTTTGTTTTGATCCTGTCTGTAACATAATTTCCCTGCAAAATTGGGCAAAGTAGTTTCCTTCATTGCAATGGTAACCAAGAGTATTTATTTTTTTTGGCACGGTTATAGTTCCTGAAGTTGATACTGAAGGGAAATCGATCTGAGCCAGAAATTAGATCCCGCTGCATTTGTGAGATAAAGCTCCCCTTTGCTCTAATGTTCTCATATACCTCTATCTGAGTTGCAAATATAAGTAAGTTTCCCATGGTTGAACTGTGCTATCAATGACAGAAAGGCCCTGGCTAGCATCTGCCGCCTCTATGGAGTTAGCTGATCCCAGCTGGATTTGCCGTGGTATGCTTTGTGGCAAAGAGGAGGCTTCTGGTGATTCTTGAAGGAAGTTATAAGGTTGGAGATTGAATTTGATTGTGATAACTCTCAGAGCTGTAGAAGGTAGAACTATTAATTGTCTAGGCTCTTGCAAAGAATCATAACTTGAGCAGTGTTCCAAAAGAGATTGGCACCCTGGCACACTGAATCCTCAGGGCACAATATCATTTTACTGCCATCTTTTCTATTAATGTTTTTTATAGATATATTTTTCAACGCTCGCTTTTCTGATGCTTGCTTTCCACAGAGCGAGGATCTATGAGAGAAGCCTCTTCATGTACTTGTTTGACAGTTGTTGATGGGGTTGATATGAATGGAAAGGCAAAATCGATAAATTCTGATTCCTATAGTAAACTTCCTGGTTGCAGGATTAAAATCTAAATCGTCCTGGCAGATATATTTTTCTCTCTGTACAAGTTGCAGTGGTAACCAAGGAAGATATATCCTTAATTATTCCCTCAAATGAATGTTGAAGATAGAGAAACAAAGATTTGTGGAACTGGATAATAATAATTTAGTGGGTTTTTAATTAGTATCTACTCCAACATAATGCCTTTCAGAGAGTGAATAATCTGCTGTATTAATGGATTTAATTGGCAAATCTTCCTTTATCAGGTAACAAAGCACTCTGTGAAGAGTATTGAATCATAAGACCGGGTAAGTATAACCTTTCATTGGATAAAATGTATTTTAAAACGCAATGAATCCTAGAGGAACTAAAACAGTTTTGCATGTCTGTAATTTCAGGGTTTTTTTTTTTTTAAATAATATTCTCAAATGAAGCATCTGTGAAATAAAATCTGCAATAAACGGCCAACAGAGAATGGAAATGTCAAAGTCAGTGGAGCAGAGCTCATAACCTTTTCCAAAATGTACTCAAATTAGTTAATTGTTTTGAACATTTAGCCAAGTTCGGTTCATGGTTTAAGCCTCAAGAGCTTCGGAAGATTTTCAGTTTAGCAACAGTTTTGTTTATAGTATTGTTTATGCCTTGTTTCCCATGAAGTCAGTGATTTAGCAATAGTTATGCTTTTGTTTTTGTCTTGTTTTTCACTGCAGTTTTCACATAAAGCTCTTGTTAAGTGGCATGTTTTTTGTGCTGCACACAGCATGTGATACGTTTGTCATGTGATAATGTCACATGGAATGGCAAGTTAGCGGTGTGGCTTGCCTTTCTTGGCTGGGTTTTTAATGTAGCTTTTCATCAAGGGCCGTTCCTGCTCGTACACCAGGATAGAAGAAGTATTCATTGGATTCAAAATAAGATATTGGTTTCATTTGTCACCTTGCATTTTGTTAACATGGAATGGAAATTGAAAGAGTTGAACTTTGAGCTAGGTTGTAGTACCATCATTCCTTTTTATATTATTAAAATGCGCAATGGTCGCATTTTAGCAGGTCAAGCAACAGCCATGGGGAGAGATTTAGTGGGTGATCTTTCATCAGGTTCAAGAAGGGTCCCGACCCAAAACGTCACCAATGCATGTTTTCCAAAGATGCTGCTTGACCTGCTCAATTATTACCGCACTTTGTGGCTTTCTCTGTTCTTCGTGTTGTCTGTTTCTCGAAGGTTAGCGCTTTATCAATGGTTTAATGATTACTTTATAGTCATACTTACCGAGGTACAGTCAAATTTTATTTTTCATACAGTGCAGCAAAGCATTACTATACATAAGCACAATCATAGATTAAGTACAAAGCGTTTAGAAATAGTCCACTAAGACAATATACAAGTGTCACCAGGTTTAGCGACCAAATTGCTTTAAGTGCAGCTGGCCATAAAGGACATTGTCCTGGCGGCGTTGCAGGGTTGGCCAGGACAAGCAAAGTTGTAGGTGTCCTCCACGTTGGTGCTGCTGCAGACTGCATCTGGACCGCGCACTTGGTCTCTTGGAGCGATGCCCGATCCAGTTGAGCCCCAGGCTGATGCAGGGCCTCCAGCCATTGCCTTGGTCCGGATCGGCCAGCGAACCTTCGTCCCTCTATCCGGCCAGCCACCGTTCTGCCTATGTGCCCCAGGACGCCTCTTGCAGTCAACCTTGCGTGTGCGGGAGGCAAGAACCCAGTTCCTCCATCGTCCCTTTACCCGCCACCACCATCTTGTTTCTCTCCACCCTTCTCTCCGGTTCTCTCGTCCTCAAGATGAGCAGAGGCTGGGCTTGGTAGCTTCCTTCTCAAAAACAGGCTTCCTGGCTCTGCGACGAGCAAGCCAGGCCACCAGGCGAGGGTGAGGTGCGGCACCATGCAGGTTGTGAAGTATCATTTCATTTGTTTGATTCTGTAGCTGCTTTACCGAACCACCTTATCACCAACTAGAGAGTGACCCTGACCTACCATCTATCTCATTGGGGACCCTCGGACCATCTTTAATCAGACTTTACTGGACTTTATCTTATTATTCACTTATCACTTATTCACTTATTATCTGATTATTTACTTTATCCTGTATCTGTACACTGTGGGCGGCTTGACTCTAATCATATATAGGCCTCCCACTGACTGGAGAGCATGCAACAAAAAAACTTTTCACTGTACCTCGGTACACGTGACAATAAACTAAACGAAACTAATCGTAAGTAAATATAATAAGTAACTTTCATTGAATATATTTTTCTTATTCATGAAGTTTGGAAAAATTAGTGCAATTTTAAAGCAGTAAAATTTGCTTAATGTTCAGGGTAACCTTCATAATATTGTTTTGAAGTATGTGCCCAAAATTGCCTGGAATAGGACAGCAGTAACTTGTTAGCTATTTTGCACTCAATTATGCCTGAAGCATTTTTTTCATCCGACCTTTGAGTAAGTGTTCAGTTTTCCCTCACAGGTCGTTTTCACTTTTACAGTCTAGGTGTGAAATAGCAAATCTCAATGTGCAGTTCAGTAGCTCGTGGAGCATCAGCTGCTACTGAGAATGGAGCCTTTTAACCACAGGAGTGCAAAGTAAAGCATTGTTATTGTTTTTTATCTATTTCTAGATATGACGTATTTATTGAACCTGCAGTCTGCCAGTGCTCTTATATCTATTTCCTGCTTGTTTAAAAATTAGATCAAGATTTTTTGTTCTGTTGACAATGGGATTTGACGTTTCACAAATGGACTGCTGAGTACAGTTTGACCACACTTCAGAACGAAGATCATCCAACACCCAGTCGTACGCAGTATGTGGGGGATGCTTGCGTGTGCCACAATCTGAAGCCAAGCTCCAAGCCAGCATCAACTTAGTCACTGAAGCCGAGAAGAAGATAGACCTTACACTTTGCATTCACAAGATAAATATCATCAACCATGCCACCTTGTTGCATCTTAGCGCCCGGCAGCAATGATGATTCACATCGAGATTCTGTAAAACATAGAAGCATGCATCGATGATGAAATACTTGAAATTCATCATCTCCTTCAATGATCACTGATTGTAATCCAGAGCCACATGAAAGTGAGTATATAAATAGAAGGATTGGGCAGATGAATGTATGGCTGAAAGGATGGTGCAGGAGGAAGGCCTTTAGGTTCCTGTAGCAACCACCGATAATTCCTGGAACTGTCCCTGCTGGTGGGAATCTAGCCCATGGACACTCAAAGTGGCGAAGGAGCATGGAGAATAGTAGGGAAAACCAGTTAGTGAATGCGCACTGAGAAAGCAGCAGAACCACATCACAAACTATCTGCCCCGCTCCTCCAGGCACATCCAGACCCATCTGTACCAAATGTGTAGGAAGGAACTGCAGATGCTGGTTTAAACCGAAGATAGACACAAAAAGCTGGAGTACCTCAGCGGGACAGGCAGCATCTCAGGAGAGAAGGAATGAGTGGCGTTTCGGGTTGAGACCCAAAGGGTCTTAAGCATCTGAAAAGATTCAGCATGCCCACGAGGATTTTCTTAAACTTTCACCGAGGCATTATATGAAGTATTTTGATGGGATGCATTGCAGCCTGGTATGGAAGCTGCTCTGCTCTTGACCGCCTGAACCTTCAGAGAGTGGTGAACACAGCCTAGTCTATCACAGGCTTGTCACTTCCATTCATCCAGTCAATCTTCACAATGCGTTGTATCAAAAAGACTGGAAGTATCATCAAGGTTCTTGCTACCCTGGCCCTTCCCTTTTCTCTCTTCTACCTTCTGGGAGAAGAGACAGGAGCTTGAAAGCCCGGATTTAAGAACAAGTCTTCCCCACAGCTATCACGCTCCTGAACCGATCACCTATTTTGCAGTCTCTTTCCGGAGGTGTTGCTGCTCATACTGTCAAGCTGTCCCACATTCAGGTATTCAGTTATTGCACCTTGTACTACTTCAGATTGCACTACAATCTTAGCCCCATTCTGCTGTTTTGCATTTACATTGTCTGTATTGTTGTACTTATAATATTTATTGTTTACTCTGTGAGCTTCATGTGAAGAAAGAATTTCATTGCACCACGATGTAGATGACAATAAACAAATCGGAATCGGAGGATAACTCATAGTATGTTGGCACATTATTTAACTATTGTGGGCATTACAGATAAGAAAATACTTTATCTGACTTATTGCACATGGACTTTGAATCATAATGCCTTGTTGCTTCAAATATCATTTTATCCCTTTAGCATCCAGGGTTGAAGGAACTCCACCATCCTAAGCAACGTTACGTGTGAATGGGGAAGGCAATCAGATGCATATTTAATTCCCCTGTCATAGAGTCATACAGTGTGGAAACAGGCCCTTCGGCCCAACTTGCCCGCACCGGCCAACATGTCCCATCTACACTAATCCCACCTGCCCCCTACCCATATCCCTCTAAACCTGTCCGACCCATCTACCTGTCGAAACCTTTCTTAAACTACCTCAACTGCCCTCTCTGGCAGCTCGTTCCAGCATTGACATCACGGGGCTGTGGTACGCAGAGCTCCCAGCGCGGACGGCTCTGACCAACATCGCGGAGTCCCTGGGGCCCTTTGCTGAGGGCCGCCAACATTGAATCTCCGCCCGGAGCGGCCTTGGGAGCCGCGGACTCCGGTGGGAAGCGGCCGATTTGGAGGTCCTAGCCCCTGAGGTTGGCCTCCCGTTCCGACGTCGGTGTTCCAACATCCCGCCGAGCGGGCCTGAGCGGTGGGTCGCCCGTAGCGGCGACTGCGGAGGGCTCCAGAGACCCCGACCACGGGTGAACATTGGGGAACATTAGAGGAAGAGACTGACTTTGGTGCCTTCCCTTACAGTGGGAAACTTTGATTCTGCTGTGTGGGGATGTTTTATGTTGAACTCTATTGTGTGTTGTGTTCTTTATTTTATTGTATGGCTGTATGGTGATCACATTTCACTGTGCCAACTGGCACATGTGACAAATAAATGTATCTTGTATCTTGTATTTAGATAGGCAACTAGCATTTATGCAGAGAGAACTTTCAGCATCGGATGGGATTAGGGATTCAGACGATGAAAAGATGCACAAAGCAAATGCTAATTGCAATAACTCTGAGCTAGTTTGAAAGAAGTGAAGACTGTGAATTTAAGGTGCAGAAACTGTTGAGCCTGAAGTTGAGAGGGAGAGGTTGTTCCTCGGTTATTTCTCTCAAATTTGATGACAATTTTGCCAGGTAACTCTCAGGCAAGGTGCTCTGTCCTTTTCCCTCACAGTCCGGCATGTTAGTACTTGCTGTGAGCAAGGAGCGGTTGTCTTCACTTCAGTTATTGTTAAATTCAAGCTGTGCTTTCTAATTATTTGTGAGGTCAGCATAAATTTGAGTGCCTCTGGCAGGATGTTTATATTAAAGAAAATACAATTCCCTGAAGATTTTATCACAATTATTTGGCTGACTTTTGTAAAACAAATAAACCTAAGCATAACTTAATTTGGAAGTCAGTATCATAATAAAGGTATTTCAGTTAGCACACTGTGTCAATGAGAACATTTTCTATTGTGTTTAGTTTAGTGATACAGCGAGGAAACAGGGCCTTCGGCTCACCGAGTCCGTGCGATCCCCGGGCACTAATGCTATTCTACACATACTTGGGACAATTTACAATTATATCAAGCCAATTAACCTTCAAACCTGTACGTCTTGGGAGTGTCGAAGTAAACCGGAGATCCCGGAGAAAGCCCACACAGGTCACGGGTAGAGAATATAAACTCC
Organism: Okamejei kenojei; assembly: GCA_035221665.1. NCBI lineage: Eukaryota > Metazoa > Chordata > Chondrichthyes > Rajiformes > Rajidae > Okamejei > Okamejei kenojei. Next base: position 6,686,538 of record CM069161.1, read on the forward strand.
GTACAGACAGCACCCGTAGTCAGGATCGAACCCGGCATCTCTGGCGCTATGAGGCAGCAACTCTACCGCTGTGCCACTGCGTCACCGTGTTCTTAGTGACCCGAGCAGAGAGGAGGCGTCAGAGTATCTGGAGGTATAGGTGAAGTAATGAAGCTGGGTATGGTAAAGGGCTTGCCTTTGTTGCTGTTGAAAAATGCACAATTGTCAATGTAATCTGTTTCCAAGAGGATTTGTTTGTTCATTTTCCAGTGATACATTACCTGTGGTACTTAATCACTTGTTTGTAATATAATCTGGCTTCTTCTGAACAATTAAACTGGTCATAGTGCACTGGTCCATTTGTAATGGAATTAAGGAACCATTTAAGTGCTACAGAAATACTCTTGTTCAAGGAAACTTTAGTCACGGGTGGCAGATAGATAACCATTAACCATTAAAGCTGGTGCAGAGCAGGGTCAGGCAAATCATACTGTGGTTTTGTTCCTGGGTATCTCTCAGCTGTTTACTATAGAGATAAAATAATTGGATTTAGCAACTCCAAATGAAAACAGCAAAAAAATAACAATGGTGCCCACTTCCATCATTATCTGCTGAATGTGTATGCATGTGAATATTTCATGCAAACTTAGTTTGATTAAACTCCAGCAATGATGTCTTCATGAATAAGGAGCCTGTTTTGTGTTGCTGAATCCCTGCCAATGCTACATTATTGGATACAGACACGAAGATTGCCTATTTGAACAAAGCACGAAATTGGCAACCTTCCATAGTAAAGGAATTGTATTCGGACCCAGTATGTTAGTTACCAAGGACATTTATATTTTGATAAGGGACATCGTAAAGCACAAACAATATGCCACATTTTATACATCTGTAAAATTGTTGCTCTGGGAATTTTCTAACTAATACTGAGGTTTGCTGAATTCCAAATGACAATTAAATATTGGCCTGGGAGAATCAATCCAATCTTAATCCTGCAGCAGATTCCAGGATTGACTTGGTGGGGCCCCAGCCTCCACACAGCTGAGATGCATCAATGTATCGTGTGCATTCATCTTGTCCGCATCTGGAAGGATGACCTTGCTGGCCAAGACCTTTCTGGGGCAGAGTGGGCCAGGGCCTCGAACAATAGAATTTGATCACATGGACAAGCCAGGGCAAAGCTCACTTCTGTAGCTCTTCAGAAGAGCTTTGGCGACAAAGTCCTGCCTCCAGTTTTGCTCTTTAAATAACTGCATTACAGTAAAGACATAATTTAAAAAAAAATAAACTGATGCCTTTGTTCCTTCCTTGCATCCACAAAATCCTTAATGTTAAGAATGGGCTTGTGCATCCTGTGACATGCATTACCTTTTGCGTCTTCAGTCTGAAGAAGGGTCTCGACCTGAAACGTCGCCTATTTCCTTCGCTCCATAGATGCTGCCTCACCCGCTGAGTTTCTCCAACATTTTTGTCTACCTATCATCTATTCATAATAACTTATGGGACATAGAAAAGGAGGACATTTGGTAACTGTTATTGTACACCTTGTTAGCCAAAAGTTTTTTTTTTAATACATATATTCCTTTAAAGGTTCACGGTAGACAGGTATTAAAGAACAACACATTAAGATTTTATTATAAGGAAAAATATACCAAAGAAACAGCAGGAAGAATAAAAGCTAATGAAAACACTCATGAAAATTATTTTTAATTAAAATTTTTTCCCTTAGTTTTGGGTGTTGAAAATTAGGTGTTTAGTATTTTAAGCACAAGAAAACTCATTTATTTGGTAATCTGGATTAGAAAATGACTCTCTGAATATCATCATTAATCTCCGAAAAATCTGTTTGGAATTGAATTACTAGATGAAGATAAATAGCAGAGAAACTTTTGCCCATAAATCCATTGTTGTGCTGTTTTATGCACGGTAGAATCTCTCAGTTTATAGATTTTCTGCAATCACGTGATACATGCTTTTCCTCAGACAGTAACACGGATCATAAATTTTTCAAATGACATAAAATGTATATGGCATAAACCGTTCAGATGTGTTCGCAGTAAGTTCTCACAGGAAAACAATTTTCAAATATTATCAAGAGGGAAAAGTTGGCTGAGAGAGAGCAAAGGAGAGATGCCAATAATTGCAGGAACGTTTAGTTTTACAGTTACATTTAAAAAAAAAAGATTGTTTACATTGGATTAATTCACATGCTTCAATTTTCAAAAAGCTTGGCATGTGATAGATGGATACATGTTTGGCAGATGCATCAAGATAGTGACACAAAAAGGGGACAAAAGGTAGGGTGTTAGGAAAGAAGAGGTGAAATGGAAAGCCAGAGAGAGGGAAGTGGATGGGAGGGAGGGGAAAGATGGGGGAGAGAGAAAGAAAATGGGACACTCAGCGATGAGCATGAGGAGGGGAAAGGAACAGCATGATTGGGATGGTGTAAGAAATGTGTGCCCACAGGCTGTATAATTCAATTAGCTTATTCCATCGTTTATGCCCCACTTGAATTCCTTCCCACCTATCTTTATCTAATTCTGTCAGTTTAATATTCTATTCCTTTCTCATTTATCTTCTTTTCTGGGTTTCCTACAGTATATCTTTGGTATTTGGCTTGGCCTCGCCTCGCCTCGTAGCAGTGAATTTCACATTCTAACCACCTGCTGGATCAAGAAGTTTCTCCTGGACTCGCTGTAGGTGACCATCTTACATTCGCCAACATCTGACAATAGAATTATCCCTCCAGGCAAATCCATGGTGATCATGACTCAATCATTGCCAACTTTCTCTTTCATTTTTAGGACCACACTTCTCCTCAATGCAATGTCCATTAGGATTTGGATATTTGATCTATTGTTTTTTTTCATACTTTGAGAATTATGGTTTATTTGGTCATTAAATTGTCATTTCCCTCTGGGGTGCTGGTGATACTTAAAAGTTTGAGAGTTCTGAAAGTTTGTCTAAGTTAAACAATTCCCTATTTCTGTGAACTTGTTTCTTTGTCACACAGCCTTGTCCCTTAGAGAAAATAATATTTCTTTCTCTCCAGACATGTGGTTATCGTATCTTATTGAGGATATTATTGAAGATTACACTTTATGCATTGATTGTATTACTATATGTTTGCATGGTGGTAATATTACCTGGTCAGTGTCTAGGGAGCCAACGAATGATAGTGAAATTAGTTGTAGTTTAGTTTATTGTCACGTGTACCGAGCTACAGTGAAAAGCTTTTGTTGCGTGCTAACCAATCAGTGAATAGGCTAGGGTTTCGGCCCGAAATGTTGCCTATTTCCTTCGCTCCATTAGTGCTGCTGCACCCGCTGAGTTTCTCCAGCACTTTTGTCTAATACATAATTACAATTGAGACATCCATACACAGTGTACATGATAAAGAGAATAACGTTTAGTGCAAGATAAAGTCCGATTAACGATAGTCCGAGAGTCTACAAAAGGCTCAGGACTGTTCCTTAGTTGTTGATAGGGTGGTTCTGTTGCTTGATAACAGCTGGAAAGAAACTGAAATGCGCTCCAATCCGCACTGCAACAACTGGGGTTTTGGATAATTCATGGCATTGGGAGTTAAGTGATTCTGGAATGATAACGCTAGCATTGTAGCAATGAACATGAAACAACTAGATTATCATCAAAGCCCAAGTGGTGCATTAGCTATCCTGTCCAAAGACTGTGCAAAGTGTCATTCCAGACCCATCGAGGAGGTGTCTCTTCACTGCCCTGTGCAATGGCTGTGTGGTTTAGGAGCAATTTGGGGTGCCCACATACTGTGAATGAAAATAAAAATGGAACAAAAAGCTGTTTGAAAAAAATAGGCCAAATATATTGTATTGCCACATCTCTGGATTCATGTGCCCTTGTGCATGAATTTGATTTTATTCTCCTTGGAAATAGATTAAATATTGTTCCACCAAGGCAGCAGAATAATCCTGTTACACTGCATAACCTTCCTGGCTTTACAAGAAATAATTCTTCACCAGTTACTGTAAGCATTCCGGTGGGTGATTTTCCAGTTCATATAATAGCGACAAGTATCAGCTATTGTGTGAATTTACCAGGCCAGTGTGAAAATAAATTCCGTCTTCCTAGTGCAGTAAAACTTAAGAAGAATTTAATTTTTATTGTAATGTATGAACTGGTTGTGCTGTGATAAGCTGTGTAGTTATTAACGTCTGATATAAAATCCAGTTCATTTTGCATTTCAAAGTTAAGAATATAAATTTGTTTGACTTTATCAGTGAACAATTGCCAGTTTTCCTTTCACAAGCTGCTTTTTCTTCATTGGATCTAGCTTGGGTTCGTTTCTGGCTTCTGTAGGGAAGTCAATGCATGATTGGCATTACCAAAATGACTTGTACAGAAACAAAGAACTGTAGACCCTGTTTTATAACAATGATACACACAAAGTGCTGGAGTAACTCAGCAGGTCAGGCAGTACCTCTGGATAAAAAGGATGGGTGACGTTTTGGGTCAGGACCCGAAACGCCACCCGTCCATTTTCTCCAGAGATGCTGCCTGACCTGCTGAGTTACTCCAGCACTTTGTGTTGATCTTTGACTTGTACACAACTTTATTTGGCTTCAAGCAATGTCATTTCATAACAAGTGCAATATTTATTTTAAAAGTAATTGTTTTCATTGTGATTTATTTAGTCTTTAAAAAACATATTTTGTTCTTTTTGATTCAATTTTTCCCCTTACTTTGAACACTGTCCCATATAGGTAGCCAATTAGACATTCGACTGATAAAGGTTCAATTCAACAAATTGCTTTCCTCCACTTTCTGTATCTTTATCTCTTTTATTTCTATGTATTTTACTCACTGAATTAATTTTTTATTCACTCTGGTCAAAAATATATCTCCGAGTAACTATTTTGCTCCAGATTCCTGAAACTTGGACGGACTGCTTGAATCCATCTGGTCATATTAATTTCCATAACTTAATGAATTTTATTACATACAGTGTCTTAAAATTACTAAAACATTTCTATGTGATTCATAGGAGTGTTTAGAATAAAAAGATTGACACGAAGCCACACGAGGAGATATTAGTTCAGATGATCAAAGAAGAGAGGGATTTAATGAGCCTCATAAATGAGAGGAGATGACGAGGTTAAGGGAGGAAATTGTAGTGCTTGGGGACCAAGCAGCTGAAAGTACAGCTGTTAGTGGCATCGCAATTGTAATTAAGTATCTGCAAGAGGCTAGAAATGGAGAATTACAGAAAATTGGAATGTTGTAAGATTGGAAGAGCCTACAGTGATGGGGAGGGAGCGGCGACGTTTATGATTGTAAGGAAAAAAGCTCTATCAATCGGCGCATTGATCAGACCTGAACCAGCACCTATCGATGAGTAAAAGGGGCGGTGACTGCATGGAACTTGGTGAAGGAAACTGAAGGCAGCAAAGACTCATGCATGTTGCAGTTTATCTATTTTCCAGTGGGATTGTCGCCTTTGTTGCCCTTTACTCTTCTGCTCTCTGTATTTCTAGTTGATTTATCTGTTTGCTTCTTTGCAATAGTTTTCTTGTCAACTCATCTGATTATTATTCCCCCCCCCGCCCTTTACAGAGCGAGAAATCTGTCTGAATACGAATATATAATGTTTAAAGTAACTTAATTAGAGTGCATTTTACCACCTAGCTGTACATTGTGATGGGAAAAGTCCTTTACAAACTATAGTGCCCATCCTGTGTAGGAAGGAACTGCAGATGCAGGTTTAAATCGAAGGTAGACACAAAATGCTGAAGTAACTCAGCGGGACAGGCAGCATTTTTGGAGAGAGGGAATGGGTGACGTTTCGGGTCGAGACCTTCGATAGTGCCCATCATAGTACTCTAGCCAGCACAAAATAATTATTGATCAGAAAGCTCAATTTAATCGATCCAAACTTAATACTCAATTTCCCCTCACTCCTCCAACAACCTTACAGTAGTGACAAGTCGGTCAACTTTTATAATGTTTAATGTTTTATGTGTTATTCCTAACTGTCACTGTATGTGATGTTGTCACTTGCGGGTGGAGCACCAAGGCAAATTCCTTGTATGTGAATACTTGGCCAATAAACTTATTCATAGGCTTTATTGCATTTATTGGTGACTTACTATGTAAGGGTGAAATCCCTGACAATAGACTGAATTTTCCCTTTGCTAAATTAAATCCAAGTACCTTTGATGCTTCTTTTGTTTTTTTATTTACTATTTTGATTGCATTCCTTTGGTCCACTAATGGTCATTGGACTCAGATATATTATGCACAAAGATCTTTGTACTAGCTAAGTCATAAGTAACTTGTAATCATCCTTTTATCATCCCACCCCCACCTTTCCATTCTGTTTCCTCTTCCATGTAAGTATGCTGTTTGATGGAATTGTTCACATTTGCTAATGAAAATGCCCTGGGAGAAGTTTAGCTGAAAGTATGCATCTTATCTTTCACTTGAAATTACGGCATGATGATGGATGAAGTCCAGTGAAATTACTGTTTTTCTTAATTCTCTTAATGAGAAAGCCTGTCAACTGTGATTTATTTGATGGTGGCTGTAAACTGTGTTTCGTTTGATCCCATTATCTGTGCTCCCAAACCATCTCTTTGCCTTGCAGCTCACATTGTGCAAGTAGGCCAGTTGATGTATAGCTTTTTTTGGCGGGGAGAATGTTGCTTCGAAATTAGTGGAACAGGTTGCTGGGATGGACTAGTTGTAGGGCACAGTATTTTTTGCTTTTCCCTGTTATCTTTAGTGAGGCATTGCCAGAGATCGGGATCTGACAGTCTCCTTTTTATGAGACCTATCAGTAACTGTATAGATAGATCTCATTCCCAGCTTTTAAATTAAGAGTAATGGCCCATTAATCAGAACTGCTCCCATTGTCTGGTCAATGTGGTGTGGAAGATTTACACAGCCTTAGTCAGAGGCTGCAGACACTGACATATTTTCTCCTCAGTGCTCCAAGCTGGTCATTTAGAAAAGACTTGGAAGCTGCTGAAGGCTAATCTTTGTCGCTTTGGCGAAATACTGTCATCTAAAGAAGCAATTACATTGTTTGATAAAGTGACTTTTTGCAACTTTCATTAATGACGTGAAAATGTGCAAATGGTTACTTTAATTGAATCACTTTCAATGCACGTGTACAGCCAAGGAAATCTTTTCCACTGAGAAAGGTTGTGCTTTGAATTCATAAATGAGGGCATCAAAGGTTTTATGATATGCTTTGCTGAAATCGGATTGTAACCTGCCTTTCCTGTACAGTAACTGTTATTGGATAGATGGTAATTCATTGCCACCATCATGAGTATTGGATATAATGGGCATTGCTTAAGGCTGTCTAATTTATAAAACACAATTTGTACAGCTAAGTGGCTTTAGTCATTCTCCAGCAAGCGTTGGCTCCTAGTGCTCTGAAATTACCCTAATTAACAAGGCATGATTGTGTACTTATTATTGTTTAAAATTGAATTTGTTTGTGTTACAACTGCAGATTTAGATTTCTGTTTATGGTTCTTCACTTAGACCAGAGGTTTAGTTTATTTTAGTTGAGAGATACAGCATGGAAATCAACAAACAATCCCGCACCCTAATACCACCCTATACACACGAGGGACAATTTACAATTATACCAAGCCAATTAACCTACAAAGCTGCACGTCTGGAGTGTGGGAGGAAACTGGAGATCCCGGAGAAAACCCACGCACAGATCACGGGGAGTATGTGCAAAGTCCGCACATACGGCACCCGTAGTCACGATTTAACCTGAGTCTCCGGCGCTGTAGAGCAACTCTACCACTCTACCAGTGTGTGAATCCAGGTTACACAAAAAGCTGGAGAAACTCAGCGGGTGCAGCAGCATCTAAGGAGCGAAGGAGAGCGAAGGTGAATCCAGGTTGCTGGCCAGCATATTTTGATGAAAAGGCCAGTGGAGTGACAGAGGGAGCAATTTAATGTCAATTGGCTGTCATGGGTCGCTGGCTTAAGAAGTGGGATTGAAAACAACTTCTAAAGTGGGATATTAAAAAAATATATCAAGTTGCCAGCATTGCAGTGTTTTGTTTTTCAGGTCTATTCAGTGTTTCCAGAGGGATGTGCAGCAGCTTGTCTAGACCAAGCATTCTTGACATTATCAAGAATGTGTCAATAAAGAGAACACATTGTGAATTAGCATAAGGAAGTGAACAAGGCATTAGGAAAACAAAGGTGTTTTGCATTAAATTGTATCTTTCGTATTCTCAGAGTGGGCCAATGAGCTTTAATCCGGCAGTTATTGTGGTAATATTACAACATGGCAGCCCATTTGTGTACGGCACGCTTCTACGGACAGTAATGAGTCAATCTGCTTCAGAGAAAATCAATTGAGTGATGAACATTGGCCAGAACACAGGGAGAGAATTGCTTTGTTCTTCCCTGAAACTGTCGTTTCTGTCATGTTTAGTCTTCAAATAGTCATCTTTTCTCACATCCTGAAAGGGCAGATGAGGTGTGAAGGAAGGAACTGCAGATGCTGGTTCACACCGACGACAGACAAAATGCTGGAGTGACTCAGCGGGTCAGGCAGTATCTCTGGATAGAAGGAATGCGTGCTGTTTTGGATCGAGACCCTTCTACAGATGTATCAGGTTAAATTCTCTTCTGAAGGGAAGGATCTCCAGTGCACCTCCCCTGCCCTTTAAGATCCAATCTTAAAGAAGGGTTTTGATTCCAAATGTCATCTATGCATTTCCATCCATGGATTCTGCCTGACACACTGAGTTTCTCCAGCAGTTTAGTTTTTTGCTTAATGTTCCACCATTTGCAGTCTTTTGTGTATCCATCTCCAGAATATAATTAGCTTCAAAGTATTTGATCTGAAATGTGTGTACAATATTTTTGAATAACGCCCAGGAGACAATCAACGCTATTAGTTTGGAGATAATCCTTGGAAACAGGCCCTTTGGTCCATTGAGTCAGCGCCGATCAACAATCACCCCATACACTAGCTCTATCCTACACTCTAGGAACAATTTATAGAACCTACAAACCTGCACATCTTTGGAATGTAGGGGGAAACGGGAGCATCTGGAGAAAACCCACGTGGTCCCAGGGAGAACGTACAAACTTCGGCCAGACAGCATCCATAATCAAGACCATACCCGGGTCTCTCATTGTAAGGCAGCAACTCTACCACTGCACCAATGTGCTGCCCGTAGATGCCTAGGTAAGTTGTTTCACTTCATCCACGTTATGGTAGAAATGATAGGTGACCATTTGTCAACCTCATTTGCAAAGGTGAACGCTGAAATTCTTAATATTCAAGGGCAACTGGGATATTATCTGCAGTGTGTAAAGATTTAGAAGAAGACTGTTAATCTATTCTTTATCATGTGTTCATGACAGATGATTGAAATGTGAGATTTTTACGGTGAAAAAGCAAATAGGTATTAGCCCAGCAACAACACCTGTCACTGACTACAGAGAAACATCCCGGGATGGATGTCCCCTTTATGGATGTTTGTTGCAGTCAGGAGCTACCTTTGCAGGACCTGTAGCATCAAGCAACGACAATACCATTAAACTGACTAACTAGCCTTGCACTAAACGTTATTCCCTTTATCATGTATCTGTACTCTGTGGATGGCTGGATCGTAATCATGTTTAGTCTTTCCGCACACAACAAAAGCTTTTCTATGTACCTTAGTACACGTGACAATAAACTAAACTAAACTAAATAAGCTAATTAGATGGAAGAATTCTAAAACCATAAATCACTGAGTTTTTGAGATGCAACATGGAAAGAGGCCCTTCGGCCCACTGAGTCCACGCCAAACATCGACCACCCACTCACTAAGTTCGATGTTATTCTACTTTTGCATCCGACACTTAGGAGCAATTTACAGAAGCCAATAAACTTACAAACCCGCACGTCTTTGGGGTGTGGGAGTTAAGCCGGAGCTCCTGGAGAAAACCCATGCGATCACAGGGGGAACGTACAAACTCTGCAACAGCAGCACCCGGAGTCTGGATCGAATCCGGGTCTCTGGCGCTGTAAGGCAGCAACTCTACCGCTGCGCCACCGTGCCTCCCCTAAAAACTAAACGCACCAACTTCTAACGTGTTAAATATTTAACAGGAAGCAAAATAAAGTTTACGGTATACACATATTTAAGTGGAAAATACAAATATCATAAATTAGCTTTAATTTTCTTAAATACACAGACATTTGTCGTTCAGTTAACATGCATGCTTGTTTATTAAAATCCAGAAAAGTTGCTCAAAAGCCAGACCTGTGCCCTCGCCACAAAATAAGCACATCACATTCATGTGGATGTAAGTTTTCGTACTTTTCACAGGGTGAATGCTTCAGAAAACAGGAGGAAAAAAACGTATGATTTCACTGATTCTGGACTGATTGTGCAGTGAAGGCTAGAATAACACATTCAAGATCCAAAAAAGTCATAATGGTGACTTAGATTCCAGTGTGTTATGATGCATGTGTTTACTCCAGACATTTCCTTCTTGTCAGAGCTATTTTTGTAGCAAATTCCAGGCCATTGGTTTTTCTGAAGAATGTTTTTGTAAATACTACTTGGAAAATAATCTGCTTTGACTTTGAATCAATTTTTGACCTACATATTGTTGTGCTGCTTCATGTTTCCTTCCCTAAGGGGACATTCCCTCTCTTCCTGTTGTCCTATCTGTCCAGTGGCATTTACTCAAATAAAGATAACCTTTCTTTCTGAACTTAGTCAAAAACCAATAGGACTTTGTGAAGATAGACGCAAAAAGCTGGAGTAGCTCAGCGGGACAGGCAGCATCTCTGGAGAGAAGAAATGGATGACGTTTCGGGTCGAGCCCCTTCTTCAGACTGGTTAGGGATAAGGGAAATTAGAGATATAGACGATGATTTGGAGAGATAAAAAAAAAAGAATAAAAGATATGCAATAAAGGAAACAGGCTGTAGGGTGAAAATGAGAAGTGGGACCTGCTCAAAACTGTACTGTTAGCACTAATTGTTCAGTAAGTAGAGCGATTGCAACCACAAATTTATTCACACTTTTTTTGATTACTGGGTTGGTATTCCCAAACTATTTATGATTGTTAGCTGTACTTATATTATCGTGTTTAATTTCCATAACATTTAGTACATGTTATTAAATTTAATTTTACAAAATGACGAGTATTCTTTAACTGCATTAAAAGCACCAATACAAAAGTTGCAAAGAAGTCGTCCAGTATTGACATAGGGAAAGATAATCAGTGTGGAAAAGTGGCTCAGCAATTAAAAAAATACAGAGGAATCAAAGAGGTGAAAAAAAGGTGTCGGAAGGAACTGCAGATGCTGGTTTATACGGAAGATAGACACAATGTTCTGGCGCAACTCAGCAGGTTAGGCAGCATCTCTGGAGAAAAGGATCAGGTGCCTGACCCACCGTGTTGCTCCAGAATGTTATGTCTCTCTTCAGCTGAAATAAATGTGCAGGGTTATGGTTCACCTAAAAAACTAGATTTAAACCAATTTGGAAAATCTGAAGAATTTTACACCAATATTCAACCCATGTCCTCAGGTTGAAAGACGGATATTTAGCTCACTCCAGCATGAATGAATGAATGAATGAATGGATGAATGAATGAATGAACAGTGCACTGACAATCCTTGAGATGTATTGCAATTGTTACTGTTCTTATTTTTGTCCAGATGCATAATTTTCAATTGTTATAGACTCTTGATCTTGGACAACACGGACAACCTGACTGTGTCAACGTGATAATGATTTGGCATTTTTTCTATCTGGTTAGCCTTGCACAACAGTGAGCCATGAAGTTATTAAAACAAAATAAACTGCAGATGCTGGACTGTGGAATAAAGAAGAGCCACAGGAGGAACTCAGTGGATAAGGCAGCATCATTTTAGGCCAAAATAGTACGTTGGTGTGTTGGATTAAGACGTTGCATCAGTCCTGACCTGAAACGTTAACGAGCGCCTTTTGCCTCCACAGATGCTGCTTCATTCTTCGATCTTTATGTTGATTAGTACAAAACAAAATCCAAAGCATTACAAAATTTGACCCCTCCCCCCCCCCCCCCCCCCCCCCATTGCCCCTTGTCCCCAACCACTAATTTGAGTTAAGGCCTGGTTCATTTTGAGTCCATTGCTGGAAAATGGACTATGCATTTAGTAAGGTATTAGACATCTTGATCTTCGAAGATCCTATTCTTAAGTCAGCCCAAGCATGTGGTGGCAGCTTGAAGGCAATGACAAATTTCATTGCTGACACCTGTGGTACCATGGACATTGCATTGACAACACTGAACCATCATAGGTGCTCTAAGTTGGCAGCTGTCTTTGGCTGCAAGCAATGTACAGGCAAACTATCTTGGTGTACAGTGTCTAACAATGTTACAAAATTTTGAGATTTAAAAAATCAAGTCTACAATTTATCCCATCGGATAAAGCATAAAAAGAAGTTTCATTTGACACCTAATTACCTTTCATATCTTCAGTATTAAAAAAGTTATGGCCATTTTCATACTCGGAAATTAGCATCTTGTTCACTATTGCTTTTCCATTGACTTACCACAAAAGCTGTGATGGAGGACAGTCAAAAGCCCATAACTTTATTAAAAATTAAGAGAACTGAATGAAATTTTCAGTTATTATAGATTGAAGCATTCTGAAACAAATATGAAACAATCTTACTTGGATGACCTGAAATTAAAGCATATAATTAGCTAGTTACCTAATTGTAGCTAATTACAAAATTCAATTACTAGATCTAAACATCTATCCATTTCTTAAGAAAAGGTTAACATTTTTAAATAGTCTAAGTGCCCAAATAACATTCACACAAGAATTCATAATATAACATGATTTTAAAATCTAATTGTCATGAATTTATAGGCCAAATGGAAAGAATTTAATGTTTAATACCCGTTAATTAATTGGCATTTTAATCATCTTGCGAGTGGGTTTTTGTGGAACGCGATCGATTGGAACGTTGCGGTTGCAGTGAATTTGAACCCCATATCGGCAGGAAAAACACTGCCGGTTCGTATGGGGCTAAAATCATATTTTCACCAATGAAATTTGGATTAAAGTCATCCTAAGAAGCGAGTGAATACGTAAAATAAACAACTTACCTTATGTTTGTCCCCCACGTGAGATCCGTTTCGTTGTAGGCGTTGACGGCGTTAGAAGTAGCTTTTTATTTAACTCCAGGGATTAAATTGTCCCGCAATTTAAAAAAAACTTCCGAGAACGGAAGTCAGAACGGTTTTTCTGCAGCAGCTGAACAGCCTGAGAAAGTTCGACTCCGACAGGCAGGAGAAAACAGCATTTTAATCCCCCCCCCTCAAAGGTGCCAAAGTCGCGCACACGTCCAGTGGCAGAACTGCAGCGCTCCTGAAGGTGAGTATTGTAACATCGCTACAGTATACAGTGTGAATGTACAGACAAGCTATCTCAGTGTACAGAGTTAATGTACGGACAAGCTATCTCAGTATACAATGTTAATGTTTGGGCAAGCTGATCTCAGGAAGCAAGATTGTTTGGAGGTTTATGGACTATTTTTTCTTTTCCCAACACTTGCCAAAGTGTTGTGGCACGGTTTGAATTTTTTACTGGACCTCACAGCTATGGTCAAAGTGAATGTTACGCATTGCATGGAAATGCTTAATAGTAGGGTAAGAAATAACTTGATGGAGTTAAAGCATTGAAAGAGCTCGTTAAAGAATCACGGGAGAACCAGAATTGATTTTTCAGAATTTATTTCTGTACTCTCTTGAGTGCCTTGTAGAACATTTAATTTATGTTTTCAAGAATTGGTTATTTAACTTCCAAGCTTGTTCCCCAAAAGCTCTGACTTCTCTACAGACCAATAGTTGCCAATCTCAACCTTGAATATATTCAGTGAGTTGGCCTTCACAGCTGTCTGGGCTAAAGAATTCCAAAGATTCAAAACTGCACAATTGCTACATTACAAGTGAGAAGATAATACGATATGTTGATCAGCAGACTGAGAAAGGAGTTGTCAGGAACGATAACGTGACAGTAAAATAATTCTGATTTATTGTTAATGTTTTTTTTTAATTCAACATGCCTTGGGCAAATATCTGGGGATATTTTGACTAATTGGTTCTTCCTCTTAGACGTTAGTGACACTAGATGTCTGAATTACAGGTAAGAGTTTAGTTTAGAGATCTTCTTCTTATCGAGTCCGCACACAAGATTAGACGTTGTTCAGCCAGAGCTGAACACACTTCTCGACATTTGTATACAATGGTGTCTGCCTTGCGCTTCTTGTGCGTGGTGGTGGAAAGATTGTTGAAAACAGCGCCATGCGTGACGTGAACGCTCTTTCCTTGACCCCCCAGTTTAGAGATGCAGCATTAAAACAAGCCATTGCACCCACCATATTCACGCTGACCATTGAACTAGTTCACATTAGTTCTATGTTATCCCACTTTCTCATCCACTCCCTGCACATCAGAGCCAATTTTACAGAAGCCAATTAAATTGCAAATCCACATGCTTTAGGGATTTGGCAAGGAAAGTGGGGCATCCGGAGGAAACCCACGCAGTCACAGGAGAACGCGCAAACTCCACGCAGACACCACCGGAGGTCATCTAACTCGGGTGTTTGGCACTGTGGGGCAACAGCTCTACCAGTGGTGCCACTGTGCCACCAGTGGATAGGGTTGACTCTCTTCAGCTTCCATATCGTTCTGGAGAATGTGTGCTACAGACATCCATTGACTGCAGAAACATCCTGAAGCAGCAGCAACATTATTTCATTCACAAAAACAATTCTAATAATTCAGGCAACTGAACCATCCTACCAACGACCAGCGAGCAGTCCTGAGCTACTATCTATCTCATTGGAGCCTCCCGGACAATCTTTAATCGGACTTTACTTGACTTTATCTTGCACTAAACATTATTTATTTTATCATGAATCTGTACTCTGTGAATGTAATCATGTAGTGCCTTTCCGCTGACTGGTTGGCACGCAACAAAAGCTTTTCACTGTACCTCGGTACACGTGACAATAAACTAAACTAAGCTAAACCAAAATCAATATTTATCCTGATAATAGCTTATGCCTGTTTAAAAATGCATAAACCCTAAACAGCAGAAGAGGAGTGGGGATTTTAATGGATACATGGTCCACAATGTGATGCAATACTGTATGAGAAATTGTGGTGTAAATATCCCCGAGGCAAAAAAGCTTACAGGATATGTTACAATAATACGTTTTGTTAAGGTGCAGGTAGGAAGTAGGTGTAAAACTTGAAGGAGTAAAAACACAATTTCACAAAAAGTATTTTTAGTATAATACCTTTGGATGGGTCTCTTTAACATATGGCAATCATGCCAATCAGTGCCTGTAGGTATGCACTTCCAAAATACTAATAAAGCTTTTATGTAACCTTTTTGATCAGTACCATTTTACTTAAAAGAAAAATAAATTGAAGAATGGTTGCAAGGTATATTTTTGTTTAGCCGTCTATCAGACATCGGAACGTTACCAGTTACATTTTACAGGAACTAACAAACACAGAGAGAATGGCGTACATTATAGTCATACAGTGTGGAAACGTCTTTTGGCCAACCAGATCAGAATTAACCATCAAGTAACCATTTAGACTATTGAGCATCTGAACCATTTTTTATTCTCCCCCTTTACCCCAGAAGCTCCGTCCAGATTTTACCACTGATGGAGACACTCAAGGTAATATATGTTGGCCTATTAACCTGCAAGCATTTGACATGGGGGACGAAGTGAGTGCACCCAGGGACACACCCAAGATGTAATGTGCAGCACATGCAATAATAATGATCAATGACTAGAGCAAGCTGCTCGAACATTTGAGTCCAGCTATTCGGTATTCCTAAGATAGACACAAAGTGTTGGAGTTACTCAGCAGGTCAGGAAGCATCTCTGGAGAAAAAGGATGGGTGACGTTTTGGGTCGGGATCTTTCTTCAGCTGAACATCCAATTCCTTTCTCAATTGTCATGGGTCTCCATCCTATCCATGTTCTTGGGAGATGCTGCCTGACCAGCTGACGTACTCCAGCACTTGTGTCTTCTCCATCCTGCAAGATAGCCTTGAATTAGAAAATAAGGAAGGAAGGAATTTCATAAGCGGTAAAACTGGCTCTTATTTCCCTTACCCTGTGCTGGAATACAGAAGGACTAGCTGCCTGGGGAAATCAATAAACAGCTGAAGGTGTGAAATACAAGAAAGAAATATTTATGTTTATATAGTGCCATTCATGACCTCAAACCACCCCAAATCACTTTACACCCACTACAACACGTTTCAATTGTAGGAATAAGAATGGCAACTTGCAAGTTGTTCATTAAATACCAAAAAATGAAGGGCAACGGGGAAAAAAACTTAAATCCGCAAGTCTTGCAGGGAGAAACACATGATCCAGAGAGATTTTAGTAGACAAATGCAATCAAATAGACTCATTAAAAACAAGGAGCAGATTAAAGCGAAGGAAGTTATGTAGCCTAAACAAAAAAAGGCAAAGGAAACGTGGAAAATTAACAAAAATGTTTAAAATGTTATAATGGCAATGAATGGGGTGTGGGAAAATTAAGTAGAGGAACTGGATCCAATTACTGTACAGGGAAATCTAGACTCATGTCGTCACTATAAAAATGGGAAATGAACTAACAGAAATCTGACTGCAAACAAAAAAAGAATAGAAAGTAAACACGTCAGGGCTCAATATATTTCGGAGGACAAAGAAAATGTGAGTGGAAGAAGTGGAAATATTAATAAAGGAAGGCTTACTTGCTGCAGGAATAATTAAATAATTGATGGTGATTCGGAAGGAGTAAAAACAAATATGTTCGCTATTCATTATTTTTTAATAAAAGGCTTGATACACAATGCTGAAGCATTGAGAATAGGAAATTGAAGAGGAAAGCTGCAGTAAGATGGAGCAGGAATAACAAAATTAGTGTTCCAAGACATTTTAATTTATCCACATGGCAGTGGCATTACCAAATGAGATAATGAGGATTTAACTCCACTTTGCGAATGATTTACTTGGGCGACATCCTCAGGAGCTGCAACCACATACTGTGGAGAGGTAACCTTCAGCTGGAGAGTGAAAAGCTCACTGCATAAACCTAAGTGAGTAAATAGGGCTGCTTTAAATATAAAGCACTTCCATTCTTGGTGTTATCGCAAAAGATATACAAAATGACTAGTCTAAGTGGGACCCGTTGGGTCCCAGCATCACACGGGAGGGCTGGTCCTCCAACGCAATATTCCACCTCTCCACCAATTCCAATATTGGTGGCCAGTGGTGGGGCTTTCTGGAGCGCTAGTATGGGTGTTGTGGGCTGAAGGGACTGGTTTCCAGAGGGCTAATATGGATATTGTGGGCCGAATGGATTGTTCGGCTGGCGCTCAATCACTCAAGCCTGTTGTGCTGGCAGTTCACTCACAGCTGCTGGGCTGGCAGTTGACTCACGACTATTCCTTGAAATTCCATTTCAAGCAGGGTGCAAGGCCACCAAATTCAAGTGCAGTTTCTTACCACTTCAAGCAGGGTGCAAGGCCACCAAATTCAAGTGCAGTTTCATACCATTTCAAGCAGGGTGCAAGGCCACTAAAGACAGCGAGTCGTGACCTCTCCTCCATCTTGCAGAGACTGAGCCACGCCCACACTTCTGGGTTTTAGAGTCCCCCCTCCCACCAGAAGGGGCGTGGCCTTCATGGCGTGATTGATAGGAGAGATAATCTCAACATTTTTTAAACACTAATAATTTTTATTTTTCATTTATGGGAAAAATCCTCGGCACCGGATGAGCGGAGGTGGACTGTGTAAGATGGCCAAAAATCACAGCCGTACGTGGTAGTGTTTTTTCTAAAATCAATATAAAGCGCAAGCAGGAAGTGGTCAAGATTAGACTTTTAATTATATAGAAGGCAAGGCAACTTTAATTAGGCAAGACAACTTTAATTAGGCAACACAGCTTTAGCAATTCCAAACCAAAGGCAACACAGCTTTAGCATTTCCAAACCAAAGGCAATACAGCTTTAACATTTCCAAACGAAAGGCAACACAGCTTTAGCATTTCTAAACTATAGTTTCAAACCACATTAAGGGCACTTACAGGTCAGTAAAACCACTCACAGTTTAGTAGACATGTGTTCAGTGATATTCACAGCTCAAGCTGAGAGATGTGACCCTCTCGCTTCCCCCATCTTGCAGAGACTGACTGAGGCACTCAACACTTCCGGGTTTTATAGTCACTCTGGAATGGGTGTGGCTTTCAGGAGAGAGAATCACAACATTTTTTAAACACTAATAACTGTTTTATTTTTCATCGATAGGAAAGATCCTCTTGTCCTGCGCAGTGGAGGGGGACTGAGTAAGATGGCCAAAAATCACAGCCGTAAGCGGCAGTGTTTTTTCTAAAACCAATATTCAGAACAACAGGAAGTGGTCAAGATCAGACTTTTAGTAATATAGATGCTTCAAGGTTATGATTAGTTTTTTTTAACTACGTAAGGACATAATTGCTGAATAGTGAATGTGCAGCATTTGGGTGTGAATAGTGAATGTGCAGGATCAAGTACATGCAGTACTTGAATCAACATGTAATACATGCATTAGTTCACCTATAATATGATAGTTGGGTTCCTAAGGAACCTTGGCATTGTAAGAAGTTGTGTTATTGAAAGCAGTAGTGTCAATGGTGAAAAGAGGGGGTTGGGGCTAGAGCATTTGAGACATGTAATAACAAAGTTATTTTTCCTTGAGGATTTTCAGAAATAAAGTTTTTTTTTATAGTCATAGGTTTAGTCTTGTTACAGCAAGCAAAACATAATAAAGGCTCTATGTTATACGGTTGAATAGAGTATCATTACATGTGTCAATTTCAGTGGCCTCCTGTGGTGAAACTGACAGACTGTCTCCGTAAGAGAGAATTCTATCTGATTACTGCGGGGAGGTTACTTGTAAAGATTTTTCCCCCAAGACACCCTTTTCAGCTTGTCACTTTTCAATGTAAAGGACCTGTCCCACTTACGCGACTTTTCAGCAGACTGTCTGCGACCTTCAAGCTCGGGGGCACTCGCCTGAAAAACCGTGCCCGTCAGCGTGGAACACACACGCACACACATACACGCACACGCACACACACACGTCGCAAAGGCAGGGGCCAGGGAAAGCGGGGGAGCGCTGTCTGTAATTCACACGGTGCAAAGCCAAGTTGATACCCGCGATGAACAGGAAGGTTAAAGACGGCTAGCACAGTGTCTTTAAGTCATTTAAAAGAGTGGTGGGGGGAGGGGAGAAGGGGGGGGTAGAAGGAGTGGAGACACATTTTAAGAAGCCAGACGACTTTTGATAAGCCAGAGATACACAGCTGTGAAGTTTAGCGGGCATTTAACATTACCGGTCGGTTTTCCTTGGTTCTGAAAACTCGTGCTTACATTTTTTTTCCCCATTGAGCCAATTAAAATGCCCGGTCAGCAAAGGAGATTTCCTATGGCTACCTCGACAACCTACAACGACATTGCGACCCCACTACCACTGCACAACCACTTCAAAAGTAGCGATTTTCTCCATGCCAACCAATTTTTGGTCGGGGAAAATTTTTCAACATGTTGAAACATTTTGCGGGACCATACTGAAACCGCGAATAGTTACCACCATGCGGGAACTCCTCTCGACCATGAAGGAGACTTACCAGAGACCATCTACGAACATGTGGCGAGTTTGTGGTGAGCTCAGACTCTCCTGAACTCGCAAATAAGGACGCCTTATTGCAACAGGCTCTTAATTCTTTAGTAATTCTCCATTCTTCTATCGAATTTTGCTGTACCTTCATTGATACACGTGGCAATAAAATACGTTTGAACCTTTTGAGACTGCATTATCACAAATGTGGCTGGTGTAATACAAATAATGTTCGCTCAATTCATCATTCGGATTGTATCCAATTCGTATTATGGAAACAAGTGTAAAAGCAGAACTACTTGTGCTGACTGAGCTTGAAACCTGCTTTCACTAATTTGTTACAACATAGAGGGAGGCCATTCATCCCCTTGGGTCTCTGCCAGCCTACCGAGCATTCTCATTTATTTCCCTGTGAACTATTTTCTCACATGCCCATCATCACAACCCCATTTCACCTCCCTCCCATCCATCCTAACGATAGTCCATCCACCCTAACGGATGTCCGGTCGTGGGGAGAAGGCAGGAGAATGGGGTTAGATCAGGAGGGAGAGATAGATCAGCCAAGATTGAATGGCGGAGTAGACTGGACGGGCCAAATGGCCTAATTCTACTCCTATCACTTATGAATTTATGAATTTACAATCATCAATTAACCTACAAGTTCATCACTGGGATGTGGGAGGAAACTGCGAGACTGTGCCTTATCTCTGTGTCATGTGCAACGTAAGTTTGCACATGACACTAATTAGTTTGTTGATGGCACTAAAGTGGGTGGCATTGGAAATGGTGAAGATGGTTATGAAATATTGCAGCAGGATCTTAAATCGGTTGGGCCGGTAGGCTGAGGAATGGATAATGGGTTTAATACAGAGAAGTGAGAGGTGTATTTTGGGACGTCAAACCAGGTCAGTACCTACACAGTGAATGGCAGGTCTCTGGGGAAGTCTGTAGAGTAGAGGGATCCAGGAGGGAAGGTACATATTTCCTTGTAAGTGGCATCACAGCAGATAAAATGGTCAAAAAGGCTTTGGGCACATTGGCCATCATTCAAAGTATTGAGTACAGAAGTTGGAAGGCCATGTTATAGTTGTGCAAGATGCTGGTGAGGCCACATTTAGAGTATTGTGTTCAGTGTTGGTCACCCTATTGTAGGAAAGATGTTATTAAGCTGGGAAAGGTGCGGAAAAGATTTACGGGGATGTTGCCACGACTTGAGGACCTGAGCTAGAAGGATAGGTTGAGCAGGCTGGGACTTTATACCCTGCAACACAGGAGGGTGAGGGTGATCTTATAGAGGTGCATAAGATCATGAGGCCAAGATAGGGTAAATGCACATTTACCCAGAGTAAGGGAATCGAGAACCAATGGACATTGGTATAAGGTGAGAGGGGAAAGATTTAATAGGAAGCTGAGGGACAACACTTTTGCAGAAAGGGTGATAGGTATATGGAATGAGCTGCCAGAGGAGGTAGTTGAGGTAGGTACTATCACAATGTTTAAAAAACATTTAGACAGGTACATGGATAGGTAGATTTAGAAGGATATATAAGCCAAATGAAGGCAGGTGGGACAAGTATAGATTGGAGATGTTGATTGTCATGGACAAGTTTGGGCGAAGGGCCTGTTTCCATGCTGTATGACTCTGCCACCCATCCCTCTTATGCAGAAATACTGATATGAATATGAAACCATACCATCCAGAGGAACCCCATGTGGTCATGGAGAGAATATGCAAATTCTCTACTCGAGGCAGGATTGAACTGGGATTTCTGGCGCTGTAACGTGGCAAAACTAACTGCCGAGTCACCATGTTGTGCTCATTGTCTCCAGTAGTTGAAGGGCCATAATGTGGGATTATTGGCTGAAGATTTAATTAATTAAGTTTAGAACAACAAGAACGATCAACTTTCGCTCGAATTCGTTTTTCTTTAAATCTGTTATCATCTGTTTTGAACTTTCAGTATTTAAAGCAAATCCATATTCTCCATTAATCTCAGGTATGAAAGACTAGAAACCAGCGACCAAATAAAAATATACATTTATTGGGGAATGGGTTTGGTCGCTAGGTGAGGCGGAGGGGGATTAATGAATACAGGAATGATTTGGTGAGGGGCAATGAAAAATAATCTTTGTGAATAGACTATAGTATGTATTAAACAAAAATAATTAACTTTAATCATACCATAGATGCACAGCAACATAGATTTATTGAAATGAGTAGACACAAAATGCTGGAGAAACTCAGTGGGTGAGGCAGCATCTATGGAGAGAAGGAATTGGCGACGTTTCAGGTCAAGACCCTTCTTCAGTCTGCAGGACCCGAAACGTCGCCAATCTACAGTTCTTTCTTAAACATTAATTGAAATGAGGTTTGCTGAGACCACTATTCCAAAGGAACAAGTGTAAAATTAAGATTGCAGTTTAATTTACAGTCAAAATATTGTGATCGATGCATCCTTTCTGAGAGACGTCAGCTTATTTTTTAGAAAGCAGTCTTTTTTAAACTGCATTAAACATAATTAAAAATTAAACGTGAAGACATTAAAAAAATTATATAAATTGCAACAGAATGGAAGCTCAATTCTTGCAGATGCATCACATCCTTTAATGCCCTTCAAGCTGACACCTTAACTGACAATCTTCCCATCTAATTAATTGAAACCAGGATAGCTCACAGCGATGTGCAGGAAGGAACTGCAAATGCTGGCTTATACCAAAGATAGACATAAGGTGCTGGAGTTACTCAGCGGGTCAGGCAGCATCTCCGGGGGGAAAAGGATGGGTGATCCTTGAGTTTGAAGAAGGGTTCTAACCCGAAATGTCACCCATCCTTTTTCTTCAGAGATGCTGCCTAACCTGCTGAATAACGGAGTTGCTTATCCCACATGGTTGGAATGCCAGCTATCCAACCAAAAACAATTCAATTTGAAGGAATTTTGATTTCTATGGGCAGAAACAGTTGTTACAAGAATTGAAGTGATTCCCATTCAGTGGCTGTATGAATTCCAACAAGACACTTAAAGCTGGGGTAACTCAGCGGGTCAGATAGCATCTCTGGAGAAAAGGAATAGGTGACATTTCGGGTCGCGACCCTTCTTCAGACTGAGAGTCAGATCAGGAGGAGGCCCATGACAGAAAGGTCAATGTGAAGCCACTTCACAAGGTTTCAATAATTTGAATGTACATTGGACATTTCTTGTACCTTGTACCACCAGGGACTATACTGGAAGTTGGACAATTTTTGTAAACATTTTTATCAAGCCAATTAATCTACAAACCTGTATGTCTTTGGAATGTGGGAGGAAACCGAAGATCTCGGAGAACACCCACGCGGGTCACGGGGAGAACGTACAAACTCCATACAGACAGCGCCTGTAGTCTGGATCGAACCCGGGTCTCTGGCGCTGCATTTTGCTGTAAGGTAGCAACTCTACCCCTGCGCCACCGTGACTAGCCATCATTCCATCATTGGAAATTCCATCAGATGGAGGGTGAGATGCAGAGGAGACCATATTGACGGCAAATTCATCCATTTTGCGCTTATTGTAGGGCTGAGCACTGGTATTAGGTAAAAGTTGATATGAAGTATGTGGATTGCAAAAAAAACTACGGGATCCAAAGAGAGTAGATTTATGCAATGACATCTTTAACTTAGCAAAATATTTCACGGCACATTGCCTGAACAACAACATTTATACAATAAATAATTAAGTAACATCAATCAATTAAAAAAAAAATCAGAGATGCTTTTCATTTGGAATATTGACTTATTTTTATAATCTACTTTCATACAGTTCCCTCACAATGGGTGAAATCAAATAATCATTGCCATTCTCTTTTCATTTGTCAAACTTTAATTTTGTTTCATATAAGAAGGTAATTTATGAGTGGAGGGATTTTTTAACCCATTTCCTCAAGTGCCATGACTATTCAAACGTTTTAAACAAGTGATATGTAATGAACAGTTACTTAGTTCTGATAGATAGAATTTAAGTTACATTCTTTGCCTGTATGACAATGCAATGGCTTCAAAATGCTGGTTCTGCTGCACACTCATCTCTTTGCAGCTTGTTAGTATTGCCTTCTGAGTGGCAGATAGGAGAAAAAATTTACTTTAGTCTTGGTTTTACCAAAGGTTTTCTTTAATTGAATCCAGTTGAAATGGCTTCAGGGAAAGTGTTTCAGAACATAAAGCATTGTGTAGCAGAATGATGCCAATTGTGTCATTGTGTGATGCATTTTGGGGTGCACAATCCTACATTGAAACAGGCTTGTAATTGTGCCCACAGCCAGACGCTCAACAAAAGCTCACTGTGTTGGTCTTGTTTGTTCTGGCGAACACAGAATGAAGCTGCAGGTCTTGTAATACACATCGGAGACTGATTTTTGTCATGCTGTAGAGCTGTCCAAATTTTCAAATTACAGTGTATCCTAGGTATTAACTAGTAAGCATTGATGGAGTCACCAAGGCTCTGAGTATTGAAATGTTTAAAGTTTCACTTTATTTTAAAGCTCTGAAACAAAGTATGTGGCTCTGAAATCAAAATCCAAGCTTTGCAAAAGGAGAGAGATGATGGAATTAATGGTTAGAATGGCAGTCACAGTGGCGCAACAGTAGAGTTGCTGCCTTACAGCGAATGCAGCGCCGGAGACCCAGGTTCGACCCGATTGCGGGTGCTGTCTGTACGGAGTTTTACGTTCTCCCCGTGATCTGCATGGGTTTTCTCCGAGATCCTCCCATATTCCAAAGATGTACAGGTTTGTAGGTTAATTGGCTTGGTAAAATGTAAAAAAAATAATTGTCCCGAGTGGGTGTAGGATAGTGTTAAGGGCCTGTCCCACTGTACAAGGTAATTCAAGTGCTCTACCGAGTTAAAAAAAAAACAAACTCGTGGTAAGTACGTAGCGGGTGCGTCGAAGCTCGGGACGTCTCTAGGCGGCTCTTAACACTAACGGCAGGTACTCGGGAAACGCGGTAAGCTCGTGAAGATTTTTCAACATTTGAAAAATGTCCACGAGAGCCCCAAGTACCTACGAGCGGCTATTACCGTAATTCACCGAGTTCGAATCAGGGGAAACTCGGGAGAACTCTTGAACTATCTGGTACAGTGGGAGAGGCCCTTTAATGTGCGGGGATCGCTGGTCGGCGTGGACCCGGTGGGCCGAAGGGCCTGTTTCCTCACTGTATCTCTAAACTAATATATAGTGAAAGTATGGGCTTTACGCCATGCCCATCCCAGTATTCAAGTGTACGGCAGAAAGTCCCGTGTTTTCATTTTTGACTTCACCGAGTTGGTTGACCACAGTCAGAATATTAGCTGGCAAATTATTATTGTCTTGGGATTACGGAGGGGAGTCGTGAACTTGGATTTCCAGTCCTGATCACCACTCAGATTCCAGTTTAACGGTACACTTTGGTCATTGATGCTTTTACTGGTCATGCATGCAAGACATGAGATGATTATGGTGTTGGTATATTATTGATGTTACACGTACCAAGATACAGTGAAAAACGTTGTTTTGCATACTATTGAAGCAAATCATAGCATACATGAATATATCAGTGAGTGCAAAAGAGAATAAAGTGTTACAGCCACAAAGAAAGTGCAGATGCCTAAAAAGTGCAAGGTCCATAACGAGGTAGATTGGGACATCAGGAATATATCCTTGCTCGACGACCTTTTATATCTTTTGCCCGACAGGAGAAGGGAGAAGAGAGATGACTGGGGTGTGATTAGGACATGCGTGTTCTTGAATGGTATGTTTCAACTCTAAGAATGTATGAAGTCAACCTGACTACCGTAAACATCCACGTTGCAATGCGCAAGATTGATAGTAGTTACGTATGAGGTGATTGGGTGCATTTGATCCATTTAACTTAAACATTCGAATGCAGTCTCCCATTGTGATATCTGCTTGTTTCTTATATGGGTTGAAGTATATTGCTTGTTTTTTATGTGTGTTAAGAAAAGTGTTCTTGTCTAAATCTGTCACATATTTCCCGATCTGCAGCTTGATTGCCTGTAACCTTTTGAGTGAATAATCTCCAAGTTATTATCAATTTTTCATACTTTTGTAAGATGAGATCCCAACGGGCATACTGCTATTAAGGAGTATATGAGCTTAAAAAGCATAGTGTTATTAAGGATGTAAAAAGCTGGGCTGCACTATAAATTAATCCACCAGTTCAAGGAATGGAACCTGTTATGGTGAATATATTTGCTGTGCTTTACTCTTTTAATGCTATTCCTCAAAGATTGGATTGTGAAGAGCTAAGAATTATTCTTTGATTGCAAAAGGCGTCCTTCCATTTTTCTGTGGCTTATGCATTGAGTAACTGTGGTTTGTGGAATAGAATCATTCTCTTTGGATGAAAGGTTTAGACCATTGATTGAACCTTACCAAATTGGGTTAATTGTTTATGGAAGGGTGTTATGAACAGATCTTATTCATTCATCGACAGTATATTGTGCGTAATGACTGATCTTCTGTGCCCTGGAGAATTATTTTCTAAGCAGAAAGCCATCTCTGGGCATTTTCGTATTTGTCAAACATTTAATACTTAAAATTAAACCTTCTAAAAAGTATTTTAAGGAATAGGAGCAGGGCAATCAATGATTGTGGTTGATCTTGTATTGGTGGCCATTCCATGCCATCCTTGACTCCCCTGTAGACAGCATTCACTGTAGACAGTCTACACATGCTTTGGACATTTTCAGTGATTGTGCTCTCACCACTCTTTAGACTTTAGAGAGACAGTGTGGAAACAGGCCTTTCGGCCCACTGAATCTGCGCCGGCCAGCGATCACACTGTATACTAGCACTATCCTACACACGAGGGAGAAGAGCTGCCTTACAGTGCGAGAGATCCGGATTCGATCTTCACTACGGGCGCTGTCTGTACAGAGTCTGTACGTTATCCCTGTGACCGCGTTGGTTTACTCCGGGTGCTCCGGTTTCCTCCTTCACTCCAAAGATATACAGGTTTGTAGGTTGATTGGCTTCAGTACAAAAAGCCTAGTGTATAAGATAGTGTTAGTGTACAGTGTGATTGCTGGTCGACGTGGGCTAAAGAGCCTATTTACGCATTGTACTTCCAACGTCTAAAGTCGAGTTAAAATGTATCCTTCCTTAAATGAAGACAAAAAACATATGCCTTGCTCCAGGTGTAGTACCACCAATGCTTTGTACAGCCACAGTATACCATCACTTCTTCTAGATGCCAATTATATTGCATAAAGGTTAATGTTCAATTTACCTTTCTAATGACTTGCTATACCTGCATTTTACCAAAGGCACACCTCTTTGAAATATGAAGATCTTAAATGATTACCAGGACTAAATCATCTCTATTTCTCTTTCTTTTTTCTGAGAAACCATTTCCTGTTTCCTAAAAGCTTAATCAGCACTTTGTCTCCCTCTCTCATCTTTCATGTGTTTGCATGTGTGGCTTTGTTCAGTTCTCTTATCTCAAGTTGAACACCCACACATCCACATCGACTCTGCCTCGGAGAGTTTTACTTTTCTTTTTATTTTCCCCTTAAGGAGGCAAGTTTTCTGAATATATGCTTCACTGGAAAGACCCAGCTGTTAGCATGTGCGTGTCTGGAAATTACAGACTGTATTGTTAATTGTGCATCTATTTGAGTGGAAATTTTATTTAACAATTGGATTGCGCAGGAACTTAAATGTGACCACCTCCTGGTAGGTGCAATGTACACATGCAGAATGCAATGTACACATACAGACTTATGCTTAATAATTACAATGTTAGGAGAGTCTAAAGCCCCTGACCCACTGGGCGACCTCCACCGCGACCTCTGGTGAGTTTACCCGTGACCCATAGTCGTGGCAAGGTCGTCACGAGGTCGTAGGAGGTCTTCGTCACTCTCCTTCATGGTCGAGAGTGGTCTCCGTGTAGTCAAGGCTTCAGCTAGGTTGCGGCATATTTTTCAAAATGTTAAAAATTGACCGCGACTAAAAATAGGTCGGCGTGGGGAAAATCGATACTTTTTTAGCCGTAGGTCTGGTCGAAGCCGGTCGTAGTTGGTCGTGATGCTAGTCAAAGGTGGTCGAAGGTAGTCGCAGGTAATAGCTCCGGGGTGAAAAAAAGGTCAGTCGAAAAAAAAAGGTAATTTAAACAGCAGAATGTCACCTCTGTCACTCCAAGGCATGTTCATTCATAGCTGGAGAGTTTTTTTGGAGAGGAGACTTGTGTTTTAGAGATGGCACCAAAAAGGCAGCAGCGCAGGGGGAGGGCACAACCCTAAAAAAAAACTGCCATGCAGGAGGAGTGGCAGGAGGTGATGCCACAGGAGGTGATAGTGCAGGAGGAGGTAGTCCTGCATGAGAGACCCCTGGAGGAGGAGACCAGGGTGGTAGTATATGTCCCCACCACCACCCCATCCTTCACTGCCTCATGTGAAGGCAGCAAAGCAGCCCTTTCTCCTGTGTCTGACACAGCATCAGAGGCAGATGCCCCATTGGTGGTGAGGAAGGGCTGGAGGAAGGTTATGCCCTGCACCTTCACCAAGTAGCAGGAGGGGGACCTTGAGGAATGGTTGCAGCAGAATGCCATCCTGTACAAAAAGGAAAATGAGGTGTACAGGAACAGGGACCAGAATGTCATGCTTGCCATCCACTGCCCCACATGTGTGCTTAAAGTTCCATCTTTTGACAAAGCCCAGCGCCACTCTCTTCCAGTCATCTGGTGTACTGGGACAGTCCATCACATCATCTCCATTCACCCATTGAGACCTCTTCTTGTGCCTCCTCTTCACCCTTGCTCTTCCCCGTCTGCCTTCCTTAAAAGGCTGCTGAAGCAAAAGAGCTACTGCAAACAGCAGTAGTTGTATTTTTACTAACATCCTCCAAACTAGTTCCTTCCTTACTTGCATGGTTCAGAATGATTTTTTTTTTAAACCTGGGGGGCATTTTTTAGTGAGAATAAAATGCAGACATGACATCATTTTATCAGGTGATCATTTGAGCTGTAGACACTCGTCACTGGTCTTTGTTGGTTTTCGGTGTGGTCCTCTGAGGTGGAAGGGGGTCGTGCTCATTCACGGAACAATTTGCCAGAGACCATTCTCGAGTAAAACGTACATGGTCGAAGCCCGTCTCCAACATAGTCGAAGGAGGTCTTCTTCATAGTCAAGTGAGGTCTTCAACATAGTCGTAGGAGGTCGTTACACATAGTCGTGGAAGATCGGTGGAGGTCGTAGGTCACCGCAACCTTGATTTTTTTTAAGATTGCCAGAGGTCGTGGTGGAGGTCTCCTAAGTGAGACAGGCCCATTAGCTTGTCTCCCTGCTATCTTTTCCCCACCCCCTGCACTTGCCCCCAACAAACAAATCCAACAAACTCCTCACAGTTTCTAATGAATAATAAAGTTGGCCTCACATTTCTTCATTCTTATTCCAACATCGTAGGAAGCCAGTCTCCAACATCATCCAAGGCTCCTCTTCCTAGCTGAATAGTTCCCTATTTGACTCGAACAAACAGTTGGAAGTCTAATTTAGACTTTAGTGATAAAGGGTGGAAACAGGCCTTTCGGCCCACCAAGTCCGCAGCGACGAGTGATCATCCCGCACACTAACAATATCCGACATACTAGGGACAATTTTACAATTTACCAAAGTTCAAGAGACATTTATTGTCACAGGCACCAATTGGTACAGTAAAGCCAATTAACCTACCTACCTGTATGTCTTTGGAGTGTGGGAGGAAACTGGAGCACCCGGATAAAACCCGGTGACAACTTACAAACTCCATACAGACAGCACCCGTAGTCAGCATCGAACCCAGGTCTCTGACACTGCAATGCAGAGCTAATCTGTTTGTCACTACTTGTCAATTCCAACCTCCATATTCCAGACATTTTCATTATTTTATTATCTTTGTTTCTATGAAACATCCTCTTTGTTCCTTATATAATCGAATTAAAATACGTTTTGTAAGATCTTCACATTTCTTTTCGTGGAAAAATGTGTTTTCTTCTGGATCTTTTTCACTGTTCATTTTCTGTTAACCAATTTATCCAGTCGTATTTTTCTTTTTTTCATTCTATTTATCTAGTTCAATTATGGATGAACGAATTACGCATTGATTTGCTAGATCTCATTGTAAATGTACACATTTTTCCATTTTGATTTGTGTATATGTTAAAGTTGTTGTTAACATTGTCTCATTGGCCTCAATGAGGAGAGCATTTGTTTATTATTGGGTATTCTGTTTCATTGTAAATTAAAATTAAAACGAAATCATAATGCTGCAAAGGTCTTGTAGTTAATGTATATGGATTTGTATTTGGTCAGAAGTGCAGGCCCAGTTATCCCAGTCAGTAAATTCCAAGTAATTTTTTCCTATCTTTATTATGGAGAACTGTACCCTCATTGTTTAAAATGTCTGCTTCAGTGGTGTGTTTTCAATAGAACTGTTTCTCAGTTACATTGGCCCAAATATGTGTGTTTCATTACTGGAGCCTTTTCCAAAAAATAGATGAGGTGAAAAATTTATTATGGGCTTATAGACTCACAATATTAGGTAAAATCAAATGATGAGGGTCAGTTTTAGGATGACAAATTGATTTGGTTTTGCATAAGTGGAGAATAGGATTCGAAATGTTTTTCACCATTCAGCAAAATTGCATCACTTTGGAATCCAGCTGACAGCTGAAGATCATTGGCATGTAAAGATCTCTAGTCAAGCAAAAGCAATAAATATTTATGTTTTATTCTTTTAAAATGTTTAGAGTTATGAAATATTAATTTTTACCTAAAACTGCATCATTTGCATATTTTGTTTAGTTTAGCGACAGCGCGGAAACAGGCCCTTTGGGCTACCGAGTCCGCACCGACTAACACTAACCTACACAATAGGGACAATTTTACATTTAAACCAAGCCAATTAACCTACAAACCTGTACGTCTTTGGAGTGTGGGAGGAAACCGAAGATCTTGGAGAAAATTCAAACAGGTGACGGGGAGAACGTACAAACTCCGTACAGACAGCACGCATAGTCAGGGTCAAACCTGGATCTCTGGCGCTGTAAGACAGAAACTCTACCCCTGCACCATCGTGCTGCCCTACATGAGTGGATAAACTCTATTTAATGGCCATTTTGAATGGCAGGAATTTGCAACAAATGTGAGGTATTTTTGTCTGTTTTATTTTATGTCCTTTCTTTAAATTTAACACCATGTGAAGGATATAAACTAACCACTGTTCGTGCACTTCCCACATCTATCAAGACATGCTAATTAATAGCGAGTATAACAAATAATTTAAGCTTATACAATGCTCTATGATTGCATTTATATTTCATTGACACTTGATGAAATCAAGTCATTTAGAATGTTACAGGAAATTGTAACATTCCACTGGAATATAAAACAAGGCTGGTTGGCTGGGGTTTTGGCTTGGTCGCAGTCGGGAACTTGGGAGATAGGATTAAATCTTATCGTGGAGCCTTTGTATTAAATTACTTAGTTCTGTTTCATGCTTGGCCATCGATCATTTTGGTGGGTTTGTCAGTTTGCGAGTAGGAAAGGCCCTAGCAAATAATAAAACATTGCTGGTCAGTGCAGAAATCAGGGAGCCATTGGCAGACAGAATGAAGGGTGCTTTAAGGCCAATCGTTGGGTGCAGGAATGCCCACAGGAGATAAGTGGTGGATAATGGGCTACTGTCAATTGTAGGTGGGTGGTAGGAAAATTGGGGAGGAGAGAACAGAGTACCCGGAGATAAGTACTCTGACAATATTTAAACGACATTTGGACAGGTACATGGATAGGAAAGGTTTAGAGGGATATGGGCCAAACACGGGCAGCAGGATTCACTTGGATGAGGCATTTTGGTCAGCATGAGCAAGTTGGCCAAAGGGCCTGTTTCTGTGCAGCATGATTCTATGACTCTTAAGTGAAGCGAAATTTGATTATTGGGGTTATTCTGACATAGGCATTGACACCATGGCCCATGATGGGCATATTGGCCTCTCCTATTCATAATGAAATATGAGAAATACAAGAATATGAGTTTTACTTTATCTTTTAGAGATACAATGTGCGAACGAGCCCTTCAGCCCATCGAGGCCGCACCAACCAGCAATCACCCCATACGCTAGCACGATCCTATACATGAGGGACAATTTACAATTTTTTTACCAAAGCCAATTAACCTACAAACCTGTTCGTCTTTGGAGTGTGGAAGGGAAACTGGAGCGCCCGGAGAAACCCACATGGTCACAGGGTGAACGTACAAACTCCGTACAGACAACACCTGTGGTCAGGATCGAACCAGGATGTCTGGGGCTGTAAGGCACTGTGCACCCCCATAACATGTAAAAAGTTCTTACTTTTATCTTTTAAACAGAAAATCCAAAATAAAGTTTGGGATATGAGTTTGTGTTCCTGGGATAAGTAATTAATGGTGGGGAAGCAGGAGATGCTTTACGTTTTATATTCTCCTTTCTCTGTTGCCCATAAGCTGCTATTGCCTGTGCACACCAAGATGCAGTCTTGTGCTTTTCTAGCCTTAATTTGGTTAGAAAATGAATGCGTGAGCACATGGAACTGATCCTTGCTCTTGCCTACCATTCACATGCACTTCTAACTGTGGTCAAAAGATAGGAGAACTGAAACAAATAATAATGCCCCTATCACCGGTACTTATCGGTCAGCACAGGATGGGAATTGAAACCATTAGGTCTATTATTCTGCAATTCTCTGTACAAACCTACTGAGCTGGGCACAGCGGATGAATCTTTTATGCATTCTACAAAACAGAAGACGTTCAAAAGGCCTGTAATAGACGATTTCTATTCTACTCATGGTGTAGACCATAACTTATGAATGAATTACCAGTTCAGCCCATTTGTGTGAAATAAATCCTATCCCGTGAATGTTGAAAATGGATACTCTATAAAAGTGCGATAGTAATATTACTTCAGGCCAATACAAAGTGACATTTTACTGCATCATTCAGCCAAATCATCTGCCTGGACTATATTAATTTCCATGAAATATTTTCAATGTTGGTTTTGCAGTAAGTGAGGGAAAGTCCCTAATTTAATCCATCGGCCCGATTGAAAGATTTTTTTCATCAAAAAATCATTTGTTTTATTGACAGTTTTATTTTCTGTCTCGGTATAAAGGTTACCAGTTACTTTGATTTGGCTCTTTGAAGAGTGAAGGGTGTGAAGATAAATGAATATGTACAAAATCTCATACAAAGCTTTATTTGCGCAGCGCAACAGAATTCTAATTCAGTGTTTGAGGTAATTTGGGATAAAACCTACAGTGAATAAATGTCCCGAATACAAAGTGAATTTGTGTGATTGTAAACTGTCAGGTAGGTATTGACGCTGAAATTATACCCAGCCACCCAACACTTGCTTCGCGTCCCCAACACTGAAGTCGTGCAGATCGACACAAACAGCTGGAGTAATACAGTGGGTCAGGCAGCATCTCTGGAGAGAAGGAATGGGTGACTTTTCAGGTCGACATCCTTCTTTGGACTCAGAGTCTGGGTGAAGGAAATGTTTCCCTTTCCCCCCGACTCTCAGTCTGAAGAAAGCTATAAATCCAAAAAGTCACCGATTCCTTCTCTCCAGAGATGCAGATGCTGCCTGATCCGCTGTATTACTCCAGCTTTTTGTGTCTATCTTTGGTTTAAACCTGCATCTGCAGTTCCTTTCTGCACACTAAAGTCCAGCACTTGTCTTTGGTGGATGCTTCAGCATCACTTTCTGTTTCCAAGCCAGCCTGATCCTCAACGGGGATGTCCACAACAGGGGCTTGATGAACACTGTCTTGTGGTGGGGGTGACAGGAGGGGCGGCGCTCATGAAACTGCTGACAACAACTTTGGTTGAAAGAGTGAACGTGGAGAGGATGTTTCCACTCGCAGGAGAGTCTAGGACCAGAGGGCATAGCCTTAGAATAAAAGGACGTACCTTTAGACAGGAGATGGGGAGGAATATCTATATTCAGAGGGTCGTGAATCTGTGGAATTCATTGCCACAGACGGCTGTAGAGGCCGTCAATGGATATTTTTAAGGTGGAGATTGACAGATTCTTGATGAGTCAGGGTGTCAGGAGTTATGGGGAGAAGGCAGGAGAATGGGGGTTCATTGATGAGCCGAATGGCCTAATTTATGCTCCTAGAATTTATGAATTTATGGTTGCTGGCTAAACCATGACCTGGCACAGTCACTGTCAAAAGCTTTGAGTTCCCCCATCTCTGATGTTCAAAGATATTAAAAAACATTATGAAACACAAATTCTAAAAAAGTGATTTTAAAATATCAAATATACCTACAATCAAATCAAAATATTTAACTATTCTAAAAGTGTTATAGGGTAGGTTACACCCAGCTTATGTTTAACCTTAGATAGACACAAAATGCTGGAGTAACTCAGCAGGACAGGCAGCATCTCTGGATAGAAAGAATGGGTGACGTTTCGGGTTGACCCCCTTCATCAGACTCATTTTTCACTCTGAAGAAGGGGTCTCAACCCACCCCTACTGAATAAACTACTTAAGAATATCCTATATTGGAAAACATTACCTATTTCAATGCGAGGTAGAATTAATGCGATAAAAATTATTTTTCTTCCGCAATTATTATACCTGTTTCAACTGATCCCGATATATCTTCCTAAATATTTTTTTAAGAAAGTGGACTCTATAGTTACCAATTTTATTTGGGATTATAAGAGCCATAGAATAAATAAAAAACATCTATGTAAATCAAAAATAAATGGAGGTTTTGCATTGCCTAATTTTATGTTTTACTACTGGGCAGTTAATATTAAAAATATGAATTTTTGGTTGGAAGAATTAGATAAACAGCCAAACTGGTTAAAAATGGAAAAGGAAGATTGTTCACCTTTCGAAATTACCTTTTTTTTATTAGCCAATACTAAAATAAGTAAGAAAATTTATAGAGGAAATCCAATAATAGAAAGAAGGATACGTATCTGGAAACAATTAAAGGAAACATTAAAATTGGAAAGTATACCACTGGCTCTTCCCATTGTAAACAACATTACTTTTAAACCCTCAATGATGGATAAAGGTTTTTTACAATGGAAGAACTATGGAATTAATAAGTTGGGTGATCTCTACAGGGAAAGTCTCTTTCTTTCATTTCAGGAATTACAACAAAATTACGGATTACACTCAAAAGAGTACTTTAGATATTTACAAATTAGAGACTATGTTGAATCAAACACACAGGATTTTAGAAATAGAAAGACAGAAATTTTAGATGAATGTCTAAATAAATATCCGAACACAGAAAAATTAATATCATATATTTATAATATTTTATTGGAAAATGATGTACCAATGTCGGAAATATTTAGGCAAGCATGGGAAAACGAATTCGGTCAAACAATTAGTCTAGAAGTATGAAATGAAAGTTTACAACATATACACCACTGCTCATTAAATGCCAGACACTGATACAATTTAAGGTTTTACATAGATTACACTTTTCAAAATCCAAATTAAACAGAATTTTTTCAAATGTTTCTGCTATGTGTGATAAATGTCAGCATTTATAAGCTAATCTAATGCACTCATTCACAAAATGTATAAAAATTACTAACTTTTGGATAGAAATTTTTAAGATCATCTCGAATGTAGTTAATGCAAATCTGACTCCAGACTCAAAATTAATCATATTAGGAATATTAGAAACGGATCAACTACTAACAACACAGCAAATAATTTTTATCTATTATAGTTTAATAATTGGTAAAAAATTAATATTAAGATTTTGGAAAGGTCCTACATCCCCCACAATCAAAATGTGGATTACAGAAATGTCGGAGACACTTCATCTGGAAAGATTAAGACTTGTCCTTTTGGACAAGCTAGATCAATTCAGAGGAATATGGTCTCCATTTATTGAATATTTAAAGGGTCAAGGTGGTCTGGTTCGAGGGCCTGACTGAAACCTGAATGAAGGAATATATGAAGAACTATATAACTGATATATCTCCAATGAAGAATTGCCTGCTTAATACTCCACTCATATTATTGATTTTCTACTTTTATTTTATTTTATTTCTCTTTATTATTTCTCTTTACTATCTTCTTTCTGTTATAAAATAATAAAAAGTATAGAAGTATAAATAAGAATGATTGTAAACTTTAAAAATGTTAAGAATGTATGTGACGAATAATATGTCTCTTTCTTTTTATTTTATGTTATTCCTTCTTAATATGTATTTACTTCTAATAAAAATATTTTACAAAAAAAAAAAAAAGAAGGGTCTCGACCTGAAACGTCACCCATTCCTTCTCTCCAGAGATGCTGCCTGTCCCGCTGAGTTACTCCAGCAATTTGTGCGTATCTTCGGTGCAAACCAGCATATGCAGTTCCTTCCTTTAACATTAAGTTCAGCCCTCTCAGCCATTATAGATGGAGCTGCTTTCATTCATGCCATATAGTCTAACCTGGTAGAGATAGTTTGGGCTAATTCCTGCATAAGTGGTAGGAAATTGCTGCAATTTTACTCTTATTGCTGAATTCCTCAGAGAGTCCAACGTCAGAACGTAATTGCATAAAAGGCCATAAACAGCCGACATTAACTTAGGAACCTAAACAATCATGAGCAAATCCTAACATTGTTATCTATTACTTAGAGATATGTTGGCACTTTGATCAGTTAACACTGAGATTTTGCTGTGAAAATGTTGCTACTAATTATTGTGGTACCACTGCCGATACAGCATATTGGGAAAGGGTACCTTTGACTAAGTTGGAAAATGCTCTAACCCGAGTTAAATGCTCTAACTGTGTCGATGTTTAACGCAAAGCCCCAATTGTCGTTTGGAATTACACTTCATTTAAACATGCCGTTTACTGTTTATGATCTAAGTATGCATGACCTCCATTAAGCACAACCTTCCCCATGCCATTTGTTAATTAAATGCAGGCCTCTTGACATCTTTAAGAGGTAATCAATTTTTATGGTTTGCATTAATGTACCTGTTTAATAATTGATGTTAATTTCAAAGCTGAATGAGGTGAGGCAGGCTAATTTTACACTGAGGTGTAGATTAAGAAGGAGAAAAGACAGGACTGAAATGAGCTTTGTTTAGATTGATAAGTTGTTCCCCAGCTTGTGGGTCTGCAGGTGCAAGATGAAAATGTTGGCAGGTGAAACATTGCTTTATACGCAGTGATTGGTGGCAGAGGTCCAAAATTATTGCATTAAGAGCAGGAGAAAAATTGATGAATTGTAACATTTTCTTCTTGTTTGCTGCTTTGCTATTCATAGTTCTGCAAAAATATCCTTGTGTTGCAGGTTGGTCCAGGAAAAGGCATACCTGACTGGGAATTAAATTAGATGCTCCTTTATCGGTTTTCTCACTGGTGACCTTTATGAAAAGCATGAGCATGAAAGTAACATCAAAACTCGGACTTCAGTGTCTGATATGAGACACTGTGTCACATTTGACATGAGAATTAAGGGACAGAAGTTTCGGGGTAACGTGAGGGGGAACTTCTTTACTCAGAGGGTGGTGGCTGTGTGGAATGAGCTTCCAGCAGAAGTGGTGGAGGCAGGATCGATTTTAACATTTAAGAGTAAAGTGGATAGGTATATGGACGTGAAGGGAATGGAGGGGTATGGTCTGAGTGCAGGTAGATGGGACTAGGGGAAAACAAATGGTCGGCACGGACTGGAAGGGCCGAGAGTGCCTGTTTCCGTGCTGTAATTGTTATATGGTTATATGGTTATTTGTGCGCATTTTACTTCATTTTCACATACACCTTAGATGTCCACTAGTACCTCTACCCCTACACAGAAGCACACGGACACTAACACATGGGGACACATGTACACACACATAAATATAAACAATGTAGGGGGACACACATAAATGTAAACACGGATAGATACACACGGACACTTACACATGGACACGCATGGACACAGGCACACACACACGTGCACACACACAAGGACACACACATTCACCTGGACACACACACACACACACACACACACACACACACACACACACACACACACACACTCTCTACAAATATTTGGTTATCAAACGCAAGTCCACAAGCGTTAAAGCAACTCCACTTTATTCCAGGCAGTAATGTTCCTCTGTGAGCGTGACTGTATATGCTGGCAGGCTATTCAGCTGTGCAATTCTCATTTAAAAGACTTGAGTGGGTCTTTATAAGTCGTGCAAGGATAACTCGATGTCTATGAATTGATCCTATTCAAATCCTTCATGCAGGAAACTCAAACTTAACTGCAATGCCCCACTGAAATAATCTGCTGCAAACTAATTCCAAGCCCACTTGGAATTAGTTTGCAGGAGTCGATCAGTAGTATATTTTTGTGTGGTAGTCATTCACTAGGCCAACATTTTAATCCATATATCATTGATCAATTGACCCAGTAATATACGAGTGGCCCTGTAACTGGGGTACAGCTGTCTTTGTTGTGGCATAGCAGTTTCATCATCATTGTAATGGCCCATGTCAGTTGAAAGCAATTCCATATTACAGTGCTAGCCCGAGGGACAGGAACTTAATTCCTTTAGTTTACGATTATCGCTGCAGAGAAAAAAAATGATAGGAATATTATAGGTTTAACATGGTACTGCTATAAATCAGGATATTGGTAATGCTGTGATATCAATTTTTAATAAACCTTTTGCCCGAGCCATTTTTCAGTTTAACTTCCATTGTTCTCAAAGCATGTACTCAACTTAACGGAGCCCTGCTTCAATGCAAAAGCTCAAATTTGAAAACCCTTTATGAAGGGGCAATCTTATCTTGTAAACTACATATACGTTTTTTTATCAATAAATAGAAAACAATTGCGCTTGAGCCTTTATTGTGATTGTTTTGTGGACTTATGTTCGGACCAATTGTGCTGTGATTCTTAAAATAATAAGAGGCAAAAATATTTCTTGGGCGCTCTATGGAGCAGTAGAAGTTGCTTGGGTTTCAAGAAGATGGGTCGAAGAGGAGGCTTTTAAGACAAGCAAACTATTATGGAAGTTATTTTGTTGTATTTATACCGTGTTGTATTTTAGAAGTGTTCAGCTCGCCAACTGTACTGAACTTGGGGATTCTGTCTGACACTGCAGACTTCCAAGAGAGGCGGAAGCTGCCAATATTCCCCTGCTAATAAATGTGTTCTTTTTTCCCACTGCCAGGTATATTTGGCAGCATGAAATATCTTCAATCATTGCTTAGTCTTTAAGGCATAGATGTGCAATGTTTGCATTTGTAACAGTGTTAATCTGTCTAGCTCATTACACAAGGTTGGGCGAAGGCTGTCAGAAGAGCTTTTATTGTGGTGTACTCACTAGTATTGCCTAGGAAGTACCTTGGGATTCAGGCTGACTTGTTACTGCTCTGTAGGTTCTGAGAGAAATATTGTGATTATGTGGGGCGGCATGATGGCACAGTGGTAGAGTTGCTGCCTTGCAGCACCAGAGAACCGGGTTCGATCCTGACTACGGATGCTATCTGTATGGTGTTTGTACGTTCTCCCTGTGACCGCAGGTTTTTGTCCGGATGCTCCCGTTTCCCCCCCGCATCCCCAAAACCTGCAGGTTTTAGGTTAATTGGTTTCTGTAAATTGTCCCTAGGTAGAACTAGTGCTCAGGTGATCACTGGTTGGTGTGGACCTGATGGGCTGAAGGGCCTGTTTCCATGCTGTGTCTCTAAATATCTATAAAAATAATTGAATTATCAGTTGGAATCTTGCCCCTATTTGTCGAAAAAGATGCAGGCAGAATGGCAGAGCCCTGCAGTATGTTCCTTTCCCCAATTCGGCAAACTTGTGGAAACAACTATGTCTAGGAATATATTAGAGAAAGAGGGCAAGAAGCTTTTTTTTTGCAATCCAGTACAGCAGGTCATTGCTTAACATTGGCTTTGCATTCCTAAAAGCTGTGACGTGACTTTCGGCGAAGTAACAATAAATGGATTATATTCCCGGGCTGAGGCCTTGTTCAGGCGATGACAAGTTGGCTGAACCAGGGAGTGCAGAGATCTGAGAGTCAGAGGGCGTTATTCTGTAATTCACTGATCATCTTGAATTTCCTCTGCTGAATATCTGGGACAATGTGAGCTTGCCTTGTTGCTGTGTTGCACAGTCAGTGTGCAAGGCATGCTATTACATAAAAATAGCTTTTCCTGCCTTTATAATTTGTTTTTGTACTGAAGGACTCCTTCCAGTTGAATGGCAAGGCAGATTTGACTGCCTGCTGCTGCATGACAACACTCCATGTTCATCCATGATAAAAGAGTATGTCAAATGAATTCAACACTAGTCTTTCATTTTAACGTTGAGTGGAGGTTTCAACACTGTGTAGGAAGGAACTGCAGATGCTGGTTTAACCCGAAGATACACACAAAATGCTGGAGTAACTCAGCGGGTCAGCCAGCATGCCTGGAGGAAAGGCAGCATTTCAGGTCAGAACCTTTCTTCAAACCTTTCTTCAGAAGGTTTCCATACTGTTGCATTTAGCTGTGCTAGTCCACACTGGCAGTCTAATTTTAATCACTAATTCTATGGGTGGTGGTGATTACAGGCAAGGCTTGAGCTATTGGGTCGGAGGCGGGGTGGCCCATTTTCAAGGACATCTCTAATGCAGATTAAAAATAATAAATGAGAGAAAAGGTTTTTGCCAGCCAGGGGTGCGGGAGATGCAGCTGTCTCACAACTCCAGCAGACTGGGTTTGATTCTAACCTTGATGATGTCTGTATGGACTTTGTATGTTCTCCACATAACCATGTAGGTTTGACCTCCACGTCCAGCGAGTTGCTGGCCACAGACAGCTCTTTGCCTGTTTGAGCAGTCTGGTGGTGAGGCCAATTGACGACTGTTACACCTAGTTTGGGGGGGGTGGGGGGGAGGGGATGGGTTGCGGGAGAAGGTGAGAGATAGCTTGATGGTCGGGTTGTGAGCTTCATAGATGAGAATGGCACAAGCTAGCGGAGAACTTTCAGGTGAAATGGAAAGGAAAAATTAGCAAACGTGAAAAGTGTGATAACTTGCTGATATTATTTAGCATCTTGTACTATTGTAGAAGAAATGTGTTGAAAGGCAGGAAAGTGAGATGAGCTGTATTGCCCACTTCTCCCAACCATCGACCCACCCCCATTCCTCTACAATCATCTCCCATCCCCAGGTCTCCCCTCTCCCTTTCCCCCAGAGCCGTCCCTCCAGTTTTGCATTTCATTCCTACTCTTCTCTCTTTATCTAACACCCTTTTGTCTCCTTTTCACCTCTAGTCTACCCATATGCAAATCAAAAACTTTCTTCTCTGATATCCACCTATCATTTGTCACTTTGTCCCACACAGACTCTCTTTTTTACCTTTCTCCCGACTTTCCTTATCAGTCTGAAGAAGGGTCCCGACCCGAAATGTAACTGGACTTTCTCCTGTGCTGTAACTGATTTGTCAAGTCAAGTCAAGTCAAGAGAGTTTATTGTCATGTGTTCCAGATAGGACAATGACATTCTTGCTTGCTGCAGCAGAACAGAATATTGTAAGCATAAATACAGAACAGTTCAGTTCAATATACACATAAATAAACAGATGAAGTGCCATAGGCAGT
This sequence comes from Okamejei kenojei, assembly GCA_035221665.1. Classification (NCBI taxonomy): domain Eukaryota; kingdom Metazoa; phylum Chordata; class Chondrichthyes; order Rajiformes; family Rajidae; genus Okamejei; species Okamejei kenojei. The sequence continues at coordinate 6,727,833 of CM069161.1, forward strand.
TACACTTCAGAGTCTGATTGTTGGCGAGTTTAATAGCCTGATGGCTGTGGGGATGGAGCTGTTCCTGAACCTGGATGTAACAGATTTCATGCTCCTGTAATATCAGGAAAGGTCTTTCTTAAGTTCTTGCTTGACTATTCTTTTTTTTATATTCTTTCGTCAATGTTATGACAGCACACGTATGTTCCTGTGATGCTTAACATCTGTAATTAAATTTAAACTGCAAGAAAGCACATTTCTTTTTGAATACAGCATCAGCTATTCAAGCTTGTTCTTCCTTTATGGAGCTGCCTACTGTCAGAAATAACAATGCCAAGTGAAAACAGTGATGACAGTGTCAACAGAGGGAGCAGGATGCTCCACAGGGTGAAGCTTTCAACAAACACATGCAACCTTTGTATTCTAATGGGGATAAACGTCAGCAATGATCAGCTGTGGCACCAATATTAAGTCTCTCATTGAGTCTTAGAGTCATACAGTATGGAAACAGGCTCATCGGCCCAAGTCGCCCATGCCGATCAATAGACAATAGACAAAAGGTGCAGGAGCAGGCCATTCGGCCCTTCGAGCCAGCACAGCCATTCAATGTGATCATGGCTGATCATCCCCAAATCAGTACCCCGTTCCTGCCTTCTCCCCATATCCCCTGACTCCGCTATCTTTAAGAGCCCTATCTAGCTCTCTCTTGATAGCATCCAGACAACCGGCCTCCTCCACCCTCTGAGGCAGAGAATTCCACAGACTCACCACTCTCTGTGAGTAAAAATGTTTCCTCGTCTCCGTTCTAAATGGCTTACTCCTTATTCTTAAACTGTGGTCCCTGGTTCTGGACTCCCCCAACATCGGGAACATGTTTCCTGCCTCTAGCGTGTCCAAAGCCTTAACAATCTTATATGTTTCAATAAGATCTCCTCTCATCCTTCTAAACTCCAGAGTGTATAAGCCCAGCCGCTCCATTCTCTCAGCATATGACAGTCCCGCCATCCCGGGAATTAACCTTGTAAACCTACGCTGCACTCCCTCAATAGCAAGAATGTCCTTCCTCAAATTAGGGACCAAAGCTGCACACAATACTCCAGGTGTGGCCTCACTAGGTCTCTGTACAACTGCAGAAGGAATCAAGCACCCTTGTAGCCAGTCAGGTATGCCTGCCTTTGACCATTATCTCTCTATTCTTTTCCTATTCATGTATCTGTCCAAATGTCTTCTAAATATTGTTAGTATACCCTTCTCACTAACTTCGTATTGTAGTTTGTTTCATATGCATACCATTCTGTGTGAAAAAATTCCTCAGCAAGTTCCTACTAAATCTTTCCCCTCTCACCTTAAACCTATGCCCTCATGTTCTTGATTTTCCAACTCAAGAGAAAAAGACTATGTATTCGCAGTCCCTGTGTTGCTTATTATTTAATACATTTCCATATACCTCTGACTCCCACGCTCCAAGGAATAAAGTCCGAGCCTGTCCAACCTTGTGTTATAACTCAAGTCCTGGCAACATCCTCATGAATCATTTCTGCACTTTTTCCAGCTTAATGTCATTTTTCCTTTAGCAGAATGACCAAAACCAAACGCAATACAGTTTGCAAAGTGCATGCCATGAGCCACGTTCAGCCTCTTTAACGAGGCTAGCAATGGATTTTTTAACATTGCTGCTGTGCTTGGACCCAAGAATTTGGGAGCCGCTAAGCTTGTGCCAGTCTTGCTGCTTACCCCTTTTAATGTAATGAAATTGGGCAATATGGTAATCCTGTTGAGTGCCGAAAAGCTCAAATTGGACTCTGGTGTTGCATGTTGTCATTTGCTTCATCTCTCCCTCTCAATCCCATTCTCCTGCCTTTTCCCCATAACCCCTGACACCTGTACTAATCAAGGATCTGTCCATATCTGCCTTAAAGATATCCATTGACTTAGCTTCCACACCATCTGAGGCAATGAATTCCACAGATTCACCACCCTCTGACTAAAGAAATTCCTCCTCATCTCCTTTCTAATGGTACATCCTTTTATTCTGAGGCTATGACGTCTGGTCCCAGACTCTCCCACTCCTGTGGGTTTTATGTTATTTGCAAATAATCTGTCCAAGCCTGAATATTGTCTTTGTCTTTCTACACATGGCTGTGAATTTGTGGACTTAAGGAGTGGCAAATGGTACTGAAGACTACCTTTATCATATATTCTTCTTATTCTGAAATGATGATGCAGGGAAGACCCTTGATGAAGCAACTGAGGATATTTGACCTGGATCAGTGTCCTGAGAAATTCTTGTAACAATTTTCTGGGACTGAGATAATTAATCCTTGTAATAGTGCGGCCACAGGATGGCCAAGCAGTAAAGTTGCTGCCTTACAGTGCCAGAGACCCGGGTTCTGACTAGGGGTGCAGTCTGTACGGAGTTTGAACGTTCGCCCCGTGACCTGCGTTGGTTTTTTCCGGATGCTCCAGTTTCCTCCCACACTCCAAAGTACAGGTTTAAAGGTCAATTGGCTTTGGTGAAGATTGTAAATTATCCCCGGTGTGTGTAGGATAGTGCTAGTATGTAGGGTGATCGGTGGTCACCATGAACTCGGAGGGCCGAAGGGCCTGTTCCCAGGCTGTATCTCTAAACTAAACTAAACAAAAGTACTTGGGTAAGGTGTGCCGTCTCCATTTCAAAGACTGCCTAGACAGCTTTGGTACACTGTTAGTTCTTTGACTCCAGTGTGATGCGATGATGTCCAAATTGTGTTTTGATTTGTTCCATTCTTTTAAAACTCTTGAGAACCTAAAACAATTGGTAACATTATTAATAATCTGTAAAAATTGGAGTTCTTGTTGTCCTGTTGATTGCAGAGGAGTTGACATTCTGGTTTTGGATAAATAGGTACAATATGCCTGGGGATTAAGATGGAATCATTCATAGCATTGGTAGAATTAGAGTCAAAGGATGCAGAAAATGGTTTGTGCACAATGGGAATTGTAATCATATCTTTTACACTGAATTGTTCAGTGCAGCCATCATGAGAGACAAAGTGCACCTGGGCAGGAAGAAAAGCTGGAGAAGGGAGAGCGATTGAGATAGTGATCTGAATGCAGAGGATAAACTATGCACAAAATCAAAATAGCTCAAGAAGCAACATGTGTCAATTCAAAGAATACGGTGCCAAGAAGATCACAAGATAAACCAAGAGGGAGAAGGAAAATATATAACTTTGTTTAATGTAACCGGAGCTGACATCAGAAGGTTTGACTCGGGTGCAAAGGTCTTGCGTTTTCCAAATATATTGAAGTATAAAGGGCCTGTCCCACTTACGTGTCCTTGGCATGCAAATTATGCAACCTCGTGGTTGCTTTGAGGCGCACGGCATCGTATGCCGCGCAGGGCCGGACCCACTGAGAAGCGTGGAGGAGTATGTAGTTGTGTATGTAGTTGCTTCTGGTCAAGACCCTTCTTTCAGACTGAAGAAGGGTCTCGACACGAAACATCACCCATTGCTTCCCTCCAGAGATGCTGCCGGCCCCGCTGAGTTACTCCTGCATTTTGCTTCCATCTTCAAATGACGTCACACGCTCCAGGCAGCTGTGAGTACGCATGAAATCGCACGAACCTTCGCGGGACCGTTGTGCCTCAACGTGACCACGAGGCCGAGTAATTTGCGTGCCAAGGATACGCAAGTGGGACAGGCCCTTTAAGCTTTGGGCAGGAAAAAGACACAGAGATCAGCTTGCAATATAAGGCTTGCATCCTAAAATTGAGAAGATATCATGGTTTATTTTCATATTTTAGAAATGAATTGATTTATAACTGGTCAACATCTTCTTCTTGGGCAGTCTCTTGGGCTTGAGAATCACTTATTTCTTCTCAAGTTCTGGGAGTCTGGAATGGCAGATGAGGAACTTGGGAGTCTCTGCCTACCCATTAGAACTGACTCTGTAGTGTGGTTGCTGAAATTGTTGATGTTGGCCTTCTTGAGAACGCCAGCGTCGGATTCTTTAGTTTGGTTCTAGTTTTGTTTAGAGATGCAGCGCGGAAGCTGGTCCCTCAGCCCACTGTCTGCACCGACCAGCCATCACCGTACACTAACCCTATCCTACACACACTAGGGATAATTTACATTTATACCAAGCCAATTAACCTACAAACCTGTATGTCTTTGGAGTGTGCGAGGAAACTGAAGATCTCAGAGAAAACGCACACAGGTCACGAGGAGAACGTTCAAACTCTATACAGACAAGCGCCCGTAGTCAGGATCGAACCCGGATCTCTGACGCTGTAAGACAGTAGCGCTACTAATTATACTCAGATTTTTTTAATCCTCTACCCTGGGAAAGAGACTGTGCGTATCCACTTCATCCATGCCCACCACCATCTTGTGCACCTCAATACGGTCGCTCCTCAACCTCCGATGCTCCAAAGAAAAAAAGTTCCGGCCTATCCAACCTTCCCTATAACTGAAGCCCGCAAACCCAGGTAACATCCTGGTGAATCTCCTTTGCGCCCAATCCGATAAGTTTGTTCTTAGGCCCCCTTCGGTCATGGCTGACCATGGGTGTCTCCAGGGTGCTATTCTCTATATGGAGGATGCCTGTGCGTGACTTTGTTTAACGTTGGGAGACTGGTGAACAGGCAGCCACCCCACGGTCCTTGACAGATCTGGGTCAGGATCCAGTGGCAAGACGACCGGAGACCCTTTTCTGCCGCAGCCTTCGTCCGCCTTCCCAGCCGTTGTGACGCTCCACTAGGTCAGCCATCGTCCTCGGCCTGTTCCACCGTTGAGGTCTTGGTTGGATTGCTCTTTGTCAGAGACCTCCCACTCGACCTCACTCGACCTACCAGGAGCATAGCTCCAGACGGCATCGCTCTCAGGATCTCAGGACCACACAAGCTTCTCCACCATGACAAGATGACAATCCACGGAGAAGTTTGTATTCTCTGAACTATTACCTGAGCCGCAATCAAATTGAGGATGAATGGAAACAAGGAGATGAATGTGTGGTTAAAGGAGAAGCAAATTGTGTCTGGTAGCAGAATTGGGAAAAGAGAGCGCTAACACCTTTTGTGTGTTGAAGTCTAGCTCTTTCGTAAATACATTCGGTGACTCGGCATCCACAGCCTTTTGATGTGCACTAAATCTGAAACATAATGGGACTAGAGTGTGCAAGGTCATGAAACGTCACCTATTCCTTTACTCCGGAAATGCTGCCTGACCCACTGAGTTATTCCAGCTGTTTGGTCTATCTTTGCTAAAAACTCATCTGTCCATTTCCCTCCACAGATGCTACCTGACCTGTTGAGTTCCTACAGCACTGTGTTCAGTTCAAGATCCAAGCAAATGCAGCCCCTTGTGTCTTAAGAAATATCTTCTGTGGGTGGCCTAATTTGAGAAAGATGCAGATAATAAATGCACATTAAATAACAGCTATAATTTACCAATTTATCTGTAAAGTGGGTGTGTAGGCCCAATAATTTCTATTGACTTTCTCAAGTTGGTCTCCAAAATTAGTAAGTGTAATTATTTCTTATCTTGAATTTGTGATATGTAGTCATTTTCAGTGAAATGTTATTTAATGTCTCACTGATATAGAATTCATGTTTTCTGCAACGATCAGCTTTTTACTTTCTCTCACCTCACCCTACTGGGTCTAGATAATTTTGAATCTGCCTCCATCTCTGTGCTTCTAGCCGTATTTCCTGCTCCTTATGGTGACTTGTGCCTGCCTCGTTAATTATGTCTCTATTCTCCGGTCTTATTCAAAACAATTATCCAGCAGAAAACTAAATAATGATGTCCATTATGCTGTTCAGAATTGCTTCACCAGACAACGGCTCTTTGGTAGCAGTGCAGTCCCATTGTCAGCAACCATACAACGCTGTGCCTGAAGCACATCAGATTGGATGTTATCTATTCTGATGGTACTGGTCCATCCATTAGCCTTTGGAAAGCTGTTAGGTCCAGAGATCCTCTTTATTGTATCAGACAATGAAGAAACAAAAGAGTGGCAATTGTGCTACAGCTGATCGACTCATTTAATAAAAATGGCTATACAGTGCATTCAGAGAGAATTCAGACTCCTTCACTTTTCCATATTTTGTTACGTTACAGCCTTATTCTAAAATGGATTAAATTCTTTTTTTTTAAGTCATCAATCTACACACAATACCCCATAATAAAAAAGCGAAAACAGTGTTCAGAAATTTTTGCAAAGTAATTAAAAAGAAATAACTGAAATATCACATTTACATAAGTATTCAGACCCTTTACTCAGTACTTTGTTGAGGCACCTTTGGCAGTGATTACATCCTCAAGTCTTCTTGGGTATGACGCTACAAGCTTGGCACACCTGTATTTGGGGAATTTCTCCCATTCTTCTCTGCAGATCCTCTCAAGCTCTGTCAGGTTGGATGGGGAGCATCAATGCACAGCTATTTTCAGGTCCCTCCTGATATGTTCGATCGGGTTCAAGTCTTGGTTTCATCAGAACAGAGAATCTTTTTTCACATGGTCTGAGAGTCCTTTAGGTGTCTTTTGGCAAACTCCAAGCAGGCTGTCATGTACCTTTTACTGATGAGTGGCTTCCGTCGGGCCACTCTACCAGAAAGGCCTGATTGGTGGAGTGCTGCAGATATAGTTGTCCTTCTGGAAGGTTCTCCCAACTCCACAAAGAAACTCTGGAGCTCCTTCAGAGTGACCATTGGGTTCTTGGTCACTTCCCTGACCAAGGCCCTTCTCCCCGATTGCTCAGTTTGGCCGGGCGTCCAGCTCTATGAAGAGTCCTGGTGGTTCCAAAGTTCTTCCATTTAAGAATAACGGAGGCCACTTTGCTCTTTGGGGCCTGCAATGCTGCAGAAATTGTTTTATACCCTTCCCCAGATCCATGTCTCGACACAATCCTGTCTTGGAGGTCTAAGAACAGTTACTTCGTCTTCATGGCTTGGTTTTTGCCCTGACATGCACTGTCAATGTGGGACCTTATATAGACAGATGTGTGCCTTTCCAAATCATGTACAATCAATTTAATTTACCACTGGTAGACTCCAATCAAGTTGTAGAAACATCTCATGGATAATAGTAAGATTAAATGAGAACTTACCAGTTCGAAGTTTGATCTGTATTTTATGAGGAGTTACGATGAGGGATTATGTGAAGACCCCGTCCAGCACGCATACGCGACATTTCTTCAAAGCAGCGGTGTGGATTCACAGAAAAAACACAACAATTGAAATAAATATAGTAAAGAAAAAATAAGAACTTAATTACCAGTTGATCTGTATAATAGAGGGTGGGAGCGGAGGGCACGTAATCCCTCATCGTAACTCCTCATAAAATACAGATCAAACTTCGAACTGGTAAGTTCTCATTTAATCTTACTATTTTACTTCGGAGTCACGTGAGTGACTACGTGAAGACTTCAAAGCTCTGTGAATCCGAACCGTGTACCAGCTCATGCTTCACTCACTGTCTGAAGACCTTAGAGGGAGGAAGTATGTTATTACAATCAACATTAACCTGTTTGTGAACAATAATGGTTTATTAATGACAACAAAAAACAGAGAGCTCCCCCGGCTTAAATTAAATATTAGCTGCAGACTCTAAAATTCTGTCTGCAAATGTAGCAGGTTCCGCCAGCGGCTTATTATAAAACCTGTGGAAAGTTCTTTCCGAGGACCATCCTGCTCTGGCCAGAATATGGTCCATAGGCACGTCCATTCGCCTAGCCGCCGACGTAGATGCAGCCCTGGTGGAGTGAGATTTGTAAACATTAGTATTGACTCCCGCGGACTTAAGCACCTGCTTGAGCCACCTTGAAATGGTTTGGCTCGTCACCTGACCATGAGGCTTCTTGTGGCTTATCCATAAGGCTTTTTCTCTCCCTCTTAAGTTGTATGTTGTGTCTATGTAATTGGCGAGATGGGTCTTGGCACACAGCCGTGGGACAGATGAATATGCCCGGAACTCCATGACTGGAGGCGTGGTACCTGGTCTAGTTTGTTTGACCAGTCCCTGAATATGAAATGTGAAACAGTCCATTGACTCTGTCATGCTGTCCAGCCTCAGAAGGTGGAGGGACTGTACCCTTTGAGCTGACACTAGTGCCATGAGCATGACTGATTTCAGAGTAAGTTGTTCCAGCGTGAGTGACCTGGGTGGTGGCCATCCCCTAAGGTACGTCAGTACAATGCTGACATCCCAGATCTGAGTGTACCTTGGTCTGGGGGAATTGGTGTTAAAAATGCCCCTCATGATTTTGACCACTAGTGGATGGGACCCCAAAGCCAGTTGTCCTGCTGCTGGAACCAAATAAGCTGACAATGCACTCCTGGCTGTATTAATGGCGCTGTAGCTGAGTCCTTCCCGATGTAATCCAACCAGAAACTCCACAACACTGGTGGCTGTAGCTGTAGTGTAGGTAGTTCCTGTTTTGGAGCAATACCGTTCCCATTTTCTTATGTTGGTCAGGTATTGTCTCCTGGTGGACTCCCGGTGGGATGTGGTCATCATGTTGATGGCGTCCTCAGACAGTCCCAGGCCCAGTAGAGGTCTTTTTAGAATCTGTAAGCCAGGAGATTGACTCTGTCATGGCACGGGTGACTAATGCCTGACACTGGGTGGATTAATAATTCTCGACTGCTGGGGAATTCCAACGGTGTTTCAACAGCCATGTCGAGGGCCACTGGGAACCATGCTGTGTAGGCCAGTCGGGTATTATCAAGATTCCTGAAGCGGAATCCAATTGAATCTTGCGTAATACCCGACTGATGAGGCAGAAGGGAGGAAAAGCATAAAAGAACATTTTCCCCCAATGCAGCGAGAATGCATCAACTGCTGCTGCCTCAGGGTCTGGTTCCCAAGCGACATACGTTGGTAGCTGGTGATTCAGCCTGGATGCAAATAGATCGATATCTGGTGTGCCATATTGCTTTGTAATTTCAGCAAATATTTTGGGATTTAACATCCATTTGATGTTATCATTGAATTTGTGTGACCTGGTGTCTGCCACTGTATTTTGCTTACCTGGTAGGTAAGTTGCTGATAACCAAATATGTCTTTCGACACACCATTGCCAGATTAGGTTGACCAAATTGTCACACGATATCGACTTTACACCACCCATGTGGTTGATATAAGCCACCACCGTGGTATTATCTAATTGCAACCGGACATGTGCATGATGCGTATTAGATGAATATGCTTTTAAACCATAAACGCACCCAACATTTCTAAGTAGTTGATACCCCGTGTCTGTAGGCAAGATGATTCAAAATTAGTCCATCTGCCCCCTGTGCTGGATTGCATGTTAGTTGCTCCCCAGCCCAAAGCACTGGCATCCGTTTGAATGGTTAATACTGGGTTGGTGATTATTATGGGACTGGAACTGAGCCTAACGTTCCTTGTCCACCATTGTAACTCTGGAATGGATACAGCAGTTAAATTCATAGCTCGGTCAAAGTGACCTGAGTTTTGCTTTAGTGCATGCACTTTTGCTCTTTGCAAATTTTGATAGTGCAAAGGCCCAAATTGTACAGCTGGAAAAGCTGCTACCATTTTACCAATAACTCTAGCTACCTGCCGTAATGGCTGTCTCCAAGGTTTTCCCTACTATTAAAATGTCATCTAAGTACGCCATGACTATATGCTTTTGTTTCCTCAATAATGCCAAGGCGGGTTTTAAGATTTTAGTGAACAACCTTGGAGCGGAGGTTAGCCCATTTGGTAAGGCTTTAAATTGCCATAGCTGTTTCATCCAGATAAACTTTAAGTATTTACGATGCTCCTTGTGTATGGGTACTGAGTAGTAGGTATCTTTTAAATCAATGCTTGCTAGAAAGTACCCTCTAGAAACCAATAGTCTGGCTGTTTCAAAGGTTTCCATCTTGAAATGTATATACCTAACAGACTTGTTTAAAGTAGTTAAGTCAATGATGATGCGACAGCCACCATCTTTTTTGATTTTAGTGAAAATATTAGACACAAATTCCAAAGGTTCATGTTTTGTTCTTTCAATGACACCTTTTGCTAGTAGCCTCATCAGTTCAGCTTGACCCTCTTGTTTCTCTTTGACTGAGAGGGTGAATACCCTTTGGGGTATATGCTGAACTGGCGGAATGTTTTCATGAACAAAGTCAATTTTATAGCCATGAATGCTGCTGAGTATATACTTGTCATTAGTGATGGATTCCCATGCATCCAAAACCAAGTGCAATCTCCCCCCTGTTAGTATAGAGCCCCTACTGCTCATATGCTGAGAGGGACCCACCTACCTCCATGGTTACTGGTGCTTCTTCTGCCTCTTCGCTGGACGATGAGGCGTCTGCTGGGCTGTAGAGGGCTGCTGTTGATGTTGATGTTGATGTTGTTGGGGGTGGCGCATTTTCCATGGGGTCCGCTCTGGGCCCTGGCCTAAAAAAGGCTTACGGGGAATGGTTGCGGACCCCGAGCTTTCACCAGTCCCATATGGTGGTCGACGACTGGTGGACGCCGTGGGGTACTGCCGCCTGGGTTTGTTAGGTCTGCTCGGTCCCAAACCTGCCCTCACGAGACCAAAGGTCTTGGATTCTTCCTCTAGGTCTTTCACCTTTTTCGGAAGGTCCTTCCCAAAGAGCAAAATTGGAGGTTCTGAACCCGGTGTTTTGCAAAGTCCCGCATATTTAGGGTTGAGGGCAGGCTTGAAGATTTCCTTCCGTAAATTGTTTATTTCATATTGAGTGGCGAACAGCAGAGCTAGTGTGTCTTGCTGATTTGTGGAGATGTCCACACCATCAATGGACCGAGCATATGATGTTATTCCTGCAGTCAGGAGTTTAAGGATTTTCTGGAGCTTCAACTCCAGGTTCCTGATGTTCTGCCCCAAATGTCCCCAAATTTGGCTGTTTACAGCTGGTACATTCAATGATGTACAATTTTCTGGGGCTGTATATTGTTCAAGAGCCTCATTGACCACCTGTTCTTGTAGGGGTTTTGAGGACAGGTGGTCAATGCTGGCTGCAAGTTTCGGCTCTAACGGCCGACCCGCTCGTGGAATGGCCACGTAGCGGTTGACCACACCCAGCAGCTCTTCCTGATCCTGTACACCCTGCGTACTCCGGACATCTTCAGCCTGCGACCCCTCTTCTTGACCAGCCCAGACCTGGTCGCCAATGCTGCCTTCAAAAGAAGGTGAAGCAATGGCCAGTGCCGTAAAGGGCACTGTGGGAGTGCCTGAGCTCCCTTGGCGAGTCTGCGGCTGCTCTCTCAGCAGATCGCGCTGGAGCAATTGCTCCATAAGCCGTTCCATTCGGCTTAGGCGGCTGCCTGTGCCGCTCTCGAGCGGTGAGGCATCTTCATCCGAATCGTCGGATACTACCGCCCGGTTCTGGCTGCAGGTACCTCCAGCCCGCTGCTCAGGCAGCACGAGTGGTGCTGGGCTCGGCTCGGTAGTTATTCCCGCCGCCTCTTGCCCCCCCTCCAAAGAACATTCCTCAACGGAGGACGAACGGGGGCGAGCTGCAGATTTCTTCCCTCTGGTCTTGCTCATTCTTTCTGGAAAACAAGCAGACCACAGAGAAAAAGACACACGGCCACGGTAAAACTTACCTGTTGGCCCGACTTTTCAATTTGTAGCGGGAGCACTGCATGAACGCTAATGTCGCGCATGCGTGCTGGACGGGGTCTTCACGTAGTCACTCACGTGACTCCGAAGTAAAATCAATGGAAACAGGATGCACCTAAGCTTAATTTTGAATGTCATAACAAAGGGTCTGAATACTTATGTAAATGTGATATTTCAGTTATTTCTTTTTAATTACTTTGCAAACATTTCTAAACACCTGTTTTCGATTCTTCATTCTGGGGTATTGGTTGTTGATTGATGATTAAAAAAAATGAATTTAATGAATTTTAAAATAAGGCTGTAACGTAACAAAATGTGGAAAACTGAAGGGTCTGAATACTTTCTGAATGCACTGCATTCTCTTTTCCCTTCACTGTGTACATTTATTTGTCTATTAGTTTCTGTAGACACCTTCTGCTGATGCATGTGGAGGCAAATGACAGTGGTAACGCTATTGAAACAACACCCCTGTTGAAGGCAACAAACTCTCTTAACTAAACAGCAAGACTATCATAACAATAGATCAAAACATGGCACAGCATGTTCTTAGTGATGCCATTCGCTACATACACTGTATAGCTGATTGCTTTTACGAGATTAAATTAAAACCGTATATCAGTTTGGCTAAAACGAGAAGATTAATTGTTGACAGATCCAAACCTCCCCGGATATTTGTTTTTTTCTTGTACTTTAGTGTACAGTGTACTGCTGCAACTTGAGCAGAATCTCTTCCTAACCCAGACAAAATTGTTGCCGTAAGAGAGAACTGTTGCTCCCTTTCCAGTCATTGTTGAACAAAAACTGGGAGGGTCTTGACCTTTCTCCTTTTCTCCAGAGAAGCTGTCAGACCCGCTGAGTTACTCCAGCTTTTTGTGTCTATCTTTGGTAGATTTCTTAATTGGACAGAGTGAACAATGTAATCAAGAGTGAAAGTAGAATTAATCCATCTCAAGGCTGTGTACATACTCCCCCCCTCCCCTGCTTGTTTTACACCCGTGACTGTAAAGCTCAGCACTGCTCCAATGCCAACTATAAATTTGCTGACGACCCAATGTGGTTGGCCTTATCATGGGTGGTGATGAGCCAAGAGAGAGAGAGAGAGAGAGAGAGAGAGAGAGAGAGAGAGAGAGAGAGAACACCTGGTGCAGTGGTGCCGCAACACCTTCTCGTTTAACAAGACCAAGGAACTGATCGTGACTTTAAAAAGGGGAAGTCAAGTGACCAATTGCCAGTTTTCGTTGTTAGCAGCTTCAAATTTCTGGGAGTTTAACTTTACGGAAAACCTGTCCCGGCCGACACATAGATATAATTACAAAGAAGGCCCTGTCAACTCCTCCACATTCTTAGAATTGTAAAGAGATTCAGCATGTCTCCGAATACTCTCTCAACCATCTGCAGATGTACTGTGGAAGGTTGCAACCTGACTAGTTGCATCATGGCCTGGTATAGCATTTTCAGCACACAGGAACGCAAGGGGCTGCAGAGAGTGCTGAACTCAGCCTGGTTTATCTGGGTCACAGGCCTCCCCTCCCATTGACAGCAACTGCATGAGGTGCTGCCTCAACAAGGTGGCATCGAATCATCAATGATCCTTCCATCCAGCCATGCTCACTGCTACCATTGGACAGGAGGTCCCACAGCCTGAAGTCCCACAGCACCTAGTTCAGGAACAGCTATTTCCCTGCAGCTATCAGGTTCTTGAACTGACTCCCACAATCCTAATCCGACAATCACAATCACAATAATACTTTATTAACCAAGTATGTTTTGCAACATACGAGGAATTTCATTTGCCAAGTCTGTCATATATATATAAAGCAACCTCGACCACAGAACACTATAGCCCACCCCTTGCACTACCATGGCCATTTGTTTTTCTAATTGTGTTTTGCACAAATAACTAAGATTTGAAGTCGTTTTCTGAAAATGGTATGTGGAATTTTACATATAATTAGTTTTTGTGCGTTTGTCTGAGTCTGTGTGTCTTGAACTGCTACCGTAAGAAAGACTTTTCATTGAACCGGCACTTCATTGAACAGTATATGACAATAAACTTGAACTGACTTAAAATTGGTGGGCCAGGCTATGGTTGTGATCTGGTCACTGTGGACAAGTGTTCACAATTCTTTTTTTAAGCAACTTTCTTGTTAGTACATGGGAAGGAACTGCAGATGCCGGTTTACACTAAAGATAAGCATAAAATGCTGGAGTAACTCAGCGGATCAGGCAGCATCTCTGGAGAAAAGGAATAGGTGACGATTCACCTTCGGGTCCAGATGCTCTCAGTCCGAAGAAGGGTCTCGATCCGAAACGTCTCCTATTGTTTTTTCTCCAGAGATGCTGCCTGACCCGCTGACTTGCTCCAGCATTTTGTGTCTTATCTTTTTAGTACGTTGATTAGGTATGGACATGGGCGGAAATCGCGATCAAAACATGGGGGGGGGGGGAGGCGTGCTTCGCTCCCCGTCCCCGTCCCCCCAGGATTTCCGCCCCATGGGTATGGACAACTCTTCTCTGACACTGAACATGCATTGGACCATTCCTTTTCCACAGTCGCTGGGCTCCCAACAATGGAAAGGTTCCTGAATGACGGTGACACGGATAACTGTAACTAATATCCAAAACGGAGAACATTTCCTTTACTCTTGGGAATTTTGGGGTAATTATGTTGGCGTCTTGTCCAATGGATACTTCTTAATACTGAAGCAACCACTTTTGCCATCAAATGAGTTCAGGTAGGTGTTCTTGGTGATATAGTCTTCTACGCAGCACATGGAGAATTCTTGCAATCGCTTCAGCAGCAATAGTACAGAGCGCCCACATGCAAGATCAAAGTAAGGCACAAGTCACATGAAACAAATCATGCCAAAACCAAATGATAGTAGTGAAAACTCTTTTGAACAGTTATTGAGGGGGGGGGGTGTAGCAATTCCCCATCATACTGTTTCTTTAAGAAATTTGAAATGGCTTAAAGAAAGCGTGCAAAACAAGATCGCTTTTGCTGATTTGCTGCATCTTCAATCACGGTTGTCAAACGTCAGTATAGTGTTTGTTTCATCATTGCCCCTTTACTGTGATTGGATATGTTGAGTCTTGTTAGGAGTAATCTCCCCAGATTTCAATTTGACATTTTGATATTTTAATACCACATAGAGTGCTGATTGCTTCTAGAAATTCAGGCACTAAAATTGAGTTAACTGTGATGACAAAAGCCGCCCTTGTTCCTTGCCTCAATACCCCACCTCGCTCACCCATAACTGTTCGAAGAAGTTTCCTGATTGCTCTCAGTGTCAACAGAAGCAGGAGGAATTGACTGCCTCGCGATTTATGCAGAACAGACGTGGTAGCATGTGCTCTGTCTGTATTGGCTGCTTTCCTTTGTGTTATGAAACTTTTAATATTCCGCATAGATCGACAAAAATGTGTGATATCATAACACTGCTGGGCTAAAGCTACGAATGCTATCAACGTAAAACTTGAGCAACTTATTCCGAATGCTCGCCCTTTCAAAGGTCCTGCCCACCGTGGCGAATTGCCACCACAGATATTTAAAAGGAACAGGAAACAACAGCTCATGCAAGCTGATCAGAAGCAGAATGGAAAGTCTGATCACTGAAAAGATGTAGCTGTTTAGGACAAATAGCACACCTGGAATAAGTGTAGAGGTCAGAGGTGGGGACTGTGTACGAGTTGTTAAATGATCTCTTTTGACTTTTGTTTGCTCCCTACCCCCTTCACCCCGTGTACCATCCTCCTCCTCCCCCACATCTACTAATGATCGCAATAAATGTTGTGTCCAGGCTGTGTTGGAGTAGTCTCCTTGATAGACGAATCAAGTACTTCATCTGCAGCTTGTGGTTTAATCAGCAGAGCTGTTCAGCACTTTATAATATTCACTATAACCACCTTGTTATTGCTTGGTCAGAAATAGAGCAGAGCAAGTTGATACATATACCAGGAACAGATGTCAGGCAGTGACCGATTTATGTCAATGAAGGAGAAAAAGTCTGAAAAGCAAACGCAGAATCCACTTCTATTAGCAGTCGTATTCACAGCATTCTCTCGGGCTCTCTCTATGTCTCTCTCACACTCTGTCTCTCTCTAACTCTCTCTCTCGCTCTCTCGGTGTCTCACTGTCTCTGTATACATGTCTCCGTCACCCATTCTGTCTCTCTCTTTCTCTGTCCCTCGGCCCCACTGTCTCTTTTTGTCTCTCTCTGTCTCGCTGTCTCTCTCTGTCTGTGTGTCTCTCTCTCATTCTCTCTGTCTCGGGATCTCTCTCTCTCTCTCTCTCTCCCTCTCTCCCTCCCTCTCTCTCTGTGCTTGTCTCTCTCTCTCCCTCCCACCCTCTCTGCCTCTCTCTCTCTCTCTCTCTCCCTGCTGTAAATGTCAAATCCGCTTAAGCAGGGTGACTGTGACTCAAGCTGACATTGTGATTTACGGCTGAATGCACGCCACACTAGAACCACTGGCACACAGACAAGACTCTGCTGCTGCTGGCACCCATGCGCACTGCAGGTCTGGGTCTCATGACTTCTGCTGTCCTTAGGAAGCAGAGGTGGAGCATAACACAGGATGTGCAGATTAATGGCAGATTCTGAAGAGTTGGTGAAGCAGATTTCCTTCCTCGGCCTGTGTTGGTCTATCAGCTGTACTTTTCTTTGGCTTTTTTAAAATATAGTCATTTTAGGTTTGAATGTTTCAGCTTGGACACATTTATTCAATAAGTCTCTGAGGCCTGTGAAGGTATGTAGCTATGTGGGTAGTTGTGTTTTCTGTGGGGAGGGTGAGGCGAGGGGTTGCAAATGTGTGTGGGGCTACATTACTCAGCTTGTACAATGTAGGCCCTGCTATCTTTCAGTTCTCTTTTAACTTCTATGTTTTCTGTGGTTGCTGTAGTTGGCTGATGAAAATTAATTTTTCTCTTGCGTGGAAGAAAAAAAAATCAGATGTTATACATGTTACACTCCGTGTTGTGGGAGTGTGTCACGACATTTAGTTTCTTGGTTGCGTTTAATTTGCGAAGTTTTTGTCAATTAATGTTCAACTTTGTTGAGAAATACTTTATTGTCTGTCAAAGTCCATGAACTCCGCGAGTAGTGTGCCGTACTTTTAGTCATGGATTAGGATTTGTACAATGCTGTTGAAGAAAATGTATAAACTAAACATTGTGCTGTAATTCTGTGGCACGTGTATGTTTGTAGACGTCAAACGACAACATGTTTTAATTCAGATTTATAATCTCACGTTGGGAGGAGTCATTAGTATGTCACATTTTTAATGGCAAATTGAATGACTGTATGTTTCAATCAGCAGTTCACAAAATAAATTTACCATACACCCATTGGGAATGTAATTCAAACAGATTAGTTGGATTCCGACCCATCCTTTTTCTCCAGAGATGCTGCCTGACTTCAACACTTTGTGTCTATTATCAGTTGGGCGATAAGGCAATACTTTTCAAATCTGTACTACTGTCCAGTAGTATTTGTGAATTTCACCTGTAATGATTTGTTTCGTTATTAAGTTTGTAAAATAATATCTCAACCTTGAAGGATGGTAATTTGCTCTGGACTGTCGGATTATCAATTCTTTGCTCTGCTAAGTAAATTAGACAAATATTAAGCAGCTGAATTAGTTCTATGGATCTCTTACTGGTCTATCGTGAGTTTGCTGAAGATAGACACAAAATGCTGGAGTAACTCAGCGGGACAGGCAGCATCTCTGGAGCGAAGGAATGGGTGACGTTTAGGGTTGAGACCCTTCTTCAGACCCTTCAGGTTTCTAAGTTGGCCGTTCTGTCAGTTAAGGCAGCAATGGTGTTGTGACAAAAGGTTTAAGTATCCCTAAATTAGAGGAGAAAATTGTCCAATTGTTTTCCAGAAGAACTGGGTTGTTTACTTTATTGTTTTGTTGTCGGACCTTTTGCTGTACGAACTGATTACCGCTCGTGGCATTCAGGACAAAAGCATGCACTCCGAAAGGAATCCCATGGCTGTTAAATAACTTAAGATGCCAAAGTGCGTGGAAGGTGCTTTAAAAATGATGATTCTCCTTAATAAATTCCTTCTGAAGTGCATTTGAATGAATATTTGTGAGGACGGGCACAGACTAGGCCGGGATTCCCCTTGAAGTTAATCATTTCATCAGCACTGGCGGCGGGACTTTATACACGATGTTCAACTATTTATAGAATTGTAGGTTCATTGCAGGAGGAAGCCATTTGGTCCATCATGTCTCTGCCAGCAACCTACCAGAGCAACACACCGTCCTTATGACCTATGACCTATGGCCACACCTATGACCTTAAAACGTTCACCATCATATTTTCCTCTTAAAGGCCTCTTAAATGCAGTACATTCTGGATTCCAACTATACAATTATACAATGATTATACAATTATTTATTGTCATTTGAACCTGAAATGAAGTTCAAACTAAATTTGGTTTCTGCAGTCATACAACAAGAAAAGAACCAGGACACACAAACAACACAATTTACACAAACATCCATCACAGTAAATCTCCTTCTCACTGTGATGGAAGGCAGAGTCTTGTCTCTCCCCTGTGTTCCATTCTTCTACCGATGTTAAAGCCCCAGGCGGGCGATGGCAAGTCCCGCGGCCGTTAAAGCCGCGCCGGGCGATGTAAGGTCCTGCTCCAGGTCATTTTCAACCCCGCAACTCGGGCGGGAGAAGTTGCTATTGCAGGAGCTCCGAAAAGCGGTCTCCCACCAGGGACCTGCGAGCTCCCGATGTCACCGTCCACCAGGACTGCGGCTGGAGCCTCCGAAGCTCCGGAGACGGGTCGCAGCCGCACGCCACCACAGCTCTCCACACTCCGAAGCTGGCCAGCTCCACGAAGGTGAGTCCGCAGGCTCCGCGACTGGAGCCCCCAGGTCGTTCCGGTTGGAGGCGGTTCCACGGTGCTAGGCCCCAACGACAACGAAGACCCGATAGGGAAACGGTCGGATCACCCGTACAGGGAGGAGATTAACAGTTTCCCCCCCCCCGCCCCCCCCCCCCCCCATATATACACAGCTAAAAACAATATAAAAACCACAATAAACTATACATTCAACGGGACTAAAATAAAAAATAAGACGGACGGACTGCAGAGGCCGCTGCAACGTCGGTCGCGCCACCCAACGTGATACCTACAATAATTATAGGAGGCATGGAGTAAATGAGGTGCTAGAGGAGTATAAAGAATGTAAAAAGAATCTTAAGAAATAAATTAGGAAGGCTAAAAGAAGATATGAGGTTGCTTTGGCAAGAAAGGTGAAAGTAAACCCAAAGGGTTTCTACAGCTATATTAATAGCAAAAGGATAACGAGGGATAAAATTGGACCATTAGAGAACCAGAATGGACAGTTATCTGCAGAGCCAAAAGAGATGGGGGAGATATTGAACAATTTCTTTTCTTCGGTATTCACCAAGGAGAAGGATATTGAACTCTGTGAGTTAAGGGGAAAAAGTAGAGTAGCTATGGAAACTATGAGATTCAAAGAGGAGGAAGTACTGACACTTTTGAAAAATATAAAAGTGGATAAGTCTCCAGGTCCTGACAGGATATTCCCTAGGACATTGAGGGAAGTTAGTGTAGAAATAGCAGGAGCTATGACAGAAATATTTCAAATGTCATTAGAAACGGGAATAGTGCCGGAGGATTGGCGTACTGCGCATGTTGTTCCATTGTTTAAAAAGGGTTCAAAGAATAAACCTAGCAATTATAGACCTATTAGTTTGACGTCAGTGGTGGGCAAATTAATGGAAAGGATACTTAGAGATAATATATATAAGCATCTGGATAAACAGGGTCTGATCAGGAACAGTCAACATGGATTTGTGCCTGGAAGGTCATGTTTGACAAACCTTTTTGAATGTTTTGAAGCGGTAACTAGGGAAATTGATGAGGGTAAAGCAGTGGATGTTGTCTATATGGATTTCAGTAAGGCCTTTGACAAGGTTCCCCATGGAAGGTTGGTTAAGAAGGTTCAATCTTTGGGAGTTAATGGCGGAGTAGCAAGATGGATTCAACAGTGGCTGAATGGGAGATGTCAGAGAGTAATGGTGGATGGCTGTTTGTCAGGTTGGAAGCCGGTGACCAGTGGGGTGCCTCAGGGATCTGTGTTGAGTCCACTGTTGTTTGTCATGTACATCAATGATCTGGATGATGGGGTGGAAAATTGGATAAGTAAGTATGCAGATGATACTAAGATAGGTGGTGTTGTGGATAATGAAGTAGATTTTCAAAGTCTACAGAGAGATTTGGCCATTTGGAAAAGTGGGCTGAAAGATGGCAGATGTTAAGTGTGAAGTGCTACATCTTGGCAGGACAAATCAAAATGGGACGTACATGGTAAATGGTAGGGAATTGAGGAATGCTGTGGAACAGAGGGATCTAGGAATAACTGTCCATAGTTCCCTGAAGGTGGAATCGCATGTAGATAGGGTGGTAAAGAAAGCCTTTGGTGTGCTGGCCTTTATAAATCAGAGCATTGAATATAGGAGTAGGGAAGTAATGTTAAAATTGTACAAGGCATTGGTAAGACCAATTCTGGAGTATGGTGTACAATTTTGGTCGCCTAGTTATAGGAAGGATGTCAACAAAATAGAGAGAGTACAGAGGAGATTTACTAGAATGTTGCCAGGGTTCCAGCAACTATGTTACAGAGAAAGGTTGAGCAAGTTAGGTCTTTATTCTTTGGAGCGCAGAAGGTTAAGGGGGGACTTGATTGAGGTCTTTAAAATGATGAAAGGGATAGACAGAGTTGACGTGGATACGTTTTTCCCATTGAGGGTAGTGAAGATTCAAACAAGAGGGCATGACATGAGAATTAAGGGACAGAAGTTTAGGGGTAACGTGAGGGGGAACTTCTTTACTCAGAGGGTGGTGGCTGTGTGGAATGAGCTTCCAGCAGAAGTTGTGGAGGCAGGATCGATTTTAACATTTAAAAGTAAAGTGGATAGGTATATGGACGTGAAGGGAATGGAGGGGTATGGTCTGAGTGCAGGTAGATGGGAATAGGAGAAAACAAATGGTCGGCACGGACTGGAAGGGCCGAGAGGGCCTGTTTCCGTGCTGTAATTGTTATATGGTTATATGGTGTTATATGATACACCTCTTGCTGGATGGAAGAGTCTCTCTGTTACGGGTCCACGTGGTCTCAAGCCTTGAATCCTGCACCTTAGAGGACCACCTCCCACTCAGTCGACAGTCAAGACCCCCTCAGGAGGGCAAAGTATTGCAATTGGTTCGAAAAGGCAGTGTAACCCTCCTTTAGAAAAGCAGAGTATTTGGGCACAGTAAGCACGGATTTGTTAAATTAAGGTCGTATTTGTATGAAGATTGAACTTTTGTTGAGGAGAACACAAGAAGGGTGTATGAGGGATGTGTAGTTGGTGGTACCCATTTAGATATCAGCAAGGCTTTTGACAAGGTTTTGTAGCAGGCTGGTCAACATTTTAAAACCCAATGCAATTTAAGGAAAAATGGCAGATTGGTTCAAACATCGAACCAATGACGGGCAGCAAAGGGTATTGATTGAAGAATAACTTGGTGACTGCAAGACTGTTATTATCAATACTCTGATAGGTTTTGGACTGGTAGAGGAATAAAAGGACCATGGTGTGTACGAATCTTGAATGTCCACAGTCCACAAGTTAACAAGGGCTATCTAAAGGTGGGTTGAAAAGGTAGTTAAAAACATAAATGCAGTGCTTTTCTTTATTAGCCAAGGCTTGCAGATTGAAAGCAGGAAAGTTGCGCTATCTAAATAATGCTATAATAGATTATGCTATATTAATTAAACATGCCTTGGATAGTCAGCACAGTTCTGGTCACTTCATTACCAAAAGGATAAGATTGTACTGGATAAAGGGGAGAATGGTGAAGATGTTGCCAGAAGTGGGAGTGTATGTAAGAAAAGACTGTATTTGGGGAGTTGTGACCTGCACATGAGAAGGACCTCGGGCTGGATGATTGCATTGGGTTGGGTGGCTCTTTATCAACCTCCATAGACCTCCATAGGGGTGGCACGGTGGTGCACCGGTAGAATCGCTGCCTTACAACGCCAGAGACCCGGGTTCGATCCAGCCTATGGATGCTTGTCTGTACGGAGTTTGTACGTTTTCCCTGTGACCGTGTGGGTTTTATCTGGGGTCTATAGTTTCCTCCCACAATCCAATGACACACAGGTTTGTAAGCTAATTGGCTTGGTATAATTGTAAATTGTCCCTAGTGTGTGTAGTAGGATAGTGTTAGTGTGCAGGGATCGGTGGGCTGAGGGGCCTGTTTCCACGCTGTATCTCAAAACTAAACTAAAATAATGGATCAAATGGCCTCCTTCCATGTGGGGAACTTTTTGCAATTTGACGACTCTGACATTTCAGCTCGCATGTTGTCAGGGTTAATTACACGTGCTCCCTTCCTGCCCTTGTAGTGGCGCAGGCTGTTTTCCTTGAAATCCAATATATTGCAGTGACCCCTGTTCTGCATGTACTGTAATGTTTTGGCATTCTGCATGCAGTTTGGTAAGTAAGAACTACAGAGGACATCTTTGTGCATGTGTGATTATTTTTTCACTGTTGTATAACATAACCACCACAACATGCTGCTAATGGAACTGCATGTTTACGGAGTCCAGGCAGATCCCACTATAATCAGGAGGCCACTAAAAACCTGATTTTCTTGGCTGCACGACTTCAAAATCTGGCAAGTTGATCGTGGAGTTGATGCCAGCTACATTTGACTGTCGCAGGAGTTGTAGGCTGGCAACCAAAATATAAGATCCAAACCTATTTCTGGTTTTCTCGTATATTTAATTAACTGTTTCAACATAATGACATCTGTTTTCCAATATGTTAACTTGTTTGATAGTTTTTTTTTAAAGAGAAAATAATTTTGATTTATATCTAAGTTTTTGTCTGTGGTATTTCAGACAAGACTGAAATAATGTTAGGATTAGAGTCCCCTTAAAACATGGTTAAACTCTCCAATGTATAGTATATTGTATTAAATCACAGACTTGGCGTCTTGCTAAACAGAAGGTCACTTCAGGCAGTTGGTTGCAGTGGTCAGACCACCTAATTTTCTAGCTTCCTGATATTTTTTTTTGTCAATAAAATAACTAATCCTAAAACCAAATGGAGAGCGTGTGATATCAGACTGTCTTCCACTTGCAGTTGTCTGGGGGCGGCCCTGTGGCGCAGTGGTAGAGTTGCTGCCTTGCAGCGCCACAGACCCAGGTTCGATCCTGACTACAGGTGCTGCCTGTATGGAGTTAAGGGCCTGTCCCACTAACGCGACTTTTCAGCGACTGTCTTCGACCTTAAAGCTCGAGGGCACTCGCCTGAAAAACCTCGAGCTGAATCGACCGTCAGCGATGAAACCGCAAGCAGGATCGACTGTCAGCACACACGCGCACACGCACACACACACACACATACACATCGCAAAGGCGGGGGCCAGGGAAAGCGGGGGAGGGCTGTCTGAAATTCACACCTGCGATGAACAGGAAGGTTAAAGACGGCTGCCACAGTGTACGGTAAGTCCTTTAGAGGGTGGGGGGAGAGAAGGGAAGAGAAGTTTAGAGAAGGAGGGTGAGAAAGAGTGGAGACACTTTTAAGATGCCAGATAACTTTTAATAAAGTTTAGCGGGCATTTAACCTACCGGTCGGTTTTCCTTGGTTCTGAAGCCAAATTAAAGTGGATAGGTATATGGACGTGAAGGGAATGGAGGGATATGGTCTGAGTGCAGGTAGATGGGACTAGGGGAAAACAAATGGTCGGCGCGGACTGGAAGGGCCGAGAGGGCCTGTTTCCGTGCTGTAATTGTTACATGGTTATATGGTTAAAATGCCCGGTCAGCAAAGAAGATTGCCTACGGCTACCCTCAACTGCCTATAACTACATGGAGACCCCACTACCACTGCGAGTTCAAAAGAACCATGCTGACCAATTTTTGCTCGTGGAAAATTTTTCAACATGCTGAAAAATTTTCCTCGACCAAACTGAGGCCGCGAGTATGCGGGAACTTCCCTCGAGCATGAAGGAGCGTTCCAGTGACCTCCTGGGACCATGTGTCGACCATGTTGCGAGTTTGTGGCGAGCGCAAACTTTTCTAAACTCGCAAATTAGGTCGCCATAGTGGGACAGGCCCCTTAGAGTATAGAGTCAGAGTATAGAAGTGAGATCGACCGATTGACCAAATGGTGCCAGCACAACAACCTGGCTCTCAACATCAGTAAAGCCAAGGAACTGATTGTGGGCTTTGGCAGGGGCAGGATGAGGACCCACAATCCATCAATATGGATTTGGTGGAGAGGATCAAAAACTTCAAATTCCTGGGCGTGCATATTTCCGAAGATCTTTCCTGCACCCAGCACACTGATGCAATTATAAAGAAGGCACATCAGCGACTCTACTTCTTGAGAAGATTACGGAGATTCAGCAAGACAAAGAGGATTCTCCTGAACTTCTACAGGTGCACAGTAGAGAGCATACTGACTGGTTGCATCGTGGCCTGGTTCGTAAAACTTGAACATCCAGGAGCGGAAAAGATTGCAAAAAGTTGTGAGCACTGTCCAGTCCATCACCAGCTTTGACCTCCCCACCATCGAAGGGATCTATCGAAGTCGCTGCCTCAAAAAGGCTGCCAACATCATCAAAGACCCACACCATCGTGGCCACACATTCATTTCACCATTGCCATCGGGAAGAAGGTACAGGAGCCTGAAAACTGTAATGTCCAGGTTCAGGAACAGTTTCTTCCCTACAACCATCAGGCTATTAAACACGACAACAAATAAGCTCTGAACTGCAACGGATTATTATTATTATTATTATTATTATTATACTACATTTGTTGAGTATGTGTATACTCACACTGTACTTTTTTTTTCTTCTCTCGTTATGTGCTATGTTAACATATTCTGTTGTGCTGCAGCAAGTAAGAATGTCATTGTCCTATCTGGGACATATGACAATAAAACACTCTTGACTCTTGAGTTTGTACGTTCTGCCTGTGGCTGCATTGGATTTCTCCGGGTGTTCCGGTTTCCTCCCACACTCCAAAGATGTACAGGTTTGTAGGTTAATTGGCTTCTGTCAATTGTAAATTGCCCCTAATGTGTAGGACAGTGCTAGTGTACAGGGTGATCGCCGGAATCAGTGAGCTGAAGGGCCTGATTCTACGCTAAATCTACGCGTAACATCATCACATGGACAAAGTGGAGAAACTATATTCTGTAACTGGTATTTTTTTCTTTGCTTTACCTGTTGTACTTGTGTTGGTATGATTGTAGCCATGTATTGTATGACCTGGTTTGATTAAACACCATGCAAACAAAATCATTTCACTGTATCTTAGTACACGTTACAATAATAAACCTAAATCTAAGAATCAGAACTCAAGTGCTCCAGCCACGACCATTTTGGCACGAAAATTGTAATTACTCTATAAAGGGTAGCAAACGTGAATAAGAGCAAAATGTTGGTCAGAAAATGTTAAACATTATGATATGAAAGCAGAAAATGCTGTGGATACGCAACTGGTCAGACAGTATATAGTTAAAATTTCAGGTGAATGACATTTCATCTGCCGTTTTTATACTTTTCCTTAGTTTCTTTTTGTGCAGATGGTACCTGAGTTGTCGGGTATCTCCTGTCTTTTCCAGCATCTGGTTGTTTTTTTCTATTAAACGTTGTGTGAAATTGGTTTGTTGAAGTAATGTGGAAACAATGGTGGAAAATAAGAGAGGTATGCATGCACTGGGAAAGGATCATCTCCTCGAAGTTGGATTATGTTCTAATTAAGTCGTCGCAAATTGAAGGATTCCATCTAACTTGTGCTTACGGGAGTTTGCATTTAATAAAGGAGGAAGACTTTCCATTTCTCTCAAAATGTGACGGTGCCCACTTCGTGTGTGAATAATGTAAATGAGCAAGTTCTGCACCATAAACCATTCCTGTACTCCACTCTGTGGAATCACTGACACTATAATCAGCATCTATTGATTGCTTCACTGGGCACCTTTGAGTTATACCTGCAGCTTGTATGTAATCTGCAATGAACAATTAACAAAGGACTGCAGATCATGAAACTGCCAACAAGTAGGAAAAATACTCTAAAATCTCTTAAGGGACTATTTATATCCTCTAAATGGCTGTTCAATTTATCTCATTCTGCTTGTACACTGTTAGTTTTTATTCTCTTTGGTGCCTTGTCCATTTTAAATTATGCACATGTATAGTTAAATGGGAGTGAACTGCCCTCTGGTTTAAAACAAAATGGAAGGAAACCATCTTAATAATACCTCAAGTAGTTGACATAAAAGGAATTGCTTTGGAGTGCAGTTAGGTAGTTAATAGGATTTTTGTGTGTTGAAATTCCATTTTATCAGCAGTGAATTGTTTTACCAATTCGTGTGATCTTCTTATAATAGTGTTGAGAGACATATTGAGCATTGGGATTTTACTTCGGAGTCACGTGAGTGACTACGTGAAGAACCCCGCCTGGCGCTGGAACGGCATTACGTCGACGCTGACGGCAGAAGGAAGAGCTGCAGAGGCTAGCTCGTCGACAGCAGTAGGTACGGAACCGGCAGGTAAGTGCAGTTGAAAAACTTTTAGGGTCTGGAAAACTCCGTGCCTGGTGTATTGAACCAGGATTTGAAATGAATTTAAAAACAAAAATAAAGTAAAAGAGTAAAATAGAACAAAATACTCTGTATAATATAACGGAGTTTTAAAAAAGAACGTCCCGGGGGAATACCCAGCGATCGGGATGGGAGATTTATTATGGAGCCGGTTCCGATACTGGTGACCGTTAAAAATACGTTAGGGAGTTTAAGATGCTCCACAAACTTTTGGCAGGGGGGGGGGGGAATTTAAATGTCAGAAAGGCCATAATTTAAAAAGTTAATAAAGGCCTTCAGACGGAAAATAATGGAAATATTCCCTAACCTACCCTAAGGGGGTTTCACATATAAAAAGGAAAAAATATGATGAAATATGGTGGGAATATCTACCTCAGATATTTCTGAAGGTAGTCTCCTTGAGGGGAAAAAACTCAGGAGAAACAAGGGCAGTAAAAAATAAAATGGAAACACTGACCCTAAAAATACACTGATAGTGGTGGCTGGTCATGAAGTACCCACCACAGCACCTATATATATAAATATAACACCTGAATAAGAAGTGAGGCCATGGAAAATTACCATGGAAACCAAAATTAGTTGGTCTCTCACTAAAAACTGTTATGGTTAAAACAGAAGAACTAATAATGAGTGAGGCCATGAAAAGTAAACATGGAAACTAAAACCTCACCAAAGCTGTAATGATTGAAACAGCAGAATATGATAAAACTTTTATGTTTTATAAAGATATCAACGGTGAATCCGTTTATGATATCCATGTCTCAAATTATATGAGATATAAAGAAATACAATTTCAAAGTATTTCAAACTGGTGCATGGCATTACTATTCAAAAAGAAAAATAAAATAAAATAAAACGTTGTGCAAATAACTAATACTTTTAAAATAAAATAAATTGCCATCAGTTTGTGGAGCTCAATGGGAAGAAATATATATAATTTACCAAATCTCCACTCTAGATTCGCAGATCAATACAAATCAGGTTATGTTAAACTCCTGATTATTATGGAATAAACCTGCCATGATAAATCAAAGATATTGATTACAAAAGAACAGACTACTGATCTTTAAACTTTGGGGGAAAAACTATGATCCAATGAAAGATTTGATAATGGATCAAAACAAAGGCAGAAGTGGTATAATCCAACATAGCCTTATCCAAACCCATATAATTGGGAAAAGAAGGCTTGAAGTACGTTGAAGAGGTGCAAACATCTTGTTACAAAATAAGTTCATGAAATCTCCAATTGTGGGGGATTACAGGTGTATTATGATCATTAATTTAATATAACTAAGGAAGGATTGGTTCACCTGTATAAGAAAACCTTGAAAATTGATTTTAGGTTTGCACTCAAAAGTAATTTCAATAAAGAAGGGGTACGTACATGTATATTATAAAATTACCTCAGTGTAAAGATTTGATGGTATAAACCATACAAAACATCATTTTATATACACTTTCACAGTGTAAGAACATTTATTAAAATGGAAACATCTAGAACATGGAAATACAGTTGCTATTAACAAATTGTTAATCAATATTACAGGTGCTTGAAATTAATTAAAATGGGTCAAGCCGTGCAAGTTAAAACATTGTCCAAAGGATTAAACCAGTTCAAGGCTGTTAAACAGAATACTGGAGGAACAATTATGCTGATAAAAGATCAGCACTTGCACTAATGAGGTCATGGTCATGGGTTATCTTGATTACATTTAAATTGGAAGGTTATAAGAGTCAGCTGCAAATTAGTGCTGCAATTACAAACCTGGTGGTAGGCAAGGACCTGACCCATTACATAAAGCGTATGCTTAGGCATTAATAAAATATTCATAAATTACTATTCTGAATTTAGAAGTAATTCAGCACCATAAGAGGGGGAAAATTGTTCCATGATACAAATATGTCTCATTGTTGTTGACATACTTTGTCCCTCCATTAGGTTAGGTAAAGAATAAATAAAGTTCCAAAAGAAGGAATAACAGAAGCTTATAAGAATATGTATGCCTTTGTGAGAGGCTTATGCAAATATCAAATGATACGTTATCATTATTAAAGTAATGTAAAAAAGGTTCACAAGCTGCTTCAACTATAAGATTAACAGCTGTTGCAAACTGAAGCAAGTGTTACAGATGATGTACAGCTCCTGTGAATGTTTGGGTAAAGATAAGAATATTATCTATTCTTATAAGAATAATTGATACGTCTCTTGTTGGGACTGCGGACAATAATACCAGGTGAGCATAAATGGATTGTCCTAAGAAATTTTCCAAACATTTGTATTAATTATTGAAGTACAAGGAGTTATGGATTAAATATCGATTGTTTTATTATGGAAGTGTCCATGTCGTATCAAGGTGAACAATACCACGGCTGTGGCATATGTTAAAACACACAAGATAAGTCAAATAACAATCATGGGATTATCTGAGTAAACCGAAGTGGCATATTCTAAAAAATTTAGTCCAGTTGTTTATCTCTAAGGAAGAGACAATGGTATCGGAGACAACAAATTTGGGAGGAAAAACACATTGTCATTAATATGGATTACTTACGATTAATCTGGTTGCATACAGATTAAATCACCGATCTTTCAAATGTTTCTTGTGGGTAAACCAAGAACAGGAAAGGTGGATGCTTTTCTCTCAATTACATGAGGAAAAGATGTTCTTTTGTGTTCCTCATTTTGTTTGATAGGGCAGTGTCTGATGAAAATGTAGCAGGACACTGCCAGAGGCATTTTGGTGGCCCAATACGGATCCTTCATGGTTTCATAAATATTGAGTGATGTTGAACCACTTGTGATGATTCATAGTTGCAGTAATTTATTGAAGTCTGAGGAAGGGTCTCGACCCGAGGCGTTGCCTATCTCCTTTCGCTCTTTGGATGCTGCTGCACCCGCTGGGTTCTCCAGTTTTGTGTAACCCTGCAGTAATTTATTGTTGTACAAAGGCATCCATGACATGAAAATATGAATTTGACTATCTGCAGGTTGACCAGACCATTACAACAGCTGATGGTCAAAGAAGTCTATGAATGTTTAACTAATATAACAACATAACAATAAAATAATTATGTATAAAAGAAGTGTTATACCTGCAATTTGCAGAAATAACTTTAAAAAAAAACAATATTTTGTTATAAGAAATTGGAAGTCTGTGTATACAGTAAAGTTATTTTATCATATTAGATATATGTGAGTTCCTTGTCGATTGCATTTTTCTGAGCATCTAATTGATAGAGCCAATAATAGGGCTCAGAATGTTACCGTCCTATTAACGGATAGTATACTAACCAAGAAGTTATCAGGTGCATTCATAATATCCCGATATGGAAAGGGATATATATGTGGATATTAATATATATATAAAATTGTAATATATAAGTCGGGAGATAAATAATCCTGGATTGCCTTAGGCAATGGACTCTAACTCTATCAATGATTCAAAAAAGTTAACATTGAAAATAATAATGCTGATGACTTTAGTATCAATATAAGAGTGCAAACATTGCAAATGTTACATTATAATTGCATGTGGATACAGATTGCATTATCATATATGTTTATGAATTTACCAAACAAAGCACACCAAGAGGAGCTGAAACCAAGGTAAACCTATAAGCATATCCTGTCAGCCTTAAGTTGTGTGTGTGAACATTGATGAAATATGTTGAAGTAGGTAAGAGTCTCTGTGGTAATGAGACAGCACTACTTATTACACACAAAAACCACATTAGGTTCAGTAAAAACTGATGGTTCTAGAGGAATGTATTCTAGATGGTTAGAAATTGGATACACTCAGTGGAACTAGACACTGAAAGGTGGAAAATCACTCTGTTAATGAGGTAGATACATTCACAGGAATGGCACGGGATGAGCCGCTCGAGCAAAGATGCAAGGCCGCAGGAGGGTGTAAATTAATGTTAAAGTAAAAAGGAACCAGTCATGGTGTCAGGTTTGGACACGGAGTGTTGGGTTCTCTATAATTGTTGCTTTGTCATATCATCAAAATATATATATCAATTGATATTTTGTGATAAACTTGCCTTTTAATGGAAAGGGCATTACTTTTATTCTTTATAATGTGAAATAATTTATCACATAACTTGAGGCAATGTTTGGGGAAAAATGTGTTATTCGCTCGTCACTGTGTTGAATGAGCCGGACTGTCGTATGGAATAAATTCTACGACATGAAAAACACAGAAAGCTTCAAAATCTTCACGTAGTCACTCACGTGACTCCGAAGTAAAATAGTAAGATTAAATGAGAACTTACCAGTTTGAAGTTTGGTCTTTATTTTATGAGGAGTAACGATGAGGGATTACGTGCCCTCCACTCCCCACCCTCATAAAATAAATGATCATCTGGTAGTTCTAAATCTATGAGAAGCCTTACTATCTTACTCCGGCTATTATGTTCTGTGTTTTTCATGCCGCTGCTTTGAAGTATGCCGTTCCAGCGCCAGGCGGGGTTCTTCACGTAATCCCTCATCGTTACTCCTCATAAAATAAAGATCAAACTTCAAACTGGTAAGTTCTCGTTTAATCTTACTATTATCTGTTGCTTCCGGAGCTAGCATCATTGGAGTTCTAATGGTAGAGGACATCTGACTTCAATTTTTCATGAGTATGAACTGCATCTCCTACAGTACTGCACTGAGCTGTCAATGTAGATTATTTACTGAAAACCTGGATGAGTGTTAAAAGCTTTTGATGATCAAATTCAACAGGAGAATTGGAAAAGTTTAAAAGAACCAGCAGCATAATCAACTCACGCAAACAAAATTTACAATTAGAAAGTTTGAAGAAATAGAATTTATCCTAATTGTGCTAATTGATAATTAAATATTGATTGGCTTTTAATATTCTTTAACAGTCAGAAGCGTCATGCTATTTTCAGACTTTTAATTTGAACTGGCGTACAATTGGGAGTGCTTGTCTTGCTGAGGGCATTTTACAAATTTGGATTACAAATTAATAGAAGGTTGCAAAAAATGCGCTCAAGGTATATCATATCATAATGGTTTTAAACAGTTTTCTATCTGATAATACCTTTCGATCTTATTGAAATAGTGCATCCACTATTTCATGTTTCAAATACACTTTTAAAGATGTTTTCTGTGTTGTAGTAATTCATTGTTTCAGGTCATGGTTTTTGTTTTCTGGACTTTGAGTGGAGGAAATTGCATCTCAGTTCACAGGGTAGCATCAAATTCTGTTTTATTGAACGCTAAACTGTATGTTGAAACGTTCGTCCGCGAGGCAAAGCCTTTGCGAATGAAACATATTCATTATCAATTGAAATAATAATGGTTTCTGATTAGAATATGTTGCACGACTTATCAATCATAGAGTCTTTAAGGGTGGAAACGGGCCTCTCGGCCCAACTTGCCCAACATGTTCCATCCATATGTGTAGGAAGGAACTGCAGAAGCTGGTTTAGACCGAAGATAGACACAAAACGCTGGAGTAACTCAGCGGGACGGGCAGCATCTCTGGAGAGAAGGAATGGGTGACGTTTCAGGTCGAGACCCTTTTTCAGACTCTGAAGAAGAGTCTTGACCCGAAACGTCACCTATTCCTTCGCTCCGAAGATGCTGCCTGTCCCATTGCATTACTCCAGCTTTTTGTGTCTATGTCCCATCTACACTAGTCCCATCTGCCTGCATTTGGCTCATATCCCTCTAAACCTGTCCTATCCATGTACCTATCTAGATGTTTCTTAAGCGTTGCAATAGTACTTGCTAAACGTTGCGATAGTACCTGTAATCTTTTTTAAAAGTGAGTATCTTACTAGCTATGAAATATAACTATTGGATCGCAATTATGCTGCAGTGAATTTACTGAGGATGTATCTGAAGCACTGTTAGAAACATGATGAGAAGTACTGGAGACAATTAACTGCAGGCCCCCCTTTCTTGGATATTCAACAAGGAAATCTCCTGCAGAGGTGAAAAAGCAAAACACACTGTTTTTTAGTCCAAAATGTGTATTAATACGAACTTAATTGAGATAATAGTGCATATTGTAAATCAGTTTGTTACATTTGGACTTGGGAGCGGAAAATATTGTTTGATGTCGCTAAATAGCTGCTCAGTGACAATAGTTGGAATAAATTATGCTTAATTGCCATGCTTCACTTGGATGTATATCCTAAGCATCTTTCCTTTTCAGCAAGAATGAATGCTTGAGTGAGGTACTGGAAACGCCTTGGTATATTAAGAACAGCGCCAAATTGTTTTCAACAGAGTCATGATCATTAGGAATCGAGTCATAGAGTGTGGAACAGGCCCTTCAAGGGCTCAACTTGCCCACACCGACCAACACCTCCCACCTACACTAGTCCCACCTGCCTATGTTTGGTCCATATCCCTCTAAACCTGTCCTATCCATGCATCTGTCTAAATGTTTCTTAAGCGTTGTGTTTCTACCCGCCTCAATTATTTCCTCTGGCAGTTTATTCCATCCACCCACCATCCTTTATGTGAAAAGGTTACCCCTCAGTTCCTATTTAATCTACCCCTCCGCCACACCTTAAACCTATGTCCTCTGGTTCTTGCTTCCCTTACTCTGGGCAAGAGACTCCGTGTGTCTATCCAATCTATTCCACCCATGATTTTGTACACCTCTACAAGATCACCCCACATCCGCCTGCGCTCCAAGGCATAGAGTCCGGGCCTCTACCTCATGCCCTCGAGTCCAGACATCATCCTCGTAAATCTTCTCTGCCTCCTTTCCAGCTTGACAATACCTTTTTTATAACATGTTGACCAATAGATGTAGAAATATATTTTTTAGATTAAATTCTTGCCAATTACATTTTATTGGACAAATAGGTTTTGCTGACAATGCAATTTTCAATCACCTCTTAATATGGACATAGTACAACCTTGGTGCAGGAATAGTCCATTTGATCGCCCATTTTTGAATGAAGGGTTCACTTGCTATTTTCTAATCAAATCGACTCTTCCCCAAATCGCTCCAGACAGTTCTTCAAAAGCATGCCGAAACACATGCAACGAGCAAATCTTTTGTCTGTAGAATTGTCTTTTGGAATATACTGTTGACAGCAATAGAGAACCCATCTGTAGTTTTGCTTGCAGATGTCATCACCTTTGCAGGGAGGCGTTGATTAAATGATTCCAATTCATTATAAATCTGCTGTGACGAACCAATAGCAATAATCAATTTGTGAAATTGCCAATGGGGCAGTCTGTTAGGAATACTCAACTTGTGCACATCTGATGGTATACCTCTGTGATGAAACTTAAGGAATAAAAGAAACTCCAGTTCATTTTCTTACTTTGTCCTCTGCTTGTTAACCATCTAACTTGCTTGCATATTGTCTGAAAGGCTGCAATTTGAAACCACTTGGTCCTTTTCCTTTGCCGTGAACACATTTCTGCCCAAGACACTGAACCTACTGGAAGATTAACCGATTACCATTGTAATTGATTGGCCAAACCATGTCCTTCCCACCCCCTTCTTCCTCCACCCCCACTCCCCAACAAGTTCAAAGGTCGTAGCGTGGCGGTTTTATTGCTTTCCCTTTTACTCCAGCACAACCATCATGAGGAGTGAAAATACACAGTGGAATCCTCTGTCGAGTTTTCAGCACTCTATGTGGTTGAGTTACTGCAGTTTATTCCGCCCAAAGCAGAGGACTTTAACTCTTTGCTATAGCTGATCTCTCAGTACCTGTGGGAGAGAGCCTCACGCCCTGAATGTCTGAAGTAAAACCTTGATTCCCTTTCTTGTTTTGACAGCTCTGCTTCATCTAGAATAAGCGCCGATAACAGTCGTATTATGAGGCCATTTGGATTAGAACATTTATAAAATATTGGCAACGGGCATTATAAGCAAACATATCACCAGTCTCGACCCGAAACATCACCCATTCCTTCTCCCCAGAGATGCTGCCTGTCCCGCTGAGTTACTCCAGCTTTTTGTGTCTATCTTCGGTTTAAATCGGCATCTGCAGTTCCTTCCCACACATAAGCAAACTTATAATGTCTCTTCAGAAGGATCTAATTTTTCTTCAGATTCCAAGGTACAAATGGGACGTGGTGTTAAATTCTGTAATGTGTTGATGTATCGGTGACAGACCATCAAGATAAATGTTTTTAGCTGCTTAATTTCACTCGGGAGAATTTGTTGTGTAGAGTCATTTGGGAATATATAAAAAAGTGTAGAATCCCTCGAGTCATTTTTTCATGGGCTTCAAACAGTCATGTCCAGCATAGGATTGGCAGAGGTCGGGGGGTAGGTCATTTGAACGACCCCTGTGATGACGAATGGTGCATGATGTTCGGTGAGCCTAAAGGGGGAATTATCTCTAAATTGGAGAAGGGTTAGTGATGGATCAGTTTCAACTTGCACTGTTGTAATCTATTCCCACGATGAGATTGTTACTTAGTACCAGCCTAGAGTACATACTTATCTATGACTTTTTATAGCAGCACTCTCAGTTACCCTTTTCGATAAACGGATGATCAAGGCTAAAACATTCCCAGTGACCTGGGGATTCCATTTTGCTGTATTTTAGACTCAGAAGAAGCGAAAACAAAGGCTTTGCCATTAGCTTGTACATTAGGATGTCCAGTGGTTCTTCAAAATCAATGAGTGACTTATCAATGTAATTTTGTGGATAAAGCCGGTGGCCATTTTGAAGACAGTAGTGCTCCATAAATAGAAGAGATCAATGTCCAGTTAATGTGTTTCTCCACACTTGCTAGATTTTAGCTTAGTGCAAAAGGGATTGAGAATGAGACTTTAGCTAACTCTTCCTTCACAACTTTTTTTTTCTCTTCCCTTCCTGTAGCAAAAACATTTGCCATTCACTTGACTTCCTTCATGTCGTTTTTCACTGAAACTACCACAGTAATGTTTAAAAGATATAACGTACCAGGGTAATTTAGTGGGGTCAGGCAACATCTCTGGAAAACAGGGATAGGCAACGTTTTGGATCGGGGCTCTTCTTCCAAACCTGAAACGCCGGCTATCCCGGTTCGACAGAGATGCTGCCTGACTCGTCGAGTTACTCCAGCACTTTGTGTGTTTTTTTGTAAACCGTCATCTGCAGTTCCTTTTGCCTATAATAATGTTTGGTTTTCTTTTCAAATGAGATTTTATCAATAAAATACTTAAAAAAAAAAAAAATCTCCTAATCTTTAGTGAGTTGGTTGATCTTGTGTGGATTTGTGACATGGGAGCAGAGGTCAACCGATATTGTACAGGTGAAAATAGGCGCTGTTAGTAATTATCTGGAAATGTGCCAAAGTTCAAAATAGGGTAACACAGTTGTGGAAAATAATAACTAAGAAATTGTTTTGGAATCATATCCTGGATACATGGAGGGTGAGTAATGGAGGACTGAGTTTGTAAAAAATGCTGGAAAAAATGAAGGAGAAAATTTACCCACTCTGGGCAAATAATTTCAGCTAAAGTTTCAGTGGAGAATTGATAGTTTTTAGTTTTTCATCGGGAATTTTGTATTGTCTTTGCATTATCTTTCTTGAGTTCACGTATGTTTTTCTCACGTCGGGGGGAGTTCCCACCGCCGCGGGTACCATGTAATCCCGTGCTACCTGCTCCATGGTCGGATAGCCGGCGACTAAACCGTCTCCCCCACCTGGTTTGCCAGGTGAGGAGGGGGCTGTGGACCCCCAGCAGGACCAAAAACAAGACCTGTCAAAGGGAGGATGAGCTCCTAACGAGCCAACGGCCATCCACACTTCAGTAGAAGTTGCGATCACTGTCGTACACAGCATTGTAAGGCACCGTGCCCGTTGATGTTTTCAACGATGATGATGATGACGTATGTTACCCTCGAAGGGAGCCAAGCCTCTGAACCGCTGAAAAGGTCGGTTGGGGCTGCTCTTCCTAATCCCAAGATTAGGAGTTTTTGCATGTTGAAATTTTAGGAGGATAAACAAGATAGGATTAAGTAAGACCTTAAGAAGTTGGTGAGCATTTTTTAGTTCTGTAAAGCTTGCTTGGTTCCCTTTTGGTTTAGAATGAAGCCGAGAGTGATCTGATAGAACATTGAACATTACACATAGTCAGACAAAGCTGGAGCAACTCAACGGGTCAAACAGCATCTCTGGAGAAAAGGAATAGGTGATGTTACGGGCCGAGACCCTTCTTCAGACCCTTGACCCGAAATGTCACCTATTCCTTTTCTCCGTAGAGGCTGTCTGACCTGCTGAGTTAATTCTGCTTTTTGTGTCTATCTTTGGTTTAAACCATCTTGTGCAGTTCCTTTCTTCACATTGAACACAACAGCACAAGGAACAGACCCTTTGGTCCTGTGATGCCTGTGTCAAACAAAATGCCAAATTAAGCTAATCCCTGTGATCCATTCCCAAAGATAGACACAAAAAGCTGGAGTAACTCAGCGGGCGAGGCAGCATCTCTGGAGAAAAGGAATAGGTGACTTTTCGGGTCGAGAGCCTTCTTCAGATCCCATGTTCACATACCTATGTCAAAGCCTCTTAAATGTCTCCATAGTATCTGCTTCATTCACTATCCTTGGAAACACGTTCCAGGCATCCACAATTCTCTGAGATGCAAAAACTGTTTGAGGAGAAGCCTTTTAATCTGAGAGGGGAATCTAGAACAAGGGCATTTTTGCACACAGCAGAGAATAGAAACCTGGAACATGCTCATGCAAAAGGCTTTGGATGCCTGGGTAATTCAGAATGTAAAAGCTGGGTTATGTAAACATGTCAAGGGAAATGGATCAAAAGACTGTCTTGGGTACTTTGCTTAATCCAGTGGTGAAACAGTTTCAGAGCTCACTGACCTATTTCTGTTCCAATGACTCACAGCCTCAAACTGAATTCTATCATTCTTTGAAATATTTTACGATCTTGTATACTTTCAAAGCCGCTTCTTGATATGTAAGAGTATTTAATTTACACTGATGTTTGCAAGTTTTGAAGTGAGATGAAGTACATAAAATGACACTTATTTTCTGACACCATACACATCAGTGCTATACTGATGTTAAAGTGTACCATAACTTTGCTTCAAGAATATTAATTTTCTCAAACTTCATTACAATGTAAATTTGGCAATTCTTCTCTTAACAAAACTAACCTCTCGGATTATTTCCATCTTGTGAGCCACAGGTTCAGTCTTGCAAAAGGGGCGGCGCAGCGGTAGGGTTGTGCAGCGGTAGGGTTACGCAGCGGTAGGGTTGCTGCCTTAAGGCACCAGAGACTTGGGTTCGATCCCGACTACGGGTACTTGTCTGTACGGAGTTCATATATGTTCTCCCCCCGACCTGCGTGGGTTTTCTCCGGAATCTTCGGTTTCCACCCACACTCCAAAGACGTACAGGTTAGTAGGTTAATTGGCTTGGTATAATTGTAAACTGGCCCTAGTGTTAGGATAGCATTAGTGTGTGGGCTGCCCGGAGTGGACTCGATGGGCCGAAGGGCCTGTTGCCGCGCTTTATCTATAAACTAAACTAATCTAAACTAAAAGTTCCCATTGGACTTTGTCCAAAGAGCTGGTGCTCTACAATGCTGAGAATATTCCGCACTCTTTATCTTCCCGTTTGCTGTCTGTACTGTGCTTGGGGTTGAAGTGATTGTATCTATTATGTATGGTATATCTGATCTTTGGAAAGCTTGCAAAACAACGCATTTCATTGTACCTCGGTACATGTGGCAATAATAGACCTAAACCTGAAGTAAGCTAAGGTAGTTTTGAATTAGTGAAACGCTTTCTTATAAGGCCGATTGCCAACAATGACAGCTGCGATGATTTATTTTCATTTTGAAAATGTTTAACTAGGCTTGTTCAGTTAGATGGCTCATCCAAGTTACATTGGGGCCCCAGGGACTCTTGTAGTGGGTAGGCTGGTCCCAAAGGGACAATGGTGCACTTTCCAAAGAGTGATTTATTTGAATGATTTTAAATAGTTGTGTACTATATATTTTCCTTTGAACTAAAAATGTTGCTTTTCGTTCTGTGGATCTGATTTTCTCTTTCACTCCTCAGTTCAGGCAGTCTTGAGGTCATAAATTCAAAAGAATAAATGGTTTGTCTGAATTTAATTATTTAAAAAACATCCCTCAGTTTTATGAAGCACTAGCTGTCTTTCAATTGCTCGCAAGTGTGATTGAATCCAGGCAAGTGCACAGTGTAGCATTATGAATGTATTTCTGTGGTTGAGTAAAATGTGACTTGGGTTTTTAATGTTACGTGTATTTTATTTTGCGCTTTCAAGCTAAGAAGTTGGCAGAAAGTTGAAATGTTTGATTATTTTATTTTACAATTGTTTCTGTTCTTCTATATGTATTTTGGAAAATGTTGACCATTTTAGAGTTAGCATCAAATACATTCTGAGCAACCCTCCAACTTGTCCAACTGCTTATTTTTGACGTGCATTGATTAAAGTACTTTCACCGGTATTTTTTACACGAAACCTCGGCTCATTATTCCCTCTCTAACTTGCGGTGGGCCTTGAGGTTACTTCCGCAGTCAATTCTATTATCCCGACTGAGATTGTTTAACTGAGCGCGGACCTTGTACTTAAACTTCCCAATGTAAATGACACCCGCTGCTTTGGTCAACCCTGTTGTCGTAATAGTTGGGATGAAGCCTTTGTTTTGATTCATTTAATTTTGCAGCCTTCCACTGTCAATACCTTAAACTGTCTGAACGCAAAGTACTTGGAATCATTTGATGCATCTTGATCTTTATTATGTAATGGAAACAAGGATTATGGATTAGTGGACGTGACAAATGCATTTAAGATATCAACTATTGAAGTGGTGGATGGGTTTGAAGGGATGAATCTATTCTTGATAATCTATTCTTGATAATCTCCTTCCACATTTACTACAGTAGTCCGCATTTCCTGAAAGTAACACGATGAAACTATTCTGGAGGATGCATTGACCCTGATTTCTGACTACCTACATGACTCATGTTAAAATGAGAGAACAGTTGTACGAGAGATTGGTAATGCTTCATTTAGAGTAGCGTGTTTAGTTTTGGTCACCCTGTTATGGGAAAGATAATGTTAAGATGGAAAGGGAGCAGAAAACATATCCGATAATTTTGCCAGGACTCGAGGGCCTGGGGTATAGGGAGAGGTTGAGCAGGCTAGGACTTTATTTCTTGGAGCGCAGGAGGATGAGGGGTGATCTATAGAGGTGAAATAGATAGGGTGAATGCACAGAATCTTTTACCCAGGTGAGGGGGGGAAAGATTTAATAGGAACCTGAGGGGCAACATTTTTACGAATGGGTGGTAGGTGTGAGGAACTAGCAGTCGGAGTAGGTACTTGAGGCAGGTACTAT
Source organism: Okamejei kenojei (assembly GCA_035221665.1). Taxonomy (NCBI): domain Eukaryota; kingdom Metazoa; phylum Chordata; class Chondrichthyes; order Rajiformes; family Rajidae; genus Okamejei; species Okamejei kenojei. The sequence continues at coordinate 6,767,375 of CM069161.1, forward strand.
CACAATGTTTAAGATGCGTTTAGACTCGTACGTTGATGGGACAGGTTTAAAGAGATATGGGCCAAACGCAGGCAGGTGGGACGAGTTTCCACGCGGTTTGACTCTAATAGGTGGGGAAATGTTGCCATTCACTTGACCGTGTTGGCCATTACACTCAAATCCATTATACTGCGCTTTGCTGTCTGGAGTTGAGAACTTTCAGCAAGTCTCACTGAATGGCAAATGTAGACACAAAATGCTGGAGTAATTCAGCGGATGAGGCAGCATCTAAGGAGAGAAGGAATGAGTGACGTTTCGGGTGGAGATCCTTCTTCGGGGGGTGGGTGGGGCGGGACAAAGATAGAAAGTAGGCGGAGACATTAGGACTAGTTGGAGAATAGGGAGGGGAAGGAGGGAGAAAGCAAGGGCTATCTGAAATTAAAGAAGTCAATATTCATACCACTGGGTGTAAACTACCCAAGCGAAATATGAGGTGCTGTTCTCCAATTTGGGCTGGGCCTCGCTCTGAGAATGTAGGAGGCCCAGGACAGAAAGGTCAGATTGGGAATGGGAGGGGGAGTTGAAGTGCAGAGCAACGGGAGATTAGGTAGGTTACGACGGACTGAGCGGAGGTGTTCAGCGAAACGATTGCCAAGCCGGTGCTTGATTTTGAGAAGTTGAGAAGTTGACACCTGGAACAGCGGATACAGTAGATGAGGTTGGAGGAGGTGCAAGTGAACCTCTGCCTCACCTTGAAAGACTGATTGAGTCCTAGGATGGAGTCGACGGGGGAGGTAAAGGGACAGGTTTTGCATTTCCTGCGGTTACAGGGGAAAGTACCCGGGGAGGGGATGGTTTGGGTGGGAAGGGACGGAGTGACCAGGGAGTTACGGAGTGAATGGTCTCTGCAGAAAGCAGAAAGGGGTGAGATGGGAAGATGTGGCCAGTAGTGGGATCCCGTTAGAGGTGGTGAAAATGTCGGAGGTGAGAAAAAACTTTTTTACCCAGAGGGTTGTGAATTTATGGAATTCCCTGCCACAGAGGGCAGTGGAGGCCAAATCACTGGATGGATTTAAGAGAGAGTTGGATAGAGCTCTGGGGGCTAGTGGAGTCAAGGGATATGGAGAGAAGGCAGACACGGGTTATTGATAGCGGATGATTAGCCATGATCACAATGAATGGCGGTGCTGGCTCGAAGGACCGAATGGCCTCCTCCTGCACCTATTTTCCATGTTTCTATGTTTCTATTATATGTTGTATGCGCCGGCTGATGGGGTGGAAGGTGAGGACAAGGGGGACACTGTATTGTTACGAATGGGGGGAGTAAGAGCAGACTGAATGTTAGTGAGGTCGAAGAACCTTGGCTTCTTTAACAATTAGGAAAGCTTCTGAATGTTCTGCCACCCATCTATGTAGTCTGCCACCCATCTCATTGCTCCTCTAGCTTTGCGAAAAATCAAACGCTAAATGACAAGTAAACAAATAAAATTCTGGAGTAACTCAGCGAGTCAGGGAGCATCTCTGGAGAACGTGGATAGGTGACGCTTCGGGTTGGGAACCTTCTTCAGTCTGGAGCACTTTGTTTATTTTTTTCTAAACCAGCATCTGCAGTTCCTTGTTGCTAAATATCAAGTGTCCTGTTTGATTTCATAGTTACATTTTTTGTGGAAGTACACTACTGGTTGTATTTGTTGAGAGGAACTCTTCCCTCAGCAGAGCTCACATTGAAGCAACGTGGTAGTCTGCAGTCATCATAACTTGCATCTTGTAAAGAAAAGCAGAAGCTCCAAAAAGCTTTCAGTTACATGGCAACTGGTCAGTCTGAGAAGATCCACTCACGATCATAGCACACATCTGCAGCATATCAAAAGCATGACTAATACTTTTTTTCACCACATTAAAACAGATCTTAATGTTTTAGCACAGATCCACTTTAATTAGAAAATGAGCCACTTTGTGGAGTAACCATTATTTTTCACATGGGGATAGGAGAATGTTACTAACATTTGGCATTTGGTCAAGTGGGTGTACCAACACCTGCTTTTTCACCACAGTCTGTTCTCTGATCACTGTCTAATGTCAAACTGAATGGAAATTATTGTAATTTTAAGACTAACCCTTTTCCTGTTCCCATAGCACAGCCGTGATGGGAAATTCCACCCCCCCCCCTCCCCCTCATCTAAAGAACTATGTTTTACATAAAAATCAAGTCACCTCATAAAATGACACTGGATCAGATGATTTAAAACAAATTGGTGGAATCCAGGGATATACATTGCTATTGTCTGGTCGCACTCTGTCTTTAGTAGAGGATTTCTATTCTGCAACATTTTTTAGTAAGAATTACGCTTAAACGATAGGAGAAATTATGCTGGATTTCAAGAGACATTTGATTAGTTAACTAACTTTTAGGAAATGAGAAATTGAAATCAGTGGGCCACTCAGTCACTCTATTCCAGGATCACGGCTGATCTTTTAACTCTGTGACTAACGCTAGATTTCTCGATTTATCCCTGAAAAATCTGTCTCTAAAAAATCTATTTATTTCTACCTTAAATGTACTGTGTGCCCATGCCTCCTGGCCCTCTTCCGTATTGCATTCCAAAGATGATTCAAACTTTGGTTCTTATTTCATCTCAAGTCGAGAGTGTTTTATTGTCATATGTCCCGGATGGGACAATGAAATTCTTACTTGCTGCAGCACAACAGAATATGTGAATATGTAAACATATTCACATATTCGTAAACATAGTATACATTTTTTCCAGGGGAAGAAAAAAAAAAGTTCAATAAGTAACAAATATAGTGCAATAATAATATAGTCTTTTGCAGTTCAGAGCTCAGAGCACTATTCGTTGTTGTGTTTAGTAGCCTGATGGCTGTAGTGAAGAAGCTGTTCCTGAACCTGGACGTTACAGTTTTCAGGCTCCTGTACCTTCTTCCTGACAGCAATGTTTAAGAAAGAACTGCAGATGCTGGAAAAATCGACGGTAGACAAAAATGCTGGAGAAACTCTGCAGGTGAGGCAGCATCTAAGGAGCGAAAGAATAGGTAACGTTTCAGGTCGAGACCCTTCTTCAATGGTGAGATGAGTGTGTGACCAGGATGGTGTGGGTCCTTGATGATTTTGGCTGCCTTTTTGGGGTAGCGACTACAATAGCTCCCTTCGATGATGGGGGGGGGGGGGGTCTCTGGCATGAATAGCTGAAACTGATGCCTTAGTTTGAGTCAAGTACCAAAATGAAATATTACTCTCGAACTACTCATTGAAGCCCTTAGTATTTTATATATTTGATTGAGATCAAATTCTTCCAAACGCCTTGAGAGTATAGGCCCAGTGTACTTCAACTTTCCGCAAACTGCCGTCAAATCAATTTGGCGAATCTTTGCTGCACTTCCTCTGGAGCAAGCATATTGTTTCATAAGCGAGTACACAATAGTGCCTATTACTGTATCTCAATAGATGTGACGATAGCAAGCCCTTACCATTACAAAATCATTGATGCACGAGTCACGAGTGTTTAATAGTAAGATTAAACAAGAACTTACCAGTTTGAAGTTTGATCTTTATTTTATGAGGCGTTGTGATGAGGGATTTCGTGAAGACCCTGCCAGGCACGCATGCGCGACATTCTTCAAAGCAGCGGTGTGGAATCACAGATAACAACAATGACTGAAAATAGTAAGATTAAAGAACTCGAATATACCAGTTGACCTTATGATAGAGGGTTGGGAGCGGTAATTCCTGTAGAGTTTGGACCCGTTGTGCTGTCTTCAGTGCCATTACCATCACCACTTTGAAGGTGAATAAGTCCAGTGGTAAATCCGCCAAAGGTGACCTGCTCCTGAGTGGAGTCAACACCACCCCTATATCTCTGGTAATATATCGTGGTCGGGGAGGGATAGAACATACCCTTCAGTGTGTATACCAGCTGGTGAGATCCCACTCCAATGTTGAGATAGGATGACAGTGCACTCCTGGCACTGTATATGGCACTGTAACTGAGGGACTCATCATAATGCAGGCCCGTGAGGGTTCTAGCACAGTGGAGATCGTAGCAGATATGTCGATGGTTTCGGTCCGACTATAGTAACCTCACATATCCTTATGTGGGTGAGGTACTGCTTCCTAGTGGACTCTCTTTGCACGCTGCTGTATGATGTCCATGGTCCTTTCTGTTGCAGAATCTGGTTGCGTTTTCTGCAATACCTGTCTGATGAAGCAGAATGGGGGAAAGCATAGAAAAACACATTTCCCCCCAATGTAGCGAGAACGCGTCCATCGCCACTGCCCCAGGATCTGGGTCTCAAGAGACATATGTTGGTATCCAATGGTTCAACCTGGACGCAAGGAGGTCGATATCTGGTGTTCCATATTAGGCTATAGTTTTAACAAATATTTGGAGGTTCAACATCCACTTGATATCGAAATTTAATACTTGTGACCTGGTGCCCGCCACTGTATGGAGCTTAACCGGAAGGTACATAGCTGATATCCAAATATTTCTTTCAATCCACCAGAGGCAAAATAATTTTTCCGATTCATCACAAGATATTTACTTGATACCACCCATAAGGTTTAAATATGCTACCTCAGTGGTATTATTGAAGACGGACATGCGTATGCTGCAGATTAGTGCATTAAGCCCGTAGCCCGTGACATGTTCCCAGCATTTCTAAACAGTTTATACCTTGTGATTGAAGAAATGTAGACTTGTGCAAATCCCATCTACCACCCCAACTGGAAATGGTGTCGGTAGCTCCCCAGCCCCTGGTGCTTGCGTCGGTTTGTAACACGACTAATGGGTTTGATGTAATGATGGGATTTAACAATCACAAACATAGCTAATCCACTATTGTAGCTCAATTTATGCCTTGATTGGCGGCTGTATAGGCCTGTAAAAATGTCCAGCATTCGCTTTTAATGCCGAGATTTTGCTCTTTGCAAGCTTTGATAGTGTAACGGCCTAATTATGTAGCTGGAATGTAGCTACAAGTTTACCAATTATTTTAGCAGTATGTCTAATAGTCGGTTTCCTGGCACAAGCAAGGCTGTTACATGCCTCTATTATGTCTATTGCTTTGTTCCCTGGGATAGTGACAATCAGCTCCCTTGCATCCCAGAATGGATATAACTGCTCTCCTACTTGTGAGGTTATACATGCAGCATTTCCAAGAGAACCAGACCCCCTTACCTCCATGGTTACCGGCGGGCCTGACGTTCTGGTTCCTGGTGTTCCGTTGAATTGTGTTGAGGTGCTGCCGGCGTGTAGGTCCTTACTGGTCTTTCAGGTGGCCCCCGAGGTCTTGCATAAGGTGTTTGTCTGCGCACTGCTGGCTTGCTGGAGGGAGGTGGGTTCATCAACCCATCTGCCTTCACCTCCTAATCCAGGTCCTAGACCTGTTTGGGCAGGTCCTCACCGAATAGCTGTCTCGGTGGAGGCTTCGCAGATGCCTAGTACAACCCCGCAAATATGGGGTTTGGAGTCGGTTTGATGGCGATACTCCGGGAAGCGTTAACTTCATGACTAATATTACAAGAGCATCCTCCTGCTCTGCCGTCATTTCCATGCCGTCAACCGACCTGGCAAAGGCAGTAATCCCCGACGTCAGCAATTTCAGGATGTTTAGGAACTTCAGCTCCTGTGCCCTTATCCCCGGACTGATGTTGCCCCAGATGGGCGTGTTGACTGTCGGTACATTCAACGATATGCAGTTGTTTGGGCCTGGTATATGTTGATCGCCTCGGTAAGGACCTGTTCCTGCAGCTGGTGTGTGGTGAGGTAGTCTGTGCTGGCCACTGGTTTGGGCTGCAAAGGCTGACCTGAGAGCTTCGGCTGGGCGAACTTGGAGACCACATTCAGCAGTTCCTCTTGGGTTTTCTCGGGTACTGTAGGTTCCTGCTCCAGCCCGTCTTACGTGTCAGCCAGCTGCTGATCCGTGGCATTCCCCACCGATGACGGGGACATGCTGGGTGGCCCAGCCGCATGTCTCCTGGACTGGAGGACATCTGGTCCAGCTGCAGAGATTGTGTTCGAGGATACGCTCCATCATGCGCTCCTCTGAGCCATGCGACTGCCGCCGCATATGCGGACGACAAGTCGACTTCCCCAGGTTCTCCTGAATCACTGGGGCTTCTACCAGCGAACCGCACCTCGTCGAGGTGATGACAAGGGTCCGCTGGCAGGTAGTCGTCGGCTAGGTATGTCGATGCTTCCCGCTGCAGCGGGGCACGACCTGGGCGCAGCTCTCCCCCTGGTCCGCCCTCTGGTGACCTGCATAGTAGGGGAGACAGAACGTGCCGCCGAGCGGGTCACACGTTTACGCACCTTTGCTCCATTGTCCCAATGCTTAGGCGACTGTGGTAGGGAGTCAGGGTCTTGCCTACTCTGCTCCCTCGTGGTGCTCCTACCACTTTGCGGCTGCATGGTCAGCCGTGGTGGAGAGGCGGGTCCTGGCTGCGCAGGGTTCCCCGATTTCCGCGTTCTTATCCCGGTCCGCAGAGCGCGTGTTGCCGGTGTTGCGGGCAGATCCGGGAATGGTGGCCGCTGACTCCCATCCGAAATCCCATGGCCCTTGGAGGCATGCTTCGATGCCTTCATTCTGGTCTCCATCCATCGTTTCTGTAAGCAAAGTCTAGAACAGAAGCTCAGCAACTCAAGGTTAGTATCTTACCTGAGGGTCTTTAAGAAGCATCTGGTGGAGGAGCGCACTCCCCCCCCCCCCCCCCCCCCCCCCCCCCCTCAGCTCCAATGGTGACGAGACTCCTACAGGACCATAAACTGTCGCTATCGGCAAGCCTTACGCTCATGTAGTGAGTCGGGTCCTGGCTCTGTCTTACTACCTCCATAGGGTAGCATAGCCGTCAGACCGCGGTATTCCTGCGGCCTGCGGCGTTGAGTCGGAGCTCCTGCTCTGCCTTCGCTACCCACGAATGGCAGTCTCCGAGCCCGGACCACGGGCTTGCCCGACTTTCGGGTAGTGTTACCGTCAGCCCGTGGTGACCCTGCGGGCTGCGGTGTAGATTCGGGCTGCCGCAGTCACTGCCTGCGAACGGCGAGTGTGAGCCCGGACCCTACAGGGCCAACGAGTTGCCCAACCTGCCCTGTGTAGAAAATGAAGCCGGGGCTGTCGCTGTGCCGTCGCCAGCTGCGAACGGCGTGTAAGCCCAGACCCTCCCGGGTCCGGTGCGAAGTAAAGCTGTCAGCCCACAGAGTCCTTGCGGGCTGCGGTGTAGAGTCGGGGCTGCCGCTCTGCCGTCGCCTGCAAGCCCCACTCCCTGGTTAATGCCGACAGCCCACAGTGTCCTTGCAGGCTGTGGTGTAGAGTCGGGGCTGCTGCTCTGCCGTTACTAACTTTGAGCGGCGAGCCTGCAAGTCCCACTCCTTCTTCCATGCCGACAGTCTGCGGTGTTCTGCGGGCTGAGGTGTAGAGTCGGGCTGCATCTGCCTTCCCTCCGACCGGCGAGTTTATGAGCCCGGACCCTCCTGGGTCAACGGGCTCTCCTGACTCCAATCTTCGCTGCCGCCGCTGACTGCCCGCATCCCGCGGTCCGCAGTCAGTGCTGAAGCGGCCTTGAGTAGTCTGAGAACAGAGTCCCTAAAATGAAAAAAAGGACCGCAGGTTAGTTTTTTCTTACCTGCAGGTCCCTGCAGTAGAGGAACAACACTCCTCACTGCCTGTCGCTCACATGCGGTCGACGATATGTCGCGCATGCGTGCCTGGCGGGGTCTTCACGAAGTCACTCACTCCAAAGTAAAATAGTCATACGCACTGCCAACGGAACAATAAATTCTTACCTGCTGCAGTTTTACAGACACATTGGGGCACCGACACAAGAAATAAATATACACCAAACAATAATAAGTAAATTATCAGCTAGACTAGGTGACCAGACCATAGTAGTGCAAGCTGAAGTAGAATGTGTACAGATTTACGTTCCCACCAGCGCCATCTGTGTTGACACAAAATGCTGGAATAACTCAGTGGGTGAGGAGCATCTCTAGAGAGAAGGAATGGGCGACATCTCGGTTCAAGACCCTTCTTCAGACTGATGTCGGGGGAACAAGGATAGAATGTAGGCCGAGATAGTAACTAGTGGGAGAACTGGGAAAGGGGAGTTGGAGAGAGAAAGTAAGGGTTATCTGAAGTTGGAGAAGTCAATGCTCATACCGCTGGGGTGTAAACTACCCAAGCAAAATATGAGGTGCTGTTTCTCCAATTTGCGCTGGGCCTCACTCTGACAATGGAGGAGGCCCAGGACAGAAAGGTCAGATTGGGAATGGGAGGGGGAGTTGAAATGCTGAGCAGCCGGGAGATAAGGTAGGTTAAGTTAACCTACACGTAAGTTAAGTTACACCCCAGCGGTATGAACCCGCTGAGTTACGCCAGCATTTTGTGTCTACCTTCGATTTAAACCAGCATCTGCAGTTCTTTCTTACCATCTGAGTGTTCTCTAACTAGAAGTCTTGGATGAACCAGGGGGTCCATAATGTACTGAGGGCCAGATCTCAGGCTTTTAAGTATGGCGATACAGGACGTCCAGGTACAACCCCTAAGGCCATAGGAAAATCAAAGGGACATGTTGGGTCTAAATTAGAGGATGAGATGGAAATTTGGCAGCTGTGGCAGAGATTGACGGAGAACTTCTACAAGGCGAAATCAGGTGGTAGCTAAAGAGTCAGTGAGGCTTCACTCTCAGATGAGCTCAATGCTTTCTCTGCGTACATCGAAAGGGAGAACATTGGTGCACTTTTGCTGGTTCCAGTAGTACCCAAAGCCACCAATATCAGAAGATCTTTCATGAAGTTCAACAGTTGGAAAGTCTCTGGTCCTGATATTGTACCTGGCCGTGTCTTAAACCCTGCAGGAACCAACATGCTAGAGTATTTGCGGATATCTTCAACCTCTCATTACTAAGATCCAAGGTTCACCAAAACCCCCCCCGCCACAAATTGCTGGAGTAACTCAGTGGGTCAGACATTGATCTCTGGAGAACACGGATAGATTCCATTTCGGTTTGGGACCCTACCTGCTGTAAAAGGACATCAATGACATTGGTGCCCGAGAAGAGTAAGGTGACAAGCCTCAATAACTCCCGATCGACGACACTAACGTCCGTGGCGATGAAGTGCTTTCATGTATATTGATGAGGACACATTTCTGCTCCCGCCTTTTTAAGGATTTGGCCCCACTGCAGTTTGCCTGCCCCACATTAGATCAACAGGGGATGAGATCTTGCTTGCTCTCCATTCTGCACGGAACCACTTGGACAATGAGATCACATGTGTCATGCTGTTGTTCATCCACTGAAACTTGGTTGTTTAACACCATCATCATCTTCAAACTTATCACCTCAGAGAACCTGCTCTCTGCTCATTCCTATGTAATTGGATCCTCGACTTGGTCATCACCAGCAACATGTACTAATTGACTACAGCATTTCCTTCTTGATAACCATCAAGAAAGGAACACCTCAAGACAGTGTGTTTAAGAAGGAACTGCAGATGCTGGAAAATCGAAGGTAGACAAAAGTGCTGGAGAAACTCAGTGGATGCAGCAGCATCTATGGAGCAAAGGAAATAGGCAACGTTTTGGGCTGAAACGTTGCCTATTTCCTTCGCTCCATAGATGCTGCCACACCGGCTGAGTTTCTCCAGCACTTTTGTCTACCTCAAGACAGTGTATTCAGTCCCCTGCTATCTTCTCTATACCCATGACTCTGCAGGCGGACACAAGTCCAATGCCATCTTTAAATTCACTGAGGATACCACCACTGTTGGACAAACAACATGTAAAGACGGGTCAGTATAAAAGGGAGATTGAAGATGTCCCAGAACAACAGTGTTATTCATTCTTGTCAGCAAGACCATGGAGCTGATTGTGGACTTCAGGAGGGGAACTACCAACCTGTCTTCATTGGCAGGACTGTGGTGGAGAGAGTTAACAGCTTTGAGTTCCTGAGCATGAGTAGCGCTGAAGGATCTGTCCAATTCAATTGATGCAACCCCAAGAAAGTTCTATTACTTCCTTCAAAGATGACGGCGATTCTGAATGCTGCCGAATACGCGATTAAATCTCTGCATCTGTACTGTAGAAAGTCTGCTGTTTTGTTGCACCATTGGCTGGTTCGGCAACATGAACGCCCAGGAACGAAGGAGAGGATGATAGAAAATAATAGGCACTGCCCAGTTCATCACATCCCCCCATTGAAGGGATCTATATGAAACGTTGCCTCAAATAGACAGCCGATATTGCAAAAGGTCCACACCACTCGGGCCATGTTCTCATTTTGCTTCTACCATCGGGAAGAAGTACAGGTGCCTGAAAACTGTGATCAGCGAGTTCGGGAATAGCTTCTTCCCTCCCAGCAACCATCAGGCACTTGAACATTACATAACACTAAACTCAGCAACTACGAGCTTCCATGGACCGTGTCTCTGGTTGCACTGTGGACGTTGGTTTTTGCATTATTATGGTTACCTGGTATCGCGGTTAAGAATTTATTGCATTTGTTAATTATCGTATATTAAGTTTTTGAGTTTATGGGCTTATTAATCTGCAGCAAGTAAGAATTTCATTGTTCCGTTTTCTGTACAGGTAGCACTTAAACGCTCCTTACTGTTGAGTCGTGTACTCTTTTACAAAATCCATTGCAGTTTGGTGCTGAGGTACAGTTGTACTTAGGTTTTTGTAGGGTAGTTCGAGAGCCTGACAGTTGATGATTGGAGCCTCTTGAACTTGGAGGGAATGGTTCTCAAGCACCTGTACCATCTTCCCAATGGTAGCAGCAAAATGAGGGCGTGGCTGGGGAGGTGCGCGCCTTTGATAATATTAGTTTGCATCTTGGCGCAGCGGTTCCTGCAGATCCCTTTGATGTTGTGGAGGTCCATGATAGACGGTGTCCACCACCTTCTCCTCCATCCTTGGGTGTTCAAGTTAAGGGCCTGTCCCACTTTCACGAGGTAATTCACAAATTCTCCCGAGTTTTCCCCTTGATTCAAACTCGCAGAATGTTCGTAATGAGTCCGTAGGAGGTCGTAGGAGTTGGTAGATATATCGTAGCGGCTCGTTATGCCAGCCGTAGGTACTCGTGGCAACGGGTAAGTCGGGACTTTTTTTCCAGCCCGATAAAAAATGTCCACGAGTAAAAAATGGTCGGGATGAAAGAAATTGCAACTTTTTACTCGTAAGGAGGGCATCGAAATAGTCGTGGGAATTCATGAACATAGTCGTGGAAGGTCGTAGGAGTTCGTAGATTACCACGATCTTGATTTTTTTTTTTAGGTCCTTTAAACTCGGCAGAGGTTTTGAATTAACGTGAAAGTGGGAGAGGCCCTTTACTGAACCAGGCTGTGATGCAACCAGTCAGGATGCTCTCCACTGTAGAGGTCCGATGTAGTATTCAATGACATGCCCATTTTTTTTCAAACTTCCTCCGAAGTGGAGGCATTTGTGAGCTTTCTATGAGATTGCATCAATGTGTTGGGCCGATCATCAGGGATATGCACGCCCAGATACTTGACGCTGTTAACTCTCTCCACTACAATCCCTGTTACCACCCAAATCACAGAGGGCGATCTAACGGTGATTCTATGTTTGAATCTGTTTTAATCTGATAACTAATCCAGGGAGTCCACTTTGGGATTGTTGATGGACTGCTTTTCTCACTTGACTAGATGTCCATCCAGCACAATGTAAAATCCAGATTTCTTCCTCAGGCAGTAGATAAGTGTGCATATTATTGTGTTCCCAGGGTGTGGGTACTCAATATCGAGTCTGTGAATTCCTGTCATTTGAACACATATCTGTCACAAATTAACATAAAAGCAACTGAGTTGAAGGGAGAGTGACAACACTTTGTATAAACTTCATGCCTGCTTTACAGTAGGCAGTGTACTCGGGTTAATAGCAGAAGTAATATTCACACGAAGAAGCTCGTTTGCTGGTATTATCCTGTACAAAGGTTTCTTCTGAATGTCACAAGAGCAACATTATCTTATATTGAGGCTTGACGTGGAGTTAATTCCAAAGTGCAATCAGTCAAATGTCATACCTTCGGCAGTTTAACGAGCAAGCAGCCATGAAACGTACAATTGGATCAAATCTTTGGAATATTTCAGGCTTCATTGTTTCTGGAACAACTGCAGAATTTTAAGGGTGATGAAAGTCTTGTTTTACCAAGTGTAGAACACCTATTATCAAGTAATCCAGCTCAGCCTCTGGTAGCTCTCTCATACGGCCTCTTATTTTTGACCACAGTGTTAGGAAGGTCGCAGACACAGTGTGCATGGATCGCTAGTCGGTACAGACTCAGTGGGCCGAAGGGCCTGTTTCCATGCTGTATCTGTAAATTAAACTAAACGAAATATTTTTCTAACAGATTATATGCTTCTAAAAAAATGATGACGTAAAAAATTGCAGCAGGATCTTGATCAGTTATGCAGGTGGGCTGAGGAATGGTTGATGGCCGCGAGAGGCAGTGCATCAGCCTGGGGTCTGGCGGATCGTGCGCCCCTCCAAGAGGCCGAGCGCGTGGACCGACCGAACAGCAACACGGAGCGGTGGAGCAGCGGTGGAGGACAGCAATGTCTTTGCTTGGCCATGCCAACCCTGCAACCCAGGACAGTGGGCCTTCATGGTCACATTAAACTGCACTTTCAACAACTTAGACTTGAAAATGGCACCAAGCCTGGCAACCCCTGGCCACTCACTCATCTCCCCGCTACCTTCAGGTAGAAGGTACAGGACCCTGAAGACTGCAACCTCCAGGTTCAGAAACAGCTCCTTCCCCACAGCCATCAGGCTATTGAACTCAACTCAAACAAAACTCTGAGCATTAATAGCCCATTATCTGTTTAATTGCACTTTATCTGTTTCATTTATTCATGTGTGTGTATATATTTATATAATGGCATATGGACACACTGATCTGTTCTGTATTCATGCCTTCTATATTCTGAACGTGCTGAAGCAAAGCAAGAATTTCATTGTCCTATCTGGGACACATGACAATAAACTCTCTTGAATCTTGAATCTCTTGAATACTGTTTTTCCGTGCACTATTTCAATACACTTGCAGTGTGTCTAAGATGTGCTTATGTATCGTAATCTTTGTAGTGAACTGTGTGCAAAAATGAATTTCAGTGCACCTCGGTACGTGTGACACCAAGGTACCATTGAACCGTTGGTATGTTTTGAGAAGCATTTTTTCCTCAGAGGGGAAAAAGATCAATGAGGTTTAAGGAGGGAATTCTAGAGCTCAGGGCTTCAGCATCTGAAGGGTATTAAAATACATTGCATTCTTGATTTCAGTTACATTGTTTGGGAAACAGTGAGTGGTTAGGTATTTCTCAACCAGGAGGGATATCATCTTTGGTTAACGTTGCAAATCTTTCAATGGCTCATGTTGGAACAGGTTGACACTACGTTCTTGCTCATTGTCTATTGATATAGGGGGCGTGTAACGTAGCCGATAATGGCGTTAAGTATCTTTAAAAAGTAATTAAGCTATAGGTATATTTAAAAACAAAAAGCATTCTAACATTCAACTACTTGTTCAAAGTCCAACATTGTCGTTGTGTCTTCCCCATGTATCCATAATTGGTAAAATGCGTGTTAAAAGCAATAGAGTAAATGAGAAAAGTAACTATATCAGGCTCGGTCTTGCTTTTTAAATTAATAAACAATGTGCCTCTTTTTATTTCTCATTCTCACATCACAAGCCTCTTGATAAACGTACGTGTAATGCAAAACCGACTGTGATAGGTTCTGACAGCAGAACAGAGAACTTTCTCATGTAACAGAAATGTGAGCCTGTAGCCGAATGGCTTTTATTGTCTGCAATTTTTCTCGGCAGTTGGGTGAATGGTGCTATTGACAGCATCCTCATTCCTTTTGTCAATCAAATTTTGCAAGGGTCCTCGATCCACAGTATCTGGAAAGAAAGCAGTTCATTTTTGTTTTGGAAGAAACTGCAGATGCTGGTTTAAACCGAAGATAGACACAAAAAGCTGGAGTGAAGGGCCTCTTGCACTAACACAACCTAGCGACTGACTTTGACCTTCAAGGTCGAACTGGATCGACCGTCTGCACACACACACACACGTGCACACGCACACGCACACACCAAACGCGGGGGCCAGGGAAAGTGGGGGAGCGCTATCTGAAATTCACACCCGTTATGAACAGAAAGGTAAAAGACGGCTGGCACAGTTATGGTAAGTCCTTTAGAGAGGAGAAGGAGTGGAGACGCTTAAGAAGTCAACAACTTTTAATAAAGTTTAACGGGCATTTAACATTACCAGTCGGTTTACTTACCTTTTTTTTTCTCAACGAGCTTTACCTTCGACTACCTTCGATTCCCTTTGATTACCTACGATAGCATTACGCCCTACCTCGACTAAACCTACGAGTAAAAAAATATCATTTTTTGCATGGCGACCTTTTTTTACAATTTAAGAGAGAGTTGGATAGAGCTCTGGGGGCTAGTGGAGTCGAGGGATATGGGGAGAAGGCAGGCACGGGTTATTGGTAGCGGACGATCAGCCATGATCACAATGAATGGCGGTGCTGTCTCGAAGGGCCGAATGGCCTCCTCCTGCATCTATTTTCTATGTTTCTATGTAATTTTTAGCTTGCTTAAGAAAACGCCGCGACCTAACTGAGGCCTCGAGTACGTGGGGACTACTCTCGAGCATGAAGGAGAGTTACAAAGACCTCCTAGGACCTCGTGTTGACAATGCTGCGAGTATTAGTCGAGGGCAAACTCTTTCAAAGTCGTGAATTAGGTCGCCACAGTGGGACAGGCCCTTAACTCAGCGGGACAGGCAGCATCTCCGGAGAGAAGGAATGGGTGGCGTTTCGGGTCAAGACCCTTCAAGCTTCGTGTCTATCTTCAGTTCATTTTTGTTACTCTAGAGATGAAAACATTCGAAGTTTTAGACTGGGTTAAAGGTGAGGGGATGAATTTCATTTCCATTTTTGACCTTTTTAAGTGCATAATTGGGCAATTAAATTTTGTTTGGTGAAAATCAGGCAGAACTCCTCGGCAATTTTGTCATTAATTTGTTTCGCTGATTCCCTTGTGCACTTTTTGACATTTGTTGTGAAACCTTTTGAATATTTTCATTTACATTTGCAATGTATTGTCAAAACCCAGACTTACGAGAGAGAGAGAGAGAGAGACAGAGAGAGAGAGAGAGAGAGAGAGAGAGAGAGAGAGAGAGAGAGAGAGAGAGAGAGAGAGAGAGAGAGAGAGAGAAGAGAGACCGCAGATGCCAGTTTACAAAACTGCTGAGAACAGCATGGAGAACATGGATAGGCTATGCTTTGGGTCCGAAGGATCGCAAAGCAAATCCTCACCTATCTATGTACCCCAGAGATGCTGCCTGACCTACTGAGTTACTCCAACAGTTTGTTGCGATTTACAAGATGGGATAGGTAGCAGCAAGACAAGTACTTGAAGAGCCAAGGCATTTGGCAACTGGTTGAGATACTTAACAGAAGAGTTGAGGAGTACCAAGAGAGCTAAAATGGGCTTGGAAGAGACCAAATGTTGGAGACAAAAAGGTAGGCAGGTGCAGAAGTTAATTTTAAGGAAATGTAATGTTGGCTATGTGGTCAGGTGGTATGGAGATGGCATGGACTCCAAATCTCATAGCGGTTGAAATTTATTTTTTTACGTAAACAAGTCCAAACCTAAATAACCTCTGCTATGTCTGGGCTTTCTCCTCATTCTAGTAACATAAATGGTTACTATATTTTTTATTGACTTGGATGCATTTTGTTAAGGAAAAAGTACATCAATGCCGTTTGTTATTTTTATCTGATACCTTAGATTGGATTAATAAATCATATGTCTAAATTTACCCCTAATCCGTCGCCTTGAGGTGAAGTTGCCAGAAATAAATCAATTGTTTGATGCATTGTGAGCTGCTTTAAGAAGTGCTAGAAATTTAGATTATTAATTTTTTTTGGCACACAGAAGAAATGTCAACAAGTTGAAATGATGAGAACGGCAGCGGAGGACAGTGTCACTGTAGATGTGAGGGGAACACTTTGAAGGTGCACCTGTGGGAATACAATGCCATGACCAGTGCAAATGCTGCTGATTGAGATCACACTGTGACATTCCACACTCCAGAGACCACACACATTGCATACCTTGCCTTTTGGGTGTCGTATTAGATTGGCGTATTTGATTGAAATACAGCTTAATTGCTTAATTCATCTAAACGTTTTGTTTAATAGTTTAAACATTCAAACCTAGAGTAAACCCAGCGGTAGGAAGAAGAGTCTCGACCCGAAACATCACCCATTCCTTCTCTCCAGAGATGCTGCCTGTCCTGCGGAGTTACTCCAGCATTTTGTGTCCAATGTCTTCGGAAGGAATATTGATTACTTTAAATTCAAGTAACCTTTGGATTCCCCCTCTCTCCGGCCCTCCCCCACCCATGTCGTCCTGTAAGTTACACTGTTCATATCACCTCTTCCATGGCCAACAATGAACCATTGTGGGCTCCACATTTCCTTGGTCATCGGTAACATCAATTTATTCTGTACCGAAAAGTCCCCTATTCCTTTTCCCCAGAGATGCTGCCTGATTCACTGAGTTGCTCCAGCACTTTGTGTCTATCTTTGATTTTTAAAATCCTTTAATCCTGAGTTGGATAGTAGTAACAGGATCGGTCCGAGTCAGCATTGATTTACGAAGGGGAAATCATGTTTGACTAATCTTCTGGAATTTTTTGAGGATGTAACTAGGAAAATGGACAAGGGAGAGCCAATGGATGTTGTGTACCTGGACTTTCAGAAAGCATTTGATAAGGTCCCACATAGGACATTAGTGGGAAAAATTAGAGCACATGGTAATGGGGGTAGGGTACTGACATGTATTGAAAATGTGTTGGCAGACAGGAAACAAAAGAGTAGGGATTAACGGGTCCCTTTCAGAATGGCACGCAGTGACTGGTGGGGTACCGCAAGGCTCGGTGCTGGGACCACAGCTATTTACAATATACATCAATGATTTAGATGAAGGGATTCAAAGTAACATTTAAATTGCAGATGACACAAAGCTGGGTGGCAGTGTGAACTGTGAGGAGGATGCTATGAGGACGCAGGGTGACTTGGACAAGTTGGGTGAGTGGGCGGATGCATGACAGATGCAGTTTAATGTGGATAAATGTGAGGTTATCCACTTTGGTAGCAAAAACATGAAGGCAGATTATTATCTGAATGGTGTCAGGTTGGGAAAAGGGGAAGTACAAAGAGATTTGGGGGTCCTTGTTCATCACTCACTGAAATTAAGCATGCAGGTACAGCAGGCAGTGAAGAAAATGGCTTGTTGGCCTTCATTACAAGAGGAGTTGAGTATAGGAGCAAAGAGGTCCTTCTGCAGTTGTACAGGGCCCTAGTGAGACCACTCCTGGAGTATTGTGTGCAGTTTTGGTCTCCAAATATGAGAAAGGACACTCTTGCTATTGAGGGAATGCAGCGTAGGTTTACAAGGTTAATTCCCGGGGTGGCGGGACTTGCATACTCTGTTGATAGAAAGGAGTGGCTGGGCTTGCATACTCTGGAATTTAGAAGGATGAGAGGGTATCTTATTGAATGGGGTAGACCATTTAGAACAGAGATGAGGAATAACTTTTTCACCCAGAGAGCTGTGAATCTGTGGAATACCCTCTGCCTCAGAAGGCAGTGGAGGCCAATTCTCTAGATGCTTTCAAGAGAGAGTTAGATGGAGCTCTTAAAGGTAGCGGAGTCAGGGGATGTGGTGAGAAGGCAGGAATGAGGTACTGAATGTGGATGATCAGCCATGATCACTGTGAATGGTGGTGCTGTGAATGGCAAATGGCCTACTCTTGCACCTATTTTGATTATTGAGAGAGGTTGCAAAATGCCCATTTGATGAACTGGTCACATAACTCCAATTCAGACTATTTTTCTCTGATTTCATCTTTGCTCGTCATGAAAATTGTCTTGCCCACAAGTGAAATGGGAAGAGCCATGCAGTAGCTTGCATGATTCATAATTAAAAATATTTAAAATATTATTTCAATTCTCCTTTGCACAAGAAACTAAAAACGTGTGAACTGCACATTAAGGAACTGAATGACTGATGAAAGTGCAGATTCCAGGAACAGGGTGCTTGATGTCATTGCAGTGATGTCCTTTATGTTTTTAACATTGATCACTTCCTCTTTCAAAATCAGCTGTTACATTAAACATACATACGAGTCAAATTATCACTATTTCTAACAAGAATGAAGCAAGTAGAAACATGTTGTATCTGGGGAATCATTGCATAGGGGAACTGAGGGTGATCTCACACCTGCTTGGTTTGATTCCTAAAATAAACACAAGGAAAGCATTGTGGTATTATTTGTAGAGAAGTACCAAAACTAGTCAAATAAAATTGAACCAAAAGAAAGACAGAGTGCTAGAGTAATTCAGCAGTTCAGGCAGCATTTCTGCAGAACATAGATAAACATAGAAACATAGAAAATAGGTGCAGGAGTAGGCCATTCGGCCCTTCGAGCCTGCACCGCCATTCAATATGATCATGGCTAATCATCCAACTCAGTATCCCGTACCTGCCTTCTCTCCGTAACCCCCTGATCCCTCTAGCCACAAGGGCCACATCTAACTCCCTCTTAAATATAGCCAATGAACTGGCCTCAACTACCTTCTGTGGCACAGAATTCCAGAGACTCACCACTCTCTGTGTGAAAAATGTTTTTCTCATCTCGGTCCTCGATAAGTGACGTTTCGGGTCAGGACCCTTCCTCAGACTGAAGAATGTTTATTGTTTAATGCCTGAGGTACAGTGAAAAGCTTTTGTTGTGTGCTAACCAGTCAGCGGAAAGACAATACATTGATTACATTCGAGCCACTCGCAGTGTACAAATACTTGATAAAGGGAATAACGTTTAGTATACAAGATAAGGCACATGGGTGATGGATGGTCGGGGTGGATTCTGTGGGCCAAAGGGCTTGGTTTGATGCTGTATCTCTGAACTAAATTACACCATCTCTAAACTAAACAAAACTCGCATCATTTCAATGTTAAATGGAAAAACCTTTACTTTTAAACATAAATTATTAAAATTGATAGGATGTTAGCTTCCAGTTCCATTACCCCCTCGCCTGCACCGGCTTTGTTATCGAGCTGATTTCCTGAAATCAAGCATTGCATTATTTGCAATTTCCTCCACCTTGAAATTGATAAAGTTGAAGCTACCATCTTCAGTACCACTGCAAACAACATACTTTCTGCCACATGCACCTGCTGTTTCTGGTTGAACCAGACTGTTTATAACCTCAGCACCTGATAACCGCAATGTCAGCAAAATTAAGGAACCGATCATTGACTTCAGGAAGCAGGGTGGAGTAGTTTAGTTTAGAGATACAGCATGGAAACGGGCCCTTCAGCCCACCAAGCCCATGCTGACCAGCAATCCCCACACACTACCGCTATCCTACATACACCAGGGACAGTTTACAATAATACCAAGCCTACACACTTGTATGTCTTTGGAGTGTGGGAGGAAACCGGAGCTCCCAGAGAATCAGGTCACGGGGAGAAAGTACAAACTCCAGTCAAGGATGGAACCCGGTTCTCTGGTGCTGTAAGGCAGCGACTCTAACGCTGTGCCGCCGTGTCCCCTTGCAACACAGTGTCTCAGTCTATATCAATGGTACTGAGGTGGAGGTGGTCGCCATCATCTCATTGAATAGCAATGCAGACTCAAAATGCTGATTGTCCGACTTCTGCTTCTACTTTTATGTTCTCAAGAAGGCCATAGACGCAGTAATGGAGAGAGCCTGTTTTCATTTGTACAAGGATCAAGATCCAGGGGATTTAGAATCAAGGTGATAGGGAAAAGAACCAAAAAAAAGATGAGAGGCACAATCATTTTGAATAGCAATTGGTTTAGGTCTGGAATACATTGTCAGAGATTGTAGTTGGAACAGATTGAAAAAGGGAGCTAAAGAAGTATCTGAAAGAAAGGAATCTTCAGAGCTGTGGGAAAAGGTGTGACCAGCTGAATTATTCTTGGCAGAGAGTTGGTACAGACTTGATGGGCTGAATAACTTAATTCCGTGCTATAAACTTTCAGTGATCTTGTTCAGTGGGTGGCTCAACAGATACAATGTGAAACTGGAGTATCTCCAGTCAAGGGCTATGCTCTGATAGAAGTGGATGAGGAGCATGTGAACAGCAAGCACTGTTGCTGCAAGTTTCCCAAGGCATGAGTTGGCAATGCTTGAGAATTGTCGATTCAGTTTACGAAGGAAGTTCTATGAGCTGAAATGCTCATTTGTTCCAGTCTGGACAATTTTATACTCAAATTTAGTACAAACAAGTTGAGAGGCGGTTGCTCTTAAAAATGCAAAGATGATTGACAGAGAAATGTCCCAGGTCAGAAATTCATTGGTGGTGCCTGAGATAACTTGTTTGCTTTGCAGCACTACAGTGTAACGTAAAGAAACCTTATATGTTTTCCTTTACAACGTTTCTCATATGGGAACACTGACATTGCAGGCAGTCTTAGTGACTGACCCAACAGCTGAAAAAGCCATTGATCGGCAGCTTGACGACAGTTATGAAAAAGATTGTAATGGGCCCAGTGGTATATGTGTCTCTGGCAACAAGATTCATGCCCGTAGCACTTTTATGAGTTCATACAATCCGGGTACAAAAGTCACAGTGATTTACTGCTAAAAATGACGATTGTGCACAACAAAACTGTCATTTTACAACTTGAAAGAGTGTAACAAGAGTGTAAGTACTGTGTGAATCTTTCAGCTCTTTTCAATCTGGTGTTTACACCCAGCAAATTCTCACTCCACAACATTTAATGCAGGTGCAGCTGGTGCCATATGATTTCACCAGTAGCTGTTTTGTCATTTCTTTAGCATGTGTAGGAAGGAACTGCAGATGCTGGTTTAAACCGAAGGAAGACACAAAAAGCTGGAGTACCTCAGCGGGACAGGCAGCATCTCTGGAGAGAAAGAATGGGTGACGTTTTGGGTCTCGACCCTTCTTCAGTCTCGACCCGAAATGTCACCCATTCCTGTCTCCAGAGATGCTGCCTGCCCTGCTGAGTTAATCCAGCTTTTTGTGTCTTGTTATTTCTTTAAGTGCCTGTGCGTTTTTAAGAAAAAAGCAGGGAAGGCTACTGAGTTCTTACTGAATTACTGGACATAGGTTTAAGGTGAGGTGGGGGGGGGGGGGGGGGAAGATTTAATAGGTACCTGTGGGGTAACGTTTTCACACAAAGGGTGGTGGGTGTATGGAACGAGCTGCTGGAGGAGGTGGTTGAGGCAGGTACTATTGTAACATTTTCAGAAACATTTTGACAGGTACAAGGATAGGATATGCTTAGAGGGAAATGGGCCGAACGCAGGCAGGTGAGACTATTGTAGATGGGACGTGTTGGTCAAGTGTGGGCAAGTTGGGCCGAAGGGCCTGTTTTCACGCTGTCAGACTCTATGACTCCAATTGCCAAAATAGACGAGCTTGTTTTGTGATTCAACTGTTTTGTTAGGGTGATGCCATACAACATGGAACAGGACCAGGACCTCCGGCACACAGCGTTCCTGTCAAGCGTGGTGCCAAGTTAAACTAATTTCCTCTGCCCGTATGTGATCCATATCCTCCATGTAGTCTCCATCCTGCATTCCCTCATGTTCACGTGCCTATCATTAAGCCTCTTAAATGCCATGATCATAAAGCCTCTTAAATGCCACTATCGTATTTGCTTCCACCATTATGGCAGCACTTTCCAGGCACCTATCACTCTCTATCAAAAAACGTGGCCAGTACATCTCCTTTAAATTTTGCTCCTCTTACCATCAAGCTACTCCCACTGGTCTTAGCCCTGGGATAGGGTTCCGACTGACTACTCTGTCTATGGGTCCCATGATTGTATTTACTTCTAGCAGCCTATTTCGAGAACTGAAAGCCATTAATCAATTGGTTTAACCAATCTCTAATAATCTGGTAGTCAGTGAACCCAATGATATAACCATCTCACTGGGTGTTCTTTGTGTGCTGCCAAATCTGCGGTTTGGTTAAAGTAACATTTTGATAGATCATTCATTCCATGACAGAATCCACCAGGACTGTCCCAGTAGCTTAATACTTTATCCATTCAGGGGGGCTCATGCAAGCTAGAATTAACACAGTTTGATCTCTGTTCTGGCATCAGTCAGTTTAGCTGCAGAGTTACAACAAACTCAGAGTCTTTTATATGAAGGGAAAAATCAGAAGGGGTTCTGTAGTGATCAAGGCCAGTATTTCCCACTTGGGTGAAGTACAAGTTGTAGGACTTTAGTTCGTTCTATCAATGCAGGCCATCTTTTAATATTTCTGCAGCTCACTCTGCCCTGTAGTATTTATTACAACATGAGTGCCTCACCCTGTGCTCCTCAAGTTGATTAGATGATCATGGCTTCTTCGCTTTAGCCCTGTATTTTAGCATGAATACTTGCAGCTCAGTGGAACTAGTGGATCTACCCTCATCAGCGTCACACATTGGTTTCCGCAGGACTGACTAACAAGTTAAATCCCTGAAAATCTCGTGCAAAGGTTCTTCTTTATCAAATGTTTAGAAATCCAAATATAGATCAAATTTCTCTAAAATTTCAATCACCTTTGTTAAATCAGTTAATTTGAGGATTGATGTATTAAAGCAATGTAAGATGGCTTATTGTGTTACATGAAGACGTGGAGTTGGATTTCCATGTCATTCAGTTAATGTGAAACAGACTTATGTGCATTACTGGAAGTTAAGTTGTTAAATATGCCTTGGTTACCATAACAGAACTAGTGTAATTCATTGTGGTCCAGTTCTGATGTAGTGTTGATGTTTTCCTGTTTATTCACTATAGCTTTACCTGTGGACTTATTTATAACATTAGATCAATTTTTAAAAAGCATTATGATTGACTATTTTTTGTTTAAACCAAAAAAACGATACGCTAAAATGTTATTCTCAGAGAATATGGAGGAAATCAATGGATTTTAAAGAATTTAAAGGAAAAGATTAATATTTACATAGCATTGTATTTTGCATCAGGGTATTCTTTCACCAATTAAATATTCGCTGCTACAGGAATTGGTCATTTTCTCTTCAACAAGGTTAACAACGTTGGGTATGAGAGAGAAGATTGTCCCTGAAGTATCGATAGTCAGGAACTCTGATAGTGTAATGCCCCTGTCCCACTTAGGAAACCTCTGGAGACTTTGCGCCCCACTCAAGGTTTCCGTGCGATTCCCGGAGGTTTTTGTCAGTCTCCCTAATGGTCGAAAGTGGTTTCCGTTTTAAAAATCGGTAATTTTTTACTCAAAGCTGGTTGCAATGCTAGTTGAAGGTAGTTGCCGGAGGACAAAAAACCTCCGGGAACCGCATGGAAACCTTTGGTGGGGCGCAAAGTCTCCAGAGTTTTCCGTTCAGGTTTCCTAAGTGGGACGGGCATTACTCTCCCTCAAATGTGCTCTGCAACATTAACCTGAAATATATGCTGAAGCCCCCGCCGTAGATGTTAATAGAAAGGGCCAATTTTGCTTGATTGATTACATTTTTTCACCTTCCATCAGAGTGAGGAATGTGGAGGAGTCACTGTGGTGGATGTTTATGTTAAAACGTATTTTGTGTGTCTTGTTGCTTTTTTATTGGTATGGCAAATCAAATTCCTCATATGTTGCAAAAACATACTTGTCTAATAAAGTATGATATTATGATTATTACATTTTTCTTCTTATACAGCCTTCCTAATCTCTATTGATCTCTTTTGTGTGCATATCTGGTATATGAACTACAAATTATACTTAGAAACATAGAAAATAGGTGCGGGAGTAGGCCATTCGGTCCTTTGAGCCAGCACCGCCATTCAATTTGATCATGGCTGATCATCCAAAATCAGTACCCCGTTCCTGCTTTCTCCCCATATCTCTTGATTTCCTTAGCCCTAAGAGCTATATCTAACTCACCCTTGAATACATCCAGTGAATTGGCCTCCACTGTCTTCTGTGGCAGAGAATTCCCCAGATTCACAACTCTCTGGGTGAAAAGGTTTTACCTCATCTCAGTCCTAAATGGTCTACCCTTTATTCTTAAACTGTAACCCCTAGTTCTGGACTCCCCCAAAGTCGGGAACATTTTTTCCTGCATCTAGCCTGTCCAATCCCATAAGAATTTTAATGATTCCCATGAGGAAAAATTGACATCATCTCAAATGATAGATCTCTACTTTGACTCTCTGACCTTTGTTGTAGTCTGACAAGCTATTGGAAATGTTCCCACAGCATTTAATGTCACATGTTTCAATGAGATCACATATCATTCTTTTACATTTTACATCATAGTTTACCTAACCTTAAAGGAC
Source organism: Okamejei kenojei (assembly GCA_035221665.1). Taxonomy (NCBI): domain Eukaryota; kingdom Metazoa; phylum Chordata; class Chondrichthyes; order Rajiformes; family Rajidae; genus Okamejei; species Okamejei kenojei. Next base: position 6,791,753 of record CM069161.1, read on the forward strand.
AAACTCCTAGATTTAGAAATCAATTTATCTGTCCTCAATCTCACGCAAATATATATACGAGACCTACATGTAGTATTTAGCATGTGGCTTCACCAAGGATGTATTTTGTTGTAGTTGAACATTTTTGTTCTCCTATTATCTGATCCCGTTGTAATAAAAGCTAACCTTCCATGTACATAAAGCTGGGATATACTGACTCAAAATCTTTCTCGTAATCTTTCCATAGTTCCGTGCTTCTGTAATTCATTTTAATTGTCTGCAGTAACTTAATTGTCAGTCTGAAGAAGGGTCTCGACCCGAAACGTCACCTATTCCTTCGCTTTGTGGCGTCAGCCTTCCTCCGGTTCTGGTGGAGGGGAGGGGGGGGGGGGGGGGGGGGGGGGGGGGGGGCCTGTGGCGTCAGCCTAAACACAGGCCGCTTATGCTCGAACCCTCGTCAGGAGATACGAGGGCGGGCACGTGACGTCATGGGCTAGAGGGAGTGTCCTGGTACTTAAGGTCATCTCACCTCAAGACCTTAAGCAGTCAACAGGTAGCTGAGCCCGAGAGTACAACCTCGCTCAGCTACAGCCACATTGTAATATGGATAGCGCAACAACTTAACGTGTCACCACTGAATAAACAACACTTTGACGTCTCACCTTTATTCACCACGTATGGTGCCGCTACAGCTTCATAGATGCTGCCTCACCCGCTGAGTTTCTCCAGCATTTTTGTCTACCATATTTGTTACTGATCAGTGTGTTCAGATTACTTTAAACAAATATAAGCTGTATTGGCATTGAACTGATCTGAAGGAGGGTCCCAATCCGAAATTTCACTTTTCCATGATCTCCAGGGATGCTGCCTGACCCGCTGAGTTACTCCAGCACTTTGTGTTCGAGACATTTTAACTTAATTCACGATGGCAGTGATTTCAATAACCATGTCTTAGAATACGTTAAATCCAAACTTTTCATTGATCTCAATCCATATTCACACCTGCCCCTCACGAAAATAATAACTGAAAAATAACTCCTTTTGCAAAGAAATCACATTTTCATGAAGAAGGAATGAAGGAAAGGTCAATGACCTATCTCTGTCGATGATGGCAACTGGTTTATTTTCATATTTACATTGGAGACCAAAGGAAAGTTAACATGTCCAGGAACTGGGAAATATTTTATTCACAATGTAAATAAATAGCAGAGGAAGTGTATGAAATCATTAAGAAATATTGAGTCAGGAATGCCTCCATTTGTCACCAACTTCCCATGTAAACACATTATTTTGTGCATATCTCTAATGTAATATTGTGTTTACATGGAGAGAAGTCCTGTGTATTTTAGTACTTGGCATAACTCCAGTTCTTAGCTTGGAGTCATCGGGTCTCATGCCATCAGGTTTGGAGCTGGTCCAATGACCACACCAGAGTGACTGAAATGCAAAAGCCCGTCTATTCAAGAGAATGTAGAAAACTGATTAGCTTGTGCGCCTGAAATATGGAATTTATGCTGCCTTTCTTAAATATTACGATAGCAAGACGAGATAACAAGGAGAATAGAGAGTGAATATTAATCTGCAGCATTATTTCAAAGCTAAAACACAGCTCCAGGAAAAGGGCATGCATGTGCAAAAGGTGAGGGATGTGGCTTCATTCTCTTCAGTTAACTGATCTCATCTGGCAGATGTGAAACAATTGGTTTCAGTGAGAGGGAATCTGGCCAGGACTCTCCCAAGGCTACTCAAATAACATAGAGCTTAGATGTCTCGGCTCTGCGATTTATTCATAATTCTTAGCAGGAGAGTGATAACCTGGGATTCAGGAGCTTAAATAAATGAATAATATTTTGGCTGAAAGGAGTAAACAGCATTAGCAATATTTCATGCTTTGTTCATTCTTGGGTTGTGGATATTTGCAAATCAGCATTTGTTACCTATTCATAATTAGCCCCTGAGCTAATTGACTCATTAGACCGTTTCCAAGGGCAGATAAGAGACACGTTGAATCTAGTTGTGTCTGGATCTACATGGAGGCCATGTAAGAATGACAACATTTCTTTCCTGAAAGACATTAATGAATTAGGTCAAGAAAAAACACAAAAGTGCTGCAGTAACTCAGTGGGTCAGGCAGCATCTCTGGAGAAGATGGATACATGAGGTTTCAGATCGGGACCCTTCATCTGAAGAAGTGTCCCAACCTGAAACGTCACCTATTAATGGTCTCCAGATCTGCTGCCTGACCTGCTGAGTTACTCCAGCATTTTGGGGCTTTTTTTTGGAAACAACTATCTGCAGTTCCTTGTTTCTACAGTGAACAAGGTTGACTTTTTGCAACAATCTGGCAGTTTCACAGACATTAACTAAATTAGGGAGGAAAAAAATGTGAATGCATGCGCATTTAGAAGTATCTAATTTTCAGGAATCAATCCAGAAATGTCAAAAGTCAAAATGGATGAAAAAGTTAGAAATTGAAATTTTAATTATGGGTGGGGCATGGGTTTGAATAGAACCCAAGAATGTGTCTTACCGGGTTCGAGTTGAAGGAGCCAAAGAGGTGTATTGAATCAAACAATAGGTTCAGAGGATTTGGCACAAACCGTTTCAGCTTATTCGATAAGCAATTAATTGAACGTTGCACTTCGGGACATATCAAAACTTTATCGTTCGGAGAGGTGTTATATACAACCTACGAAATAAGTGCTTTTCATTGAAAATTGATTTAATTTGGGACAGCATCCAACATATTAAACTGTTAGATATGTTGACCTCTGAATTTGAAATGTGTTGGAAGGCAAAGGAACAAAATGAATAAACCTCAAACATGCCAAGATTATCCTCTTCTAAGAATTTGGAAGAGACTTCCATCTAGGGCAATTATAGTTGTGTTGAGTAATTGCTTTAAAAAGATTGTAATTTAATATCATAAGGGGAAATTTAATAGGCAAGGCACATTTGCTTGATAAAAATATTATTGGAGCAGGCAAGCAAGCAATGCCTTTTGACCTCTTGTTTAAAACAACTGAATATTGTATTTTGGGCAAAACCGTTTCTGCTGCCAAATCTTGCCTCTTTCTGTTATCGCGATGGTGTTCTGGAGGCACTTGGGAAGTTTGAAGTGGAGAAATGCATTGAAAATTTGAAAGATTTAATTTTGAGTGGTTTATTTCTGGAACCTTGGCAACAGCATGAAAGTATCCAGAGTTGATCAAATGCTCCCTGTCACTGATTTCAATCTTGCTGGGATGGTAGAAATGTTAAATACAGAATGCAAGCATGGCTGAATGATTAAAAACAATGACCTAGATTTTCTATCTGGTTAAATCTGGGAGGAGTGAAAAGTGTTTAAGATTTTATCCACTTGTGAGGCTTATCTGTGGCTATTTACTTCACTCGTTATTAAATAAATTGAGGACAGATCATGACAGAAAATATACAACTGGGCGTAGAAATCACAGTAAATAGATACAGCTTAGAAACAGGCCATTTGGCCCAGCAAGTACCAACTATCAACCACAATGAATGGTAAAGCCTTGGAAAGTACTGACAAACAGAGGGACTTTGGTGTAAATCTTCAATGAATCTCAAAGGCAGCAGCAGAGATGGAAAAGTTAGTTAAGGGCCTGTCCCACTTGGGCGACCTAATCCGCGAGTTCTGGCGAGTTTGCCCTCGACTCATACTCGCAGCATGGTCGACACGAGGTCGTAGGAGGTCTTTGTAACTCTCCTTCATGCTCGAGAGTGGTCTCCCCGTACTCGAGGCCCCAGCTAGATCGCGGCGTTTTTTTCAATATGTTAAATAATGCCCGCGGGTAAAAAAAGTTCGCCATGGGGAAAAAAAATCAATACTTTTTTTACTCATAGGTTTAGTCGTAGTAGGTCGGCATGTTAGTCATAGGTAATCGATGGTAGTCAAAGGTAGTCGTAGATAGTCTTTATCATAGTCGAAGGCAGATCGAAGGAGGTCGTCTTCACTCTCCACTATTCGGTGTCCAACTGTCCCGAAGTTAGTCGTAGCTAGTCAAAGCTGGTCTTCAACATAGTCGAAGGAGGTCGAAAGAGATCTTCTACATAGTTGAAGGAGGTCGCCCAAGTGGGACAGCCCCTTTAGGAAGGCACGATGGGATATGTGTCTTCATAAGCTAGGAATAGACTATGAGAGCTAGTAGGTAATGGTAAAACTGTATGAAACAACACCTAGGCCACAGAACTGTGCACCACGCTACTGGAAGAACATGAATACATTTTGAAGGAGTGTTAAGGAGAATCACTAGGACTTTGCCTGGGATAGGTCTGAAGAAGGGTTTTGGTCCGAAACGTCGCCCATCTCCTTCGCTCCATAGTTGCTGCTGCACACGTTGAGTTTCTCCAGCAGTGTGCGTACCCTCGATTTTCCAGCATCTGCAGTTCCTTCTTTAACACTTTGCTTGGGATAGGTATTTTAGCTTGAAGGATAGACTAGATTTGCAGTATTTTGTTTTCCTTGGAGTGGGGAAGACTGAAGAGGGAGTTTATTGAGGAACAATACTGAAGGGCGTAAATAGTCAGAAACCTTTCCACATAAGTGTCCATAAAGAAAAAACATTGGTTTACAGTAAGCAATAGAAGATTTAGATGAGATTTGAAGATTTTTTTCACCCAGAGGATGTTTGGAATTCACAGTGAACTCAAAACATTTAAGAAGTATTTAGATAAGCACATTACACTGGCAAACTTAGCACTGGACAATGGGAATAGCATCAACGTTTTCTGGTCAGCAGGAACACATTGGATCAAAGGGCACTTTTCTGCACTTTATGATGGAACAGTAGCTAATGCCAACCATTTTGTTTGGTAACGGCTTGAAGTCCCATATTGAGGTGCTTCACCAATGCTGACAGTGCAACATTGTGTGAGTAGTGCACTTCGGGGATGCTGCCTTTCTGATTAGATATTAAACCAGGAACCACATGAATTTGAGAAAGAGGTGGGGCGTTAGCCTGTTGTTCCGATGTAGATCTATCCCTCACTCAACATGAAGCAGCTGAGCTTGTCATTTATTTCATTGCTATTTGTGGGAACTTGCATGGTTCAATTTGGCTGCAGTTTTCTACATTCCAACAGCGACAATGGATTGAAACTTGCCTCCGCATTCTGGGACATCTAGAGGTCATGAACATTGCGGATTGAAGCACTTTTGCTCTCTTTTCCCCCACTGTGTTTGTCCACAGAACAGCACAAGACACATTTCAGAAATGGGTAATTTGCTCTGCAACTCAATGGAATGTCTGAATATGTGAAAGACACCATGTAATTGCAGTTTTATGTTTGGATTAATGTAACATTGCTCAGCTTGAACAGCTAACAATAACTACAGTGACACAACAGTAGTTTCACAACCAAGTGCATCAGGTAGACATGATAAAATGTGCTTTATCTTAATAAACATTTTCACAAAAATAGGATGTTTCATTGCTTTTGAATTCTTTTTGTGTATATTGATAAAGAACAAACCTTTTTTTACACTTAAGCTCCATCTTAGCCTCCCACAATAATTGGACAATTTCAACCTGGATCTTTAGTTTTCATCATTTTAGATTGACCGTTATTAAAATGGAGCACAGAAATGGACCTTTCACGCTAACTAGTGCATACTAATCAAGACGCCAATCTAAGCTAATCTCATTTGCCTGCGTTTGACCCATATCCCTCTAAACCTTTCCTATCCATGTATCTATCCAAACCTCATTCACTTCAGAGAAAACAGACACAGCTAATCTAGTCTCTTAACTCAAGCAATCTCTCCATTCAGGCACCATCCTTGTGAATCTTTTCTGCACCCTCTAGCTTAATCACATCCCTCCCACTGCCTAGTAACCAGAACTGCACACACTAATCTGAATGCAGTCTAACCATCTTTTTGTGCAACTGTAACAAAATCTTCCAAGTCTTGTACTCAGCACCAGTAATTCAATGAAAAATGAAACAAAGAAATCGTGAATTCATAATTTGTTGAATTAGCACCACATTGATGAAAAGCTATGTAAATAGTTGATGGCTGGGATCAGTTTACTGGGAAGCAGTGGATATGTTCTGTGGGATATGACATTTCATACATTGTGTGTCAGATTAAAACGCTGTTATTTGCCTTTGCAGGCAGCATGCTAAAAGCTGCACAATCAGTTACAGGCCAGGGGATTAAGCCTCTGTAGTCACTTGTTATGACCAGCAAGTAAAAAATAGCTTCCTGATATTCACTGTTGAGGCTAAATTCACTGAGTGTTGAATGCCATTTTTCTGTCTTGAATTATTCCAAATGTTGTGTTATAGTTTTTGGGAGAAAGGAATAAAGGACAAACTCATTGAACTTACTTTTTTTTACCAGTTAGCGGGGAGAGGCACTCAATTCCTGAGCTTTGGCTACATTTACAGCTGGCTCTTGCATATTGAATTTCATACGATGTGATGATTGTCATATATTTTAGTTTGGCGCCAGTTTAACTGTTGATTTTGTAAATTGAGCTTTTCATCTGTCTATTTGAATGTTAGTGGAGTAGAATAACTGCTCCCTGATTGTGCACCACTGAATTATCACGCATTTCAGTTGTTTAATAACTAAGTCTAATAAAGACTCGTCATTCCAGCATCCCGTTGGTTAGCAAGTAAATACCCATGCACAGTTCAGTGCTTATTCATGGAGACAAGGAATTGCAGATGCTGGTTTGCCAAAAATTACACAAAGTACTAGAGTAACTCAATGGGTCAGGCAGCATCTCTGGAGAACATGGATAGGTGACAGTTCAGTTCTGGGCCCTTCTTTAGACTGCTTTTCCACATTGGCTCAATGCATTGTGAATCATTTCTGGCCATGTGCTTCTTGCAGTTTGGGTACTCAATGCACCTGGTCCAGGAGAGGTGGACAACTTGGAAGGAACTGTAGATGCTGGTTTAAACCGAAGATAGATGCAAAATGCTGGAGTAACTCAGCGGGACAGGCAGCATCTCTGGAGAGAAGAGATGGGTGACGTTTCGGGTCGAGACCCTTCCGGGTCACCCATTCCTTCTCTCCATAGATGCTGCCTGTCCCGCTGAGTTACTCCAGCATTTTGTGTCTAACTTCTATGTGTACATGGATATGAAATGTGAGAGGGATATGGGTTAAACTCAGACAAATGGGACGAGTGTAGATGGGTATCTAGGTTGACATGGATGAGATGACCAAAGGTGCATGAATGCAATATGTGTCCTTGACTCTTTCTACATAAAAGGGTACAAAGTGTTGGAGTGCGTCAGCAGGTCAGGCAGCGTCTCTGTAGGACATGAAGAAGTCTCAAAAAGGGTCCCAACCTGAAACGTCACCTATCCACGTTCTCTGGAGATGCTGCCTGACCCGCTGAGCTGCTCCAGCACTTTGTATCCGTTTGTGTAAACCAACATCCTTGTTTCTATAGATACATATCTGGATTTTAACGAGTGTGTCGCTGCCAAACATTTATCTTTGTGGCTTAATCGTGTTGAGATACTGAAATCAGGCAAAAGGTATAGAAGTGTGAAAACGCACACCACCAGATTTGGGAACAGTTTTTTCCCCAGCTGTTATCAGGCAACTGAGTCGTCCTACCACAACCAGAGAGCAGTGCCGAACTATTATCTACTTCTTTGATGACCCTTGGACTCTCCTTGATCGGATTTTGCTGGCTTTACTTTGCACTGAACATTATTCACGTATCATGTACCTGCACATGTAAATGGATCGATTGTAATCATGTATTGTGTTTCTGCTAACTGGTTAGCACGCAACAAAAAGCTTTTCACTGTACCTCGGTACACGTGACAAACTGAACTGAATGTGGTAATGTTGGTGGAACCATAACTAGCAAGACGTGGAAAAAGTCCAAATGCTAAATTGACCAGTTTACTGCCAGCCATTCCACATATACTTATTCTAAAGACAGGTCAATTAGTTTGCCAAAGTCCTGTCATCTATACAAGCACCGAGAACATTTTCAGCTTTCAGTTTTTATGAGAAAACAACAGAAAATCTGAGGATCAATTGGAGTGAGTGAAAAAATTGTTTCTGAAGTTGAGTATTTCTGAAATCTGCTGTGAAAAGAAGCTGCCTCATAATGGGGTCACAGGGTGCATTGAAATACAAAATCATTTTCAGTGACGCTGGTAGTCTGGGCTGTGGGTGGAGGGGGGAGGGGAGCCTGCTATAATCCACCTCTGGGAAGTAGATTTAATCAGAAAAGAAACTGGTCTAACACTGAAGTACTTTCCCCAAGCAGTTATTCATAAACAGCACATTCCAGACATGGTCTGAACAGTCACTGTTTTATACGGGCAGCCCGCCTGATTGCCAATGTTAGTATTTCTATCCATTTTAGCAATTCAGCTCCCAAAGTAACCCAAATACGAAATATTACAGATGATGGAAATCCTGAATAAAAAAATAAGAAGATGCCAGGAATGGACAGGAGCCCATGCAGCGTCTATGAAAAGAGAAGCAGAGTGAATATTTAAGATTTATTCAATGAAAGTGTAGCGATCAGGAAGTATTGAATCACACGACCAGTGGTGGAGCCATCTGAAAGAGGTGGCACAGCGGTAGAGCTGATGCCTCACAGTGCTAAAGACCCGGGTTTGATCCTGTCTACTGGTGCTGTCTGTACAGAGTTTCTACGTTCTCCCTGTGACTTTGTGGGTTTTATCCGGGTGCTCCAGTTTCCTCCCACACTCCAAAGATGTACAGGTTTGTAGATTAATTGGCTTAGTAAAATTGTAAATTGTCCTTAGTATGTGGGATAGTATTAGTGTACGGGGTACTTGGCGATCGGCATGGTCTTGGTGGGCCGAAGGGGCCTGTTTCCACGCTGTATCGCTAATGTCTAAAGTAAAGTGATAAAGTAATGTTCATTTGGTGATACTGGGAAAGGGCAAATGAAAGCTGAAATACTAGTAGGGAGAGAAGGAGAAAAAAAACAAATGCTGGGAATCTGGGATACAAGATTCAACAGGTTAATCATCTGAAATAGTTGAGTTGGACATTGAACTCTGAAGACTGTAATATATCAAGTTGGAAGATGAGATGGCCTTCCTTCAGCTTAAAAGAGACACAAAATGCTGGAGTAACTCATCTCTGGAGAGAAGGAATGGGTGACCTTTTTTGTCGAGACCCTTCTTCAGACTGTCTACTGTGAAGAATTCACTTGTCTCCGACAAGAATTTGGCAACATCCTGTCTCACTGCTCCTCCTCCTACTCTCCGACTCTACCTTCTCTTCAGAGATACTGCCTGTCGCCGCTGAGTTACTCTGGCATTTTGTGTCTATCTTCGGTTTGGATCAGCATCTGCAGTTCCTTCCTACTCATTCCTTCAACTTAAATTGGGTTTCATTGGAACATTGGAGGAGGCCAAAGGCAGAAGTCAGTTTGGACGTAGAGTGAAGTGTCAAAGTGAATGACACTTGTGAAGGAAACCTGAGGTCACTCATGCAAATGGAATTAAAGAGGCCACATCTCGAAATACATTGTGCTAAAGTCCGAATAAATTGAGGCTTCACATTTGCCCCTTTCTCCACAACTTAATTTTTTTCATTGTCATCTTTTCCCAGTTCTGATGAAAGGTCATCGATCTCAAATGTTAATTCTGTTTCTCTCTAACAGGAATGCTAACTGGTCTAACGAGTATTCCTTGTGATTTCCTTTTGGATTCTTGGATTGGGAAGGAAGGGGGTGAAAGGGATAGTGTCACTTGGAAATACCACAGGAATGGGTATTGCTGGAGACTTCTAGAGAGGTCTTTGCCTTCTTTCTCAGCATTGCATAGTGACTATTCCCTCTGTGACCTCCCGGTTTTCTTCTCTACCTTTCACTCCCATGCTTTCTCTGCAGCATAAATGTATTTAAATTTTATTTCCAAAGTACCCTGCTATGCTGTTACATTTCCATCTCGTGGCTTATCTGATTTGTACAGTTTAGCTCAGGATACAGTATGGATACAGTATGGAAACAGGACGTTTGACCCATCAATCACCTGTTCACACTAGTTCTATATTATCCCATTTTCTCATCCAGTCCCCCCTACACATTCGGGGCGATTTACAGAGGCCAATTAACCGACAAACCCTCACAACTGTGGGATGTGGGAGGAAACCGGAGCACTAGGTGGAAATCCACGCGATCAGAGGGAGAACGTGCAAACTCCGCACAGACAGCATCCGAGGTCGGGATCAAACGTGGGTCTCTGGCGCTGTGAGACTGCAGCTCTTCCAGCTGTGCCACTGTGCTGCCGCTAGTATTAACAAAAAGCAGTTGATCAGGATTCGCTAGGCTTTTTACTTTTGATTTTTAAACTTTTTTCTTTGAATTGTAGAGATCAGATGAGGAGAGCTTTGGTTTCTGATTGTGATGCTGAGTCGGCTGCCCTCTGTGGAGGCAATCTTCGATTTGCTTTATATCTGCAGTGTGGGAAGGGGAGAACCCACCCCAGGTCCCCTGCTGTCGAATGCCCCATGGTATTTCCTGCTGAAGAATAAACAGATCAGGACAGATTGGGTTCACCTGTGATATGCTGCCAAGAACAAAGGAATTGAAAAAGTACATTCATGTCGTGGCTTTCACAATCTCAAGCTGTCCCAAAGAGCTTTAAAGCAAACTTTGAAGTAATTGTTGCCATGTAGAAGGCACAGCAGGGAATTTGTATACAAGATCCTGTATTACAAACAGCAATGCAATACTTGAATGGAGAATCAATGTTTTTTGGAACGTTGGTTGAATTCTGAATATTGGTTGAGACACTGGGAGAATTCTCTTTTAAAATAGTGCCAGGGGATTTTATTTACATCTATTTGAAAGATGAGGTGTTCTGGGATTAAGATTTCTTTTGAAGGACTCTGATGCCTGTATCGGAATAATGCCAGCCTGTTCAATGTGGATATGTCTGGTGAATTGTCTCCGTCAGTTAAGAGTTCCATTACTGAATCCGAGCTTTGGTTGGAAACCACGATGAGGATGCTGTCTGGCAGTTACTTGAAGAATGATTCCTTAGGACAGGTACTCAAAGAAACAGTCTGCCTGTGAAATGAACCTTGGCTGGAATCAGCACTTTCAGAAGAGAAAATTGATGATTCAAGTATTATATTTCCTGGTAGCTACGGCAGTAAAACAAACATGGCCAACTCTGTTCCTGTTTGCTTGTAATTTCTCCTATCGTAATCCAGCATGTTGGGGACTTCATAATTCCCTTTGGCTTTTATTACAATCCTTGCAGCAGATGCCTGACGAACCTGGCAGTGCAGGAATACTACTATCTTGATGTTATTATACACGCTTCAAGGCAGAGGTCTTCTAGGTATTCAGGTATGTTTCATTGCTGAGCTGACCGACTACTGCGGGTGCCTCAGGCAGGCAGCAAACATTGTGCGGGCAAAATAATTCAGGCATCAAGACAATTTAGTAAAAAGATCCTTTCTGTGTTGATGCTGGTAATTCACTCTTCCTGTTAGCTTCAAAGGGGGGCTCGGCAACAGGACCCTCATTTTGTGATGATATTGAATCCATTTTATAGAAGCAAACAGGATGTGCCAGCTCCCTTTGGCCAATATAACTTTACCGTCTGCTCAAAGTGAATTGAAGCGCCTCTTTTTGATGTGAACGCAAAGGTCAGAGGTTCCAGGCAAGACTTGTAAAGTTCATTTCCCTGTGCAATAAACTGAACTGTCTCAAAGACTGACGTTAGGTTCTACTGGTGCTAATGCTACTTGCTGCTTGTTAATTCATGAAGTGCGCGAGTTGGCGTCTGCGTGTATTAATGGAGTAATATCTTTCCCAAGCATTTGGCATAAATAATAAGTGGAGTCATGGTGGATTAGTGCACTGGTACTGGAAACTGCAGTTGATCTTGATCAGGTGCTCTGTTCTTTCGACTGAAATTATCTGCTTTATATTGGACCGTTACAACAGGAGATGGCCTTGGTTAAGCCTTGTTGTGGAGTTTAACCTCATTGCCTACTGAGCTATGACCACAGAGCTGCCAACTCTCACGCATTGAGCGTGAGACTAATGCATTTGAGGAAATTCTCACGCTCTCATGCTGATGACAGAAGTTCTCACGCTCAAAAAAATATTAAAAAAAACATGAATAAATAAATAAAGGCACACTCACTAATGAGAATTGTTTTTTTGTCGGCGGGTCCCCCCTAAAGAACGAGCCATTTAAATGGCTTAAGCCCATCGCACACTATTTAAAATGGCAATGTAGACAGAAATGCTGGAGAAACTCAGTGGGTGAGGCAGCATCTATGCCTGAGTTTGACCCTTCTTCGCACCAAAGCATTTCTCCAGCATTTTTGTCTACCGCTCTATAGATGCGGCCTCACCCGCATTCACATTCCCGTGCAGATGGTGTGAGAGGTGAGACACGGCGGTGGTCCCAGCACCGAAACCCCCCCCCCCCCCCCCCCCCCCCCCAAGGCACCGCTCACACCTCCCACCCTCACCTGCGGCGGCTCTGTGGTTGTCGGTCACTCTATCCACACCGCATGGAGTTGCCAGGAGCGAACCAGGTGAGTAGGGGCCGTCTCCGGAGCCGCGGGGATGAATCTCGGGCTATAGCTCCGCCACGATGCCCGACCCCCGGGTCTCTGCCCCTCACCTCCCCTGGACCCCAGCCGGACACAGAGCATGTAGGCCGGCCCGCATTCCTGGGGAGGGGGGGTGGGAGAGAGGGAAATGCTCCCTGGACATCGCCAAGTCTCCACTCGCTCTGGGTGTTGTCGCCGCTTCACTGACACACACTCTCACACGTAACCTAATACACAGTCTCACACACAACCTAACACACACTCTCGCACACAATCTAACACACACTCTCACACAGAACCTAACACACACCCTTACACACACACAAGGTTTAAAGGGATATGGGCCAAATGCGGATAAATAGGACTAGTTTAGATGGGGCATCTTGATCTGCATTGGCAGGTTGGGATGAAGGGCCTGTTTCCATGCTGTAAGACTGTGACACACTGTAGAAAGATTTGATAACTGGGATTGTATTCTCTGTAGCAACGGAGGCGAAGAAAATTCTTAGTTGAGGTGAATAATATGAGAATAGGACCTGTTTCACTTTCCAAAGAGTGCAAGAAGGAACTGCAGATGGTGGTTTAAACTGAAGATAGACACTAAAAGCTGGAATAACTCTGCAGGGCATGCAGCCTCTCTGGAGAGAAAGAATAGGTGATGTTTCGGGTTGAGACCTTCAGACTGAAGAGGTTGAAAACCAGCCATAAAACACAACGACTGGAGACGTGTGTTATCCAACTAAGGGCAGAAATTATAATCATGTGTTCATCTTTATTGATGTGGCACCATAATAAATATATTACAGAAAAAAGAATTTAATGGGATGGCACGGTGGCGCAGCGGTAGAGTAGCTGTCTTGCAGCCCCACAGACCCAGATCCCGACTACGGGTGCTGTCTGTACAGTATTTGTACATTCTCCTAATGACCAGATGGTTTTCTCTGGATATTCCGGTTTCTCCCACATCTGAAAGAAGTGCAGGTTTGTAGGTTATTTGGCTTTTGTAAATTGTCTGTGGCGTGTAGGATACAACTGGTGTAAGGTAGATTGCTGGTCGGTGTGGGCTGAAGGGCCTGTTTCCATATATATGTTTTACATGTATATCTTAATTTCATTGAACCATACACGGTTGAATATGTGGCATTATTTTTGTCTTGTTTCTATAGTCAAAGGGTAAGGTCGATTGATTTATTTGTGCAGAACAGTGATGGTCCAACTCCTCTTGCCTTGTTTCTAGGTTTTTGTTTCTCTCTATATATGCATAACAGCATGAATTATAATCTGATTTCCATACATGAATACATTAAGGTCATTCATGTGCTGCACCTGTTGATCAGAGCCTTGCTCTACTGTCGAATGTAGTTAGGAATGTAATTTAGCCTAACCTTATTCATACCTAATCCAATTTGAAGCATAAATGTTGCATTCAAGTGTAAGTTAAAAGACTCAAAACGGTATGCACCAGATTGCACAACTGTCACCTAATGTTGGCAGCCCTGTGACCAGCAGAGGCAAATGAACACATGATGGAATTTTGCTTCCGTAGCTCTCATAATTGTAGGAATAAATATGGTTGGGATTGACACACAAGTATCTGCAGACCTCCATTTATAAGATACCTTCAGCATCCCTTTTAGGACATCCTAAAGCATTGAATGCACAATGCAGGAGTTTTTGAAGTGTAGCTATTGTGATCCGGGAATGAGTAGGTTAACCTATGATGAGCTTTGTCGCCACTGGGCCTGTACTCGCAGGAGTAGACTTGATGGGCCGAATGGCATAATGCTGCTCCTATCACTTATGATCTTATTTCATTATAACTTAAAAATGTTTCCACAAAAAGTTCCCACGTATAGTAATGTGAAAATGGTCAGGTCATCTGTATTGTTGGTAATGTTGAGTGTGAGGTAACTGCTGATGAAGACACAGAGGATAACGTTCCTGCTTCAAAGTGCACAGGGATCATTTGCACTCAGCTGCAAGAGCAGAGTAGACAATAGACAATAGGTGTCTGAGTAGCCCATTCAGCCCTTCGAGCCAGCACCGCCATTGAATGTGATCATGGCTGATCATCCCCAATCAGTACCCCGTTCCTGCCTTCTCCCCATATCCCCTGACTCCGCTATCTTTAAGAGCTATCTTCATCTCAATGTCTCAGCAAAAAATTAGTTTCCTCGACAATGCAGCAGAAGCGTTGAAAATCAAACCTCTCTGTCCATCATTATCTTGAGCCTCAAGTTGTGAATACAAACGACGTCTAACATTGTGCCGATTAGTATGGATTAGATTGAATGAAAATAATTCAACAGTAATTTTATTCCTACCCATGGGATTCAGCTAATAAATAGCAAGAATCTTTTTTTCAAATTGGGATGGCCTGTGACGTGAAGTGGAAGAAACAGGCGACGGTGTTCCCTTTTAAGTTTAGCGTTAGCGTTTGTTCACCTTGTGAGTAAGGTTTGTGGATTTGGGCACTGCTGTGGGAGGGGACAGAGAGAGGTACTGCAGCACGAGCTGTACATTTTCTCCAGTGCCAATTAAGTTGGGTAGGTCACATTATCACTGGCGAAAAGGAATAAGTGACGTTTTGGGTTGAGATCCTTCTTCAGTCTGAAGAAGGGTCTCGACCCGAAACGTCACCTATTCCTGTTCTCCAGAGCTGCCAGTCTGACCCACTGAATTATAGCCCTTTCCCACGGTGCGAGTTCATTCCAAGAGCTCTCCCGAGTTAAAAAAAAATCAAACTCGTGGTAAGCACGGAGAATGAACGTAGCAGGTACGTCGGAGCTCGGGGACGTCTTTTTGCGCTAACGGCAGGTACTCGGGAAGACTCGCTAACGGCAGGTAAGCACGGGAAGACTGGTGAAGATTTTTCAACACGTTGAAAAATGTCCACGAGAGCCCTGAGTACCGACGAGTGGCCATTACCGTAAATCTCCGAGTTCGAATCGGGGGAAACTCGGGAGAACTCTTGGAATTAACTCGTACCGTGGGACAAGGGTTTTAGTCTAGCATTTTGTGTCTATCTTCGGTTTAAACCAGCATCTGCAGTTCCTTCCTACACATTATTGCTGGCTGCGGATTGTAATGCGAGTCGTTTTGCAGTTTATTGAATCGAGAGATATTTGTTTGATATAATTAAGTGTGATCTTTTCAACAGCTTTACATAACCACTTAAGTATTAAGTTCCTCTTTACTGTTGTGTGCAAGTAGGCAGGAAGTGGAGAGAGGCTAGGCAGTGTCATGTGCAAACCCCTGAAGGAATTGATCTGCACATTTTGCTGTGGTCACTTTTGCTTCCTGTTTCATGGGTGTGACTAGTTTTCAACCATTTGATGGACTTGCACAATATGCAGGTCAGAAAACAAAATATTTGTGGTTGCTTGATGGTCTAACACACGGGTTCAGCGATCAAAGTTCGAATCAGAAGACACCGATATTTTTTCGAGCTCTCCAGTTAGATTCATCAGCCTGAAAACGGTGCAAAACAAAAAGAGTTTTAGATAACTATCACACAGCATGGAAACAGTCCCATCGACCTAACTTGCCCCACCAACCAACATATGTCATCCACACTGGTCTCACCTGCCTGCGTTGGGCCTATATCCCTCTAAATCTGCCCTATCAATATACCTGTCTAAATGTTTCTTAAACAATGCGATAGTACCTGCGTCAACTATCTCCTCTGGCAGCTCGTTCCATACACCCACCTCCCTCTGTGTAAAAAAATGTTACCCCTCAGGTTCTTATTAAATCTTCCCCCCCCCCCCCCCTCACCTAAAAGCTATGTCCTGCGGTTCTCGATTCCCCTACTCTGGGCAAGGGACTCTTTGTGTGTTTACCCTATTAATTCCTCTCACAATTTTGGACACTTCTATAAGATCACCCCTCATCCTCCTGCGTTCCAAGGAATAGAGTCCCGAGTCTGCTCAACTGCTCCCTATAGTTCAGGCCCTTGAGTACTGGCAATGTCCTCGTAAATCTTCTCTGTACCCTTTCCAGCTTGAGACAACATATTTCCTATAACATGGTGCCCAAATCTAAACACAATACTCTAAATGTGGCCTCACAAACCTCTTCTATAACTGCAAAATTACTCCCCAACTTCTATACTTAATACTCTGACTGATGAAGGCCAAAGAGCCTAAAGCCTCTGACCACCCTATCTACCTGTGATGCCACTTTCATGCAAGCATCAGGTCATCATTAATTTTACTTCATTCACAGAGTAACATTGATATAGATTGAAGAGTCTGGCAGTGGGACAGGCAGCATCTCTGGAGAGAAAGAATGGGTGACATTTCGGGTTGATGTGAATGTTGATGTTTCGGGTCAAGACCCTTCTTTAGACTTCTGAAGTCTGAAGAAGGGTCTCGACCTGAAACGTCACCCATTCCTTCTCTCCAGAAATGCTGCCTGTCCCGCTGAGTTACTCCAGCTTTTTGTGCCTACCTTCGGTTTAAACCGGCAACTGCATGCAGATCCTTCCCACGCATAGATTGTAGAGTCTGATTGTCCATGTAATCCGTCCAGACACTGGAGTACATGGGTCCAAAATATGGGACAATATAGGCAGATAATAAATCGTTTCAGTCTGAGCTACACATGGACTTTTAAAAACAAACTGCCTGGTTTTAAAATTAAAATCTTTCCTTAAACAAATGTCAGCTGCCAGAAGGCTGAGAAAGGAAAAAAAACACCCCACAGATTGGAATGCAAACACTGAGTATGTCAAGAAATGTATGCCAAGAATGAGCATTCAGCTTTAGCTGTGGATTGGCAAAGCTGGAAGAGAGAATAAAAATTAGTTCAGGGCTTCTTAATGCGTGATTAGCTAGTACAAAACATGTTTCCATCAGTAACATAAGAAAATGATTCAACTCCCAACCACTTTACTAAACTTTAACCTCTTAGATGCCAGATAATGAAATCTAAATATTTCTGCTGGCTTTTCGGAGGCTTTTCAAATGGTCAAATCTGCCATAATTCCAGAATATAGAAGAGTACAGCGCAGACAAAAAGGCCCTTTGATTCACTATGTCTGTACCAACCGTGCTGACAATAACTAAACCTATCTGCCTGAGCAAGGTCTGCATTGATTTATTCAGTATTTGTCTAAATGCCTCCTAAATGTTGCTAGCCTAACTGTTACCACCTCCCCGCTAGTGCATTTTACACTCTGTGGAAAATAAAAAATCCCCGCTCATCTCCTTTAGACTTTCCTCCTCTCAATTTAAACCTCCAGCATTGACATTTCCACCTATGAAAAAAGTAACTGCTTATCTAACCCTTCTTCTTCTTGCGTACGGCGTGCACAGCCTAAAGTTGTAGATCAAGGGTAGACATCCTGGCCAGGACAGCATTAGTTAATGGGTGGATGGCTTTGATGCCCCCAGGGAAAAGTCTCAGTGAGCAGTCATTCACGATGTGTGGGATGCTCTGGTCTGGATGTCCACAGTCGCAAGCAGGGCTGTCTGTCATCCCCCACTTGTGCAGGTGATGGGCTGTTCTTGCATGGAGGGTGCGGATTCTGTTCGGGATCTAAATCATCGATGCCTTTCATAATTTTATAACCTTTTATCAGGTCGTTATTTAAGCCTCTGAAACTACCGAGAAAGCAATCCAGATCTGTCCCGCTCCAGTCCAGGCATCATCCTGGTGAATCTGTAAATGAATCTCACAAAACTTTTCTGGGCTCATCCAGAAAGTTGTGAACCTGTGGAATTCTCTGCCTCAGAAGGCAGCGGAGACGGATTCTCTGAATGTTTTCAAGAGAGAGTTAGATAGAGCTCTTAAAGATAGCAGAGTCAAGAGATATGGGGAGAAGGCAGGAACGGGGTACTGATTATGGGTGATCAGCCATGATCACAGTGAATGGCGATGCTGGCTCGAAGGGCTGAATGGCCTACTCCTGCACCTATTGTCTATTGTTTATTATTCCCTTTATCCCGTATCTATACACTGTAGATGGCTTGAATGTAATCATGTATAGTCATTCTGCTGACTGGATAGCACGCAACAACAAAAGCTTTTCACTGTACCTCGGTACACGTGACAATAAACAAAACTAAACTAAACCATTTTTATTGTTTATTTTAAAATTTGGCTTTTAAAATGATTTTTCCCTTTCTCTCATCTCTTTTTCATTTGACTTTGTCTTTAACAGTTTAGTTGCAACACATGGCTGTATCAGAGGGTTGTGCGCTGGTGTCAGTCTCACGATCTTAACATGTCTTAGTCGTACTTGTAGGCGCGCTCCATTGTCTGTAAGTACCGTGTCTTGGATGAGATGTCAAAACATGGTTTGTTCAGATAAAAATTAAAGACATCCTTCCAATTTTGTTTAATGAAAATTAAAATAATTATTCCAATGTATTCTTCTTTCAGCTGACCTCAGCAAATTGATTCAACATATCATTTGAGCGGTTGTGTAGATTTACTTCCTGTTTGCCAGCTGTGTCAGTTGACAGTAATCTTACCTCTAACTCAGGGGGGTCACAGGTTCAAGATTCATTCCCGAGACTTGTGGGTGGCACGGTGGCGCAGCGGTAGAGTTGCTGCCTCACAGCACCAGAGACCCCGTTTCGATCCTGACTATGGGCGCTGTCGGTACGGAGTTTGCACGTTCTCCCCGTGACCGCGTGGGTTTTCTCCGGGCTCCTCCCGCATTCCAAAGATGTGCAGGTTTGTGGGTTAATTGACTTCTGTAAATTGCCTTCCAGTGTTGGATAGAACTGGGGTGATTGTTGGTTGGCACGGACTTGGTGGGCCGAGTGGCCTGTTTCCAGGCTCTGTCTCTAAACTAAATTAATCTTGAAGAATAAAAATAAGCTGACGAGCCAGTCCCCCTGTGAGGAAATGCGGCACTGCCAGCGATACCATCTTTCAGATGTGCCGTTGATTCAAGATGTTGACTTTCTTTGCACTATTTCTTAGAACAACAGTGAAATGTTGCCCTGGTCAATATTTAACCTTCAGCCAACATTGTCAAGGTTTTCTGACAAAGGGTCCCAAACCTGAACAGTTACCTGGTTCTCTTTCCACAGATGCTGCCTGACTTGCAGAGTGTTTCCAACATATTCTGTTTGTGTTTCAGATTTCCAGCATCTGCTGCTTTATCTTTTTATTAAAACATATTGTTTGATAATTATCATGTCAAAACATGGTAGGACCTTGTTTGTTGTTAAGTATCTCACTTAACTGGATGTTCAGATTCTGTGACCAAATATCCTATCGACATTCAATGCCAAGGCAGGGTTATGAAAAAGATGAACACTAAGTGCTGAGCTACTCAGCGGGTCAGGCAGCATCTCTGGAGAAGGCCTTCTTGAGACTCCTGACCCGAAACGTCACCCATCTTTTTTCTCCAGAGATGTTGACTGACCCGTTGAGTTACTGCAGCACTTGTGTCCATCTCTGATATGAACCAGCATCTGAAGGCTTTGTTTCTGCAGGTTTATTGAAAATGTGTCTTCACCCAGGGTGCATGTTCTTGGCATAAAACTTTGTGGTGAGCTGAAATCTGGAGGGGTGCTTCAGGGTGGCATAGTGTTGCCGCAAATAAAGCTGCTGCAACATTGCTCCAGCAACCCAGGTTCAATTCTGACCTCTGGTGCTGCTTGTGTAAAGGTTTGCAGACTCTTTCAACGACTTGTGGGTTTCCTCTGGGTATTCCAGTTTCCTCCCATACCCCAAAAAGTTTGTATCAGTAGGTTAATTGATCACTGTTAATTACCCTTAGTGTAAAGGTTCATATGGTGAACGAGTGAAATCCCGTTAGTGTAAATTACTTTAAATGGGTGTTTGATGTTTGGCTTGGATTTAATGGTTTAGGGCCTGTTTCCTTGCTCTATGTTGAGTATAAATGCTTTAAAATATATATATATTGTAAATTACTGTATTACATTAAATGTATTAAGAGCATTATTATGCATAGAAAGGAACTGCAGATGCTGGTTTATACCAAATACAGACACAAAGTGCTGGAGTAACTCATGTGGGACAGGTAGTATCTCTGGAGAAAAAGGATGGGTGACCTTTCAGGTCAGGACTCTTCCTCAGACTCTGAAGAAGGGTATCGAGCCGAAGCTTCCCCCATCCTTTTTCTCTAGAGATGCTGCCTGACACGCTGAGTTACTCCAGCACTTTGCGTCTACCTTAGGAGCATCGCGAGGTGCCTTTCCCCATTTATGATCTTGATGAGGCGCATGAATGTTCCATTTTAAATGTCGGGCAAATGGATAACAAGGTTCAAAGCCTGCATTTCGGCATAATGCTATAGAAGGGTGGGATTTCAGTTACTGTGATGCTTCATAGATACTGGTACAACTTGAGGAAAATAATTTCCAATAAGTTGCATCGTTGAGATGGTTCACAAAGAGACATGCCTTCTTCGAACATTTCACTCAGCCTTAATTAAACAGCCAGCCATCTGTCTTCAGCAGCTGTTTTTTGTTCTTTCTTAAAACTAATAGGTTTCTAATTTAACTTATTAGGACTTGCATCCACTGGAGTTAAAATGACAGGTTAGCAATGTAAGTAAATGGAACCTACACCTGGTTTAATTTGTAACTCTCGAACATGATCGTAATTACTCTTGCAAACTGTGACTGCAATCAGGTTGGGGCATGAAATACCACTAGGTGTAGTTTAATGAAACAAATATACTTGTCCGGTGCAAATTGATGCTGGAGGCTTGAGCTTTGTGCAGGTTTGCTCCAATTAACAAATTTACCAAAGTCAATTAACCTACGAACCTGTACGACTTTGGAGTGTGGGAGGAAACCGGAGCACCCAGAGGAAACCCACGTGGTCGCAGGGAGAGCGTAAATCTCTGTACAGGTAGCACAGCACCCATGATCACCATTGATTGAAGCTGGGTCTCTGGCGCTGTAATGCAGCAACTCTACCGTTGCGTCACTTTGCTGGTGAGATGGAGTCAGTCCTGATATTGGGTTAGTTTGGGCATTTGCATGACCGTGCCAGCAGGGATTTAATTGAAGAGTTCTTTCAAAGAATGGCCTTGCATTGTTGTGCAGAGGATGATGATTGATGCTATTAACGAGGTCCCACACAGCCTTTCCTTGTTTCCTGTACATGGTGGTGTTTTGAAACGAGTGATTTACAGGTAAACAAGGTTTTGCGCTGCGGAGATGGAGTATTCCCAGGATGGGGTTGTCACAGTCTGCAATAACCACATTGCTGGGCTAGCAAGGCCAACAACCACCTCTCTCAATCCAGAGAACATTTAAATATTGACATTATCAAATCTTAACGCTGGTTGGAGTGAACAGTCTGTTGGAGAACTGTTGTCATGTAATCACTAATCATGTTCAAGAAAGGTTAATCAATGTGTGGAGATCGTTGTATTGGAGTAGTAACAATAGATTGTAACTTGCAGTATTATATCCAAACTCAAGGGTCATTTCTCTCCGAGTTATGCAGCTTTTGCCTCTACTAACCACGTGCTTGGAGGAGTTATACCGTCTTTCTCATGTTGCACTTTGACAGTGGAATTTAGCGTGGGACTCCAGGAAACATCCAGACGATGAGAAGAAACAGATTTTCACTCAGTATGTTCTTGGTTTCCCTGTCATCTGCCAAACCTCGGCCTGACTTCAGATGATCTGATCTTGGTAGCCGGGCCAGTCATGTCCCACACAGCCCCGCGTAAACCACGCGCTGTGGAGTCACTACCCGCCGTTCCTTCAGCTGCACACAGCTAGCGTTTTGTAAAGTAACTGCTGGAAAGTGACTCTAGAGAAGCAGAGCACAGATGAAGTGGACAGCAGGGCATTGCAACATCTATGTCCAACCAATCGGGAAGATTGTTCCCGATGTTGGAAGTCCAGGACAAGGGGTCACAGCTTAAGGATAAGGGGAAATCCTTTAAGACCGAGATGAGAAAGACTTTCTTCACACAGAGGTGGTGAAACTCTCTGCCACAGAGGGTAGTTGAGGCCAGTTCATTGGCTATATTTAAGAGTGAGTTGGAGTGGCCCTTGTGGCTAAGGGGATCAGAGGGTATGGACAGGTACGGGATACTGATTGGATGATCAGCCATGATCATATTGAATGGCGGTGCAGGCTCGAAGGGCTGAATGGCACTCTGCACCTAATTTCTATGTTTCTATGTTTCTATGTTTCTATGTGCTGCCCTAAAGCATGAAGCATAATTTAAAAAAAATATTTATGGGATATAACCATTGCCGGCAATGCCAACATTTATGGTCATACTTAATATGAGGTCCTCAATTTAAGAATTCTTGCCTCTGTAAATAAAGGTGCAAAGGCCTATATGTCTGGGCAAAATGCTGCCATGTTAGTTGTTCCTTGGCCTTTTCTGATCTTGGTCCATTTTCAAGCTGTTCAACAAATTTGTGCTGGGCTACAGCGTTCAATTACTGGAAAAGATGAAGAAATTAGATGGATAACAGTTTAGACTCACAGACAATGAAGATGCATGTTGATTTCGCTGAGCATGTTATTGAGAGTGAAAATGAGGAATTTACATTGCATGCAGTTTAAAAATACATGGGTGGCACCTTTTAGTAATAATATAGATAAGATAAACTTTATATTTGTGAAACCACTTTAAGTGATAGAAGAAATTCAGCTGCACGGATAAATCCTCGTCGTGATTTTTCTGTTGATTTATTTTTGTTGAGGGATTGTTCAGCAGGATGTGCTGATTATGTCCCTCAAAATCCTCAAACACTCTGCCATCATACCTGGAAGCATAAATTCGTAAGTTTGTTTTAATTTAACAACCTCATTCTATGATGACAGTTGTCTGTCTATTTCTGATTTCATTGCTTTTACGTGTCTCCGAGCGTAAGCAGGATCTCGGATGGTCAGTCATTTTCTTTTACCACGTTTCATTTTTAAGAATTGTTTCCTGTTTGAGAGGGAACGGTGATTGGGGGTTATATTTTCTCTGAGGTAAAAATGCTTGGCTGAACTGTGAAGGGAAGTCTGGAACTTTGTCCGAAGACAGTGGATGCTGGAAGTGAATTTTGATTTTCTGAGTGCAACTGGGATTTTTGTCCACTAAGCGTGTCGAGGGATGAAACAAAGATGAATAGAGTTCAGGTATAGTTGAAAGACAGGCAAGCTCTAGGGTTTGGCTCCTGTGTTTAATACTTTCCTCACTTCGAGTAGTTTGGCTTTTAACACTTCTTTAGTCAGAGGGTAGTTAATCTGTGGAACTCATTGCCACAGAGGGCTGTGGAGGCCAAGTCAGTGGATATTTTTAAGGCAGAGAGAGAGAGATTCTTGATTAGAATGGGTGTCAAGGTTTATGGGGAGAAGGCAGGTAATAGGATTAGGAGATTAAATCAGCCATGATTGAATGGCAGTGCAGACTCAATGGGCAAAATAGCCGAATTCTACTCCGATAACTTGTGAACTTTGGATTCTGGGATAATTTCCTCAAAGGTTTAACATGTTCACCGACAAGTTTTTTTTTCACTATTGGCCATGACCCAAGTATACTCGGCAGTGACAGCTGAACAGGTTAAGCATGTGTGTGCATTTGTGAAAAAATAGGTAATACACTATGGGTGAGTGGGAGAAACTGAAGCCAAATACGGCAAAAGGAGAAAAAGATAAGGCTTGAGGGAAACAATAGGGCTGAAGTGCACCCGACGTCCCACGCTTTATTACAATTTATTGGTCTGAAGAACTTAATTTGTAAATAAGGACCATCGGACTAGATATTATTGAATTCAGTTGCTATGATTTCCGAGCTGCTTATCCAGTTACCTATTCACGAAGAGAACCTTTCTATATAAATTCCTGATATATCTATATGTGTAGTATTTGTTCTTAAATAGAGCAAGTAGTTATGGATCCTTCAGCAATGAGCCAAGTATCTTTACTAAGTTTTGAGTGAGGCTTAATATGATAGCTATAATGTGGAATCTGCCACTTTTATACTGTGCATGCATGGATCGTGATTACATTATTGCATAGGCCATGGCTATTGACTAAATATAACTTTTTTTTCCCATCTCTTTATTTGTACAACTCCTTCAAACAATGGACAGCACGGCGGTACAGCGGTAGAGATTCGGCCTCACAGCGCCAGAGACCCAGATTCGATCCTGACCTCGGGTGCTGTCTGTGGGGAGTTTATACGTTCTACCTGTGACTGCGAGGGTTTACTCCAGTTGATCGGGGCGGCACAGTAGTGCAGCGGTACCGTTGCTGCGTTACAGCGCCAGAGACCCCGGGTTTGATCCTGACTCCAGGTGCTTTCTGTGTGGAGTTTATACGTTCTCCCCGTGATCATGTGGGTTTTTGCCAGGTGCTTCGGTTTCCTTCCACATTCCAAAGACGTGCAGGTTTGTCAGTAAATTAACTTCTGTAAGTTGTCCCTCGTGTGTAGGATGGGATAGCATACTAATGATTGGCTTGGTGGGCCGAAGGGCCTGTTTCCATGCTATATCTCTAAACCCGATTATTCTAGCTTTATTCTTGGCTTTGTGTATTTTGCAGCGTTTGATTCCTGAAGATTGTTTTTGGACTGAATATACAGAATCTAAGATGTGAATGTATACTCTTGCTTGTCACAGTGATGTTTACAAAGCTCCATTAGTCATCACACCCCAGAGAATAATTTAACGTTAATTATATGTCATGAATTCATTTTTCGTATAACAGTTGGTGCAGCTAGCATGAATGTTCGAGCTCATTGATTCCTTCAAAGTTTTCATGAATATTTGATCCTCTTTTTCCTCCTTGCAACCAATTAAAATCACAGGTAGAAGAGAAATAGTGTTGGTTGTGTATTCATTAAATTTTGCAGCTGTGTTATTGGATCAGCTGGCCATGCAGAATGCCATCTTCAGCTATTACTGTTCGCATTAGGATTATTCTCCTCAGCTCAGAAACAGCGGGGGATTTACAGTTACTGCACTTTCTAAACTCAGCAGGTGGTTCATTGGATTTCACATTGATAGATTAAAGTCTTGGTGTGAATGCTTCTGGGCATTTTTATTACTGACGGTGTGTCATTGACAAACACACAATAGTCCAGTGCTGTTTACACATCTGAGGGAGGTATATTCTGCCTTGCTGTTTGCACCAGGGCCCAATTTCTGGCTGCTTCGAGATTGATTGTGGAGGAAGGGTTTTATGTTGAGGCCTTTCTCTCCAGCTTTCCATTTTGAATCGACAGTGCTCCAGTAAGGATTGGAATTAGTAAGAAGGAACTGCAGATGCTGGTTTATACTGGAAGATAGACACAGTATGCTGGAGCAACTCAGCGGGCCAGGCAGCATCTCTGGAGAGAAGGAAAAGGTGAGGATTCAGGAAGGCTGAAGAAGGGTGTCGTGCCGAAATGTCACCTGTTCCTTTTCTCCCGAGATGCTGCCTGACCCGCTGAGTTACGCCAACATTTTGTGTCTATCCTAGGATTGGAATGACTTTGGTAATGTAAGATTTGTGGAGGTCATGTGTCTAGAATTGAACAAAGTTGTTTTGGTGCTCTTAACCATGGGATAAAAAAGCAATCTTCTTGATCAGATGATTGCCAGCAGCTATGTAATGCTGTTATGTGAGACGTTGGCCAGGCAACTTGCCAGCAAATGTGACCCATTGACTTCCTCCAACACTTTGCATTTTAACCTCCTGGGTTTTACTATCTTGTAGTGGCTCATGAAGGGTAAGAAATGTTCAGAAACCAAGGTGGGTGGATAGATTAAAACAAAGGCAAAATATTATTGATACCCAAAATGGAAAACAAAACTAAATCTGTGGAAAAACTCATTCGTGGGGAATGAAGTGATTAACGTTTGAAGCCAAAATCCTTCCATTCGAAACTTGGAAAAATTAAAAGATCAGGGAAAGTGGGAAAAGAACAGAAGATTAGTCAATAAATGTACAGGAAAGTAAATGAGCTTTTTTGTTGCGTGCTTCCAGTCAGCGATAATACTATATATGATTACAATCAGGTCATTCACAGTGTACAGATAAAGGGTAAAGAATACGACATTTGGTGCTAGATGATCCCTGATCTGTTGGTGTAGAGGTTTACAAGTGTGGAGCGATTGTAATGAAAGATTGCAGATCCACCACTGTGGGACCAGCATGCAGCGGGTCGCCAGGCTTCATCGCCATCTCTAGGAGTGGAAAGTATGGGTCTACGAAGATATAAATGGAAGAGCAGAATCATTGTCTTAAATTACAAAAGGAAGACATTGAGTGGATCCTGGTAATGCTGATTATTTGGAATAGTTGAACTCGGGGTTGAATCTGGACTCTCGTGTGCCCAGTGGCAGGTGCGATGCTGTTCCTTGAATTGTTTAGCTTTGCTGGAATAGTACAGGAGCCTGAAGAAGTCCGAGTGAGAATGAGATGGAGAACTAAAGATGAAGCTGCAATCCTTGATGTCTGAAAAGAAGAAAAGATTTTTCATTGAAACATCGAATGAGGCAAATGTTGACCTGTGGATTTGACTGAGATTAAAATAATGCCGCTGAGTATACTTGAGATATTGAATGCCATGCATCTGTTCCAGTGGCCCGATCAGCAACTGCAAGCTTTAATTTCAGCCAAACAGTTGGTTCAGGCAATAACTCAACACCATTTTACCTTCCCTCACACAACGCAATTTTAAATTCATTGACAAATGAAGTTGTTTGAATTAGGCCTTGAATGTAAAATTTCCCACCGGTGTTATCTGTGAAGTGATGTACTGTGTACAGAAGTGATAGATTTCATTGTTTGGCATGGTGGGAGATGTTGAAAGGGCTGCTGCCAGATAATGTGTTGCCAATTGACTTTGTTCCCTCACTTGCACGCCATGCAATTGTTATCCTGAAGGTTCAACTGCATGGGGTTTCCAAAACGGCAAAGAAGTTGTGATATTTGAGTGATTAATTTCCTGCTAATGTGCGGTATCAGCAGTGGTTTTTGTTCGCAGCATCCTCATCTCTGAGTCAGTTCCACTCACATGACGCTGGCACGGAAGCCTCCAACTGACACTCCAGCGCAGGACTTGAGATTACTGTACTGTCGGAGATGCCAGCCAGCCAGCCAGCCTACCAAATAGACATTTAAACTGAGACCCGTTTCAGTCACTTTGAAGAAAAGCCAGGGAGTTGATCTAGATGTACAGACTACATTTTAACCTTCAAATCCACGTGACTATATACATTGTGTAGGAAGGAACTGCAGATGCTGGTTTAAACTAAAGATAGACATAAAGTGCTGGAGTAACTCAGCAGGACGGGCAGCATCTCCGGAGAGAAGGAATGGGTGACATTTCAGGTCGAGACCCTTCTTCAAATATATACAAATACATTTGTATATACATGTGCATTTGTATATATATATAAAAATATCAATTTTCTGGTCAGTGTCATGTACCAGCTTACCGTGAGCTGGCCGCAGTTTCCTCCAGTACTGCATATCAAAAATTTTTAATTTATGATGAGTTACTCTGGACCACCTGATGTCATAAAGGAGCTACATAAATGCAAGATTTTCTTTTTCTGAAACGCCAAGTTAGAGCTGATCGGCCCCAGATCATTAAGGCATTTGACTGCTAAGCACATTTTATGTCCTATTTTCTCTGCAGTTTTCTTCATTATTTTCTTTTGAAAGTGCAGATCCCAGTTTAGGTCATAATATCAAGTATCCACAACCCCTTTTGGTATCAATGCATAATGATGGACTGGAAGGGAAAAGAGATCCATCCAATCTATCCTCACAATCGCAATGCCTATTAAATCACCCCTCTTGAACCTGGTGAGGGAGTAAACCAGATTTATAAAAAGCTGGAAAAGTTATGAAAGAGCTCGGTTCACACTGGCCCAGATCAATTTATTTATTAATTTATGAATTGATGGATGTGGATACCACTGACAGTGCAACGATTTGTTGTGCATCCCTATTTATTGCTGTATTGCAGTTTAGAGTCAAGCAGATTGCTTCAGTTAAATGGGCATGGACAGGCAGCACAGTGGTGCAGTGGTAGAGTTGCTGCCTTACAGCACCAGGGACCAGGGTTCGATCCCGCCTACGGGTGCTGCCTGTACGGACTTTGCACGTTCTTCCCGTGATCACATGATTTTTCTCCGGGTGCTCCAGTCTCCTCTAACACACGAAGGACGAACAGGTTTGGAGGTTGATTGGCTGCGGTAAACATTGGTAAATTATTCCGAGTCTGTAGGATAGTGTCAGTGTACGGGGTGATTGCTGGTCGACCACCAAAGGGCCTGTTTCCGCGCTGTATCTTTAAAGTCCAAAGACACCAGATTTCCTTGCTTAAATCACATGAGTGAACCAAATGAAGCTTTTCAACAATCCAGTCGTTTCCAGGTTCCATTAACGAAACTAGCTTTAATGACTTGAATTAAACTCCTTGGCTTCCTTGATGAAATTTGAACTCATGTCTGGATCATTGGTCCACAAATCTGGCTGGTCGTCCCAGTAACAACTGCTGTGCTACCGAACCGTTTGACCTGCATTGATCTCGGCTTCAGCCTGATGCTGGCTGGAAGAAGTTCAGCAAATCAGCATTCACTGCAAGCAGTCCGTGGGCTATTCGATGACCGCTCTTCACCGAGCGAGTGTCAGCGAGCAGATTGAAAGTGCAGAACTTCACACCTGGCTCCAATCCATTCTGTCTTTGTCCATTTTCACAGACTCGTGCATGCACAGATACTCAGCCCACTGCCAGTCTGACTTAAACATGCCCGAAATTTGCTGCGCCCACATTGTCTCTGGAGGAAGAGAGTAAACCGCTTTGCACAATAACGCTCCGAGCCTCCAGAGCTACTTAGGGCACATTGTTTATAATGTGGAACTACCTTCAAAGGCAAGTCTGTAATATAAATGGAGTATCAGAGTGCTCCAAGACAGGTTTAGTGGATGTTAGTTTAGAGTACAAAAGAAGCCTGACATTTGGCAATAATTAACAGTAAACATGAACATTTTGGCATGTTTTTGCTGTGGCTGAATTCTATTAAAATCAGCTGTATTTTATCAAAGTAAAAGCAGATATTTGCAGGGCTGTAATGTTTATCAGCTGCAACATCCACTGACCTGCATGTATTACTGTTGAACTGAAATTAACTTCAAAGCCATGAAATGGATCAGAGTTTGAACATTATATTAGTATTAAAGAGTGAAATGAGAAAGCTGTTTGGGAGGAAGTTGATGGTGGCTTTCACGTGTCTGTACGAGTTTGTTGCAAGTGCCCCATCGGTAGTTTCATACCAAGCCAGGGCTGAAGAAAGAGCTTTTGTGGTGGCTGCTTGTCATGTGAAAATGTTCTTTTTGTTACTGATGTTCGCTGTAATGTTCTGGCTGATGCTGCTATTGCTAGAACGGAGCAGAATTGTGAAAGGCGGCAACGTGTTCAGTCCAAGTCATCGGATTCCCATCAATGAGTTCTGATGCGGAGAGCTTTAAAGATAACGACAACCTGGCCACATGATTAATTTGCAACCAGGCATTAATCCCCCGTGTAGACCGTACCTTAACACAATGTGGTATTGTGTGTTGTTTAGGATTGTGGTGGTGCAGAGCTCTTCTTTCTATTCCGCCAGTGTCCTCTATTGTATTTTGAGAACTGATGAAGATGTCACGGTAGAGTTGCAGCTCGAGGCATAATTGGTGACCCCAAGTTGTGTCCAAAGTTGCATGCAACTTGAGCTGTGTGGTTTCATGTGCAAACCTCACAATCTGCCGTGCATGTGCCAGCACAATGCAAACAGTTTGAGCATGAATAATTACTTCTTAATTATTATTTTTTAACTCCTTGATAATGTCTAGTTCATTTGATTTTGATTTAAGTTTATTAATCTCCGTGTCATTCCAGCACCTGTTAGAAACCCAGTTTTCACTGATATAATTACTTTCAATAAAGACGATAAATATACGTACAAAAGCTTTTAAAACATGCCAATTCCTGCCTTCTTTTACAAAGAGGCAGCTTGCATTTTAAGAGCGTTCTGAATGCCTGGAAGCAACTGTAATTGGTAGAAACTCACACTGGTGGTTAACACATCCTTGGAGCTCAGCCACAGTCGTAAGAAAAGGCAACTTCTAGGGTCACACCTTATAAGATTAACACAAGAGGATGTGGAGAGATGATGGTTCTGTATGCAATCGATGATGCCACTATTCACATTGGTCTGTTCATTCCAAGTGGATAATTGTTGTCAGTTTACACTGCTTTCATTGAATTTGTTTTGATTTAATACCCAACTGGGCTGCAAAATGACCAGCAAGAGGGGTAAACGGAGGGGAGCACACCTGGGATGCCAGTGTTGCTGTTGAGCGCTCTGGAGGTGTCCTGGGCCCATCAACGAAACACCTAGGAAAGAGGGTGCCCACCTGATGACCCCAATGAAGTTTTTACCCCTACCCCCACTCAAGATAGGAAGAAGGTGCCAATTATAGTAGGGATTGTAATATCAAGTCCTATAGGCCCAACCAGTTCTTTGCAGGCATTCTTTTCTTACATAAATTGGTCTAACTATGAAGCTATGTGCATGCCTTCATTGGTCAGGGCATTGAGTATAACAGTCAGAAGTCATGTTGTAGTTGTTCGACTGCATTTGGAGTATTTAATTCTGGTTGCCCGATTACAGGAAGAATGTGAAGGCTTTGGAGAGGGTGCAGAAGAGGTTTATCAGAAGGTTACCTGAATCAGACAGCATTGTAAAGACGTGACTTTTTCTGCAGAGTAAAATGGCAAATACTAGATTGAATACTTAACTAGCGTTAGGATGAGAAGGGAAAAGTGTAAAGGAGATGTACAGGGCAAGTTTATTTAGTGAGTGATGGGTGCCTGGAACGTGCTGCTAAGGGTGGAAGCAGATATGATAGTGATGTTTAAAGACAGATATGTGAACATACAGGGAATGGAGAGATATGGGCCATGTACCGACAGATGGGGTTAGTTTAATTTGCCACCATTGTTGGCATAGACCTCAGGGCTACAGGGCCATAAATGGGATTTGTCAGAGTTCAGGACTTGCATTCTCCATGCTGTTTCTGATCTTGGCTAGTCCGACAATGACTGACATCAGCCAGAGGCCAATAGTTTCCTGACGTGAAGAAAAGGGAGTGGATAAGTGAACATTGTGAGCTATTCTTTCATCTTTCCAGCTGAGAATTAGTGAGATGATGAATGAACTGGTCAAAGGCATGACTTTTGATGTGAAAATATCAAGCAAGATTAGTTTTTAAACATTGGCCAGAGATAGGAAGCAGAGAACGCCACGCGGACGGTATCATTCGGAGGAAGGAATCGTAGGTAAATGAATAAAAAATGAAAAAAAGTACTGCAGATGCTGAAAATCTGAAAGTAACGCCTGAAAAGGAGGAAATGTTGAGCAGCTTAGGCGGCATTTCTGTTTAATATTCTTTTCCAGAATGTGGGCTGGCATTTATTATCCATCCCTAATTGGTTGAACTGAGTGGCTTCCAAGGCCATTTCATGAGGCAATTAAGAATCAATCACATTGTTGTTCGTCGACAGTCACTGAGTAAGGGCAGTGAATTTCCTTCTCTGACAGACATGAGTGAGCCAGATGGTTTTTATGTCAATCTAATAGTTTCATGTTTGCTGTTCCTGACGCTAACTTTTTCATTCCACATTTAGTTAATTAACTGATTTCCAACTCTGCAGCTGTCATGGTAGGATTTGAACTTACCTTTGGATCATTACTCCAGCCCTCTGCAGTAGCATCGCAGTAATACTGTCATTCTGTCACTGTGGGAGACACAAAATGCTGGAGTAACTCAGCGGGACAGGCAGCATCTCTGGAGAGAAGAGATGGGTGACATTTCCGGACGAGACCCTTCTTCAGTCTCTCCAGAGATGCTGCCTGTGCCTCTGAGTTACTCCAGCATTTTGTGTCTACCTTCGATTTAAACCAGCATCTGCAGTTCTTTCCCACACATTCTGTCACTGTGTCCATATCTGAGGAGAGGGAAACAGAGTTAACATTTCAGGTCAATGACCTTTCATCAGCAGGAGTGAAGAGCCATTGAACTGAAGGGTTAACTCTATTCTCTCTCCATGGACACATCCTGACCCACTGAATGTTTCTAGGACTTTCTGGTTTTATTTAATAAAGTCGGAATGCAGATCATTATAAAAATAAGTGTAGATAAAGAGAAAATAATTTAATGGTATTTTACTGCAGTTCAAATATGAAGCGCAGCAAACTGGATTTAATTAAATATCAATTCAAACGCACCTGAGAAAATAGTTGGGAGCTAAAGGGCCCGCTTACAATTTTGGAGAAGTGAATTAAAAATCATTTGAGGACATGTGCATGAAATAATTCAAGGTTGAAAATGAATAGTCATGCAGAACAACACTTAACTGATCAAGAAACAAAAAAAGTTGTATTGATATGGCATATTTCCTGACTCTTTTACTCCTCAAATTATTTTGCAGCTAATAAAATGTACTTGGTAAAATAACATTGGAAACAGTTTGCACACCGGATGTACGAATCAGATCGACATTTTAAGAATGTTAATCGAAGAGGGATATTTCCTAGGATACTGGGACCAATTCCCAAGGATGTGCTGCCTCGGGTCCAGAGGAGGTTTACAAGAATGATCCTAGGAATGCGTGGGTTAACATATGATGAGCGTTTGACGGCACGGGGCCTGTACTAACTGGATTTTAGAAGAATTAGGGGGGACCTCATTGAAACGTACGGAATAGTGAAAGGCTTGGATAGAGTAGATGTGGAGAGAATGTTTCCACAAGTGGGAGAGTCCAGGACTAGAGGTCATAGCCTCAGAATTAAAGGATGTTCCTTTAGGAAGGAGATGAGGAGGAATTTCTTCAGTCATAGGGTGGTGAATCTGTGGAGTTTTTTGCCACAGAAGGCTGTGGAGGCCAGGTCAATGGATATTTTTAAGGCAGCGATAGATAGATTCTTGATCTATCTACCTCTGATAGATCAAGAGGTATCAGATGTCAGAGGTTATGAGAAGAATGGGGTTAGTAGGGAGAGATAGATCAGACATGGTTGAATGGCGGAGTAGACTGGATGGGCCGAATGGCCTAACTCTGCTCATATCACATGACCTTGTGACCATTGTTGAGTTGTTTAGTGTTGCACAGAATTGGATTTGATCCAGTAATTGTTACATTGAAAAACAACGCAGTGCTGGAGGAACTCAGCGAGTCAGGCAGCATCTCTGGGGAACGTTGATAGGTGATGTTTTGGGTCGGGACCCTTCATCAGACTGATCGTGGTGGGGAGGGGGAGGGAGAAAGCTGGAAGAAATATGGGGTAGGGCAAAACCTGGTGAGTGATAGGTGGATACAGGTGAATGGGATTGAAACATCACCTATCAATGTTCTCCATAGATGCTGCCTGACCCACTGAATTATTCCAGCGCTTTGTGTCTATATTTTGTAAACCAGCATTTGCAGTTCCTTGTGTCTACAGTTCCTACTGTGAGATAGATAGAAACATAGAAAGTAGGTGCAGGAGTAGGCTATTCGGCCTTTCGAACCAGCACCGCTATTGAATATGATCATGGCTGATCATCCACAATCAGTACCCTGTTCGTGCCGTTTCCCCATATCTCTTGATTCCGTTAACCCTAAGAGCTACACCTAACTCTCTATTGAATACATCCAGTGAATTGGCTTCCATTGCCTTCTGTGGCAGAGAATTCCACAGATTCACAACTCTCTGGGTGAAAAGTTTTTTCCTCATCTCAGTCCGAAATGGCCTGCCCCTAATTGACTGTTGACTGCCAAATGTAAGGCAAGTACTTTGCCACAAGGTGCATAGGTCAGCGGGGGAATGAGTCATCCATCCTCTTCCGATGTCTGCATTTCATAACCACTGACTCAAGAGCACTTTTGGCAGGGACTTGGAAGCAGGAAGCAATCTCTCTGCCAGCCAATGATCCAGATGACCAAAAGATAAACAAAATGAAAGGGATGGCAGTAACAGGTTCCAGCGTTCCATGCCTTGGAGTAAAAGAATGTTGTTTTATGCCCACGTTTCGCAGTTAATGTTACAAAACACCTACTCTTTGAGTTATTGCAACGACTTTCGATGTGTGCTTGTGTTTGCTCTTATATGTTAATCAAATGATGCATATCTGAGCAGCTGATAGACGGCACTGAAAATACCATGAGGCCATGGGAATAGTGAGCACGTGAAGCATTTTAATGACATTCAGCATTGAGATAAACTTGCTTGCCATTTTGCTGTGCATTTTTACAACATTTTTGAATGGAATGTGTGGTAAACACCATGAATTGGCACAGAAAGCTGAAGTAACTCAGCGGGTCAGACAGCATCTCTGGAGAGAAGGAATAGGTGACTTTCCGGGTCGAGACCCTTCTTCAGGATTCTTCACCCTTCTTTGTGCCCATATTTGCATTAAACCGGCATCTGCAGTTCCTTCCTACTCCATGAATATCTCTTATGCCCTCATGGATGCCAGATTGTAACGGCAGGTTTCCTGCATGGTTCTGTTGGAGATGGGGTGTGGGCAGGGGGGGGGAAATACTTAAGCAATCTCTTCAAGGCTCGGAGTGCCTACATTCCAGCCTCGCGAGTTTGCCAATTTATTCAATGAGTAGGAAGAGAACAAAAAAAATGAAGGATTATCTTGAGATTGTGCCTGAATGAGTAAAAATCGTATGTTTATTTTTGATACATTCACATACTTGCTATTTTCTTATTGGATATCTTATTGGGTATCCCCCATACATCAACCCAAGACAGTGAGAGTTGCGACTGTGTTCACTGTGAGGAACATTTGTTTAAAAAGCCAATTGTCCCCAGTGTGTAGGATAGTGCTTGTGTACAGTGTGATCGCTGGTCAGTGCGGACGCCTGTTTCTAAAGACGGTCATGCACCTTTTCAGGATCTTCTCATTTTAATTTTGGAATCTTAGTTGGATCCGGGTCACCGTAAATCACTGTTAAAAGGATCATGGCGCGTTTTTTATCTTTCCGATTTCCGACTTACGATCTCACCTCTCGAAGATATGAACTCCTTATGGTTAGATGCATAGTATTCATGTCTCCCCAAACCCTCATCATAACAGCCATGCAAGATGTTTCCTGGTATCAGGAAGCCATTCATTGTTAGAATCCATCTCTACCAAGGCTAATTTTATGACTGAAAAACATTAGATGTGCCCTTCGAACAGATGCAGATAAACTGTAACCAGAATGTTCATCCCAGCTAAGTTTCACCTCCCTAAACCAAAGGTGTTAAAGGCAAAAATAGCAGTCCGATGGTTTATTTGGCTACATTTCCCAAAATAAACACTAAGTTTTAAACCCAAGTTCTTCTGATTGTTTCAGCCAGAACTCAATAAATATACTCAGAAAGCTACATGGATAAATAAGCTCGCATACATATATACACACAACTGATCAGAGGTAGACACAAATTGCTGGAGTAACTCAGCAGGACAGGCAACATCTCTGGAGAGAAGGAATGGGTGAAGTTTCGGGTCGAGACCCTTCTTAGTCTAAAGAAGGGTCTCGACCCTAAACGTCACCCATTCCTTCTCTCCAGAGATACTGCCTGTCCCGCTGAGGCATTTTGTGTTTTTCTTCGGTTTAAACCAGCATCTGCAGTTCCTTCCTACACATACAAGCGATCAATCCCATTGCAAGATGGTGGAGGTATGATTCAATGCGGCACGATGCATACCAATACTTTGATAATCATATCAATGTGTTTACTTGTTTATTAAAGAAATGTTTTCTTAAAGAAATGGACACTAACTGACATTTCATGTTTGTAGGACTCCTGTTTGTTTTAACGTCAGAACTCTTGGAAAATGCAATAAATCTCTCAGCTACATGGTAAGTTTGTCTTCTCTTCATACCTTTATGAAACAAATCACAAAATGTGGAACTGAATTTTCGGGTGGGGATGTAACTGCAATCATATCTTTTGCTGAGAGAAACTGAAAATATTTTCTTTCCTTAATCAGAGCTCCCAGTGCACATCTTCCTTCAGTTTGTTCTTCTTTGCTGTCAGCCTCCCTGCGGTGGGAGGATGTTGTGGGCTGAACATTTTGAGAGCAATTTCTACATTCACCAGAGGCCGAGGGTTGGAGAGAGCAGGTTGACTGCCAGACATGCAATTGTCCAGCATTTCCTTTTCACTGACATCATTGCCAATTTCCCAATTCTGCTGAGAGTAAACCTGGGCCAAAGATCCAACATTGCAATTATCTCAATGGGGTTAGGTTAGGTAAGGGGGAGGTACAGCGAGACCTGGGTGTCCTTGTACACCAGTCACTGAAAGTTGCCGTGCAGGTACAGCAGGCAGTGAAGAAAGCTAATATAATGTTGGCCTTCATAACAAGAGGATTTCAGTGCAGGAGTCAAGAGGTTCTTCTGCAGTTGTATAGGGCTCTGGTGAGACCACATCTGGAGTATTGTGTACAGTTTTGGTCTCCTAATTTGAGGAAGGACATCCTTGTGATTGAGGCCGAGCACCGTAGGTTCACGAGATTGATCCCTAGGACGGCGGGACTGTCATATGAGGAAAGATTGAAAAGACTAGACTTGTATTCACTGGAGTTTAGAAGAATGGGGGGGATCTTATAGAAACATATAAAATTATAACAGGACAAGCTTGATGCAGGACAAATGTTCCCAATGTTGGGTGAGTCCAGAACCAGGGGCCACAGTCTTAGAATAAAGGGGAGGTCATTTAAGACTGAGCTGAGAAAAACCTTTTTTACCCAGAGAGTTGTGAATTTATGGAATTCCCTGCCACAGAGGGCAGTGGAGGCCAAATCACTGAATGGATTTAAGAGAGAGTTGGATAGAGCTCTAGGGGCTAGTGGAGTCAAGGGATATGGGGAGAAGGCAGGCACGGGTTATTGATAGCGGACGATCAGCCATGATCACAATGAATGGCGATGCTGGCTCGAAGGGCCGAATAGCCTCCTCCTGCACCTATTTTCTATGTTTCTATGCAAGGCCCCAATAAGTTAAATAGGAATGTGAATGTAGAATGTGGAATTCTCTGGCATGTGGACGAGGTATTTAAGATAGATAGACACGAAAAACTGGGGTAACTCAGCGGGACAGGCAGCATTCTGGAGAGAAGGAATGGATGACGGTTCGGGTTGAGACCCTTCTTCAGACTGGTAAATCTTCATTCATACCCAAGAGAAGCTAAAATAGAAGACAAGCTTAAAAATGTGTTATAGAGTCATACAACACAGACCCATCGACCTTTTGTC
The DNA here is from genome assembly GCA_035221665.1 of Okamejei kenojei. NCBI lineage: Eukaryota > Metazoa > Chordata > Chondrichthyes > Rajiformes > Rajidae > Okamejei > Okamejei kenojei. The sequence continues at coordinate 6,829,524 of CM069161.1, forward strand.
TGCCTCACTATAACTCTTATCTGTGACTCCCAGATGATGCTAAGGTCGTCCTGTTCCCTCACATGGTCGTTCAGGAACTCTAGCTGGATGCACCACCTCAGGTTTAGTCCTGAGGGACGCTCCATGACTTACCACGTCCTGCAGAAGGAGCCCACCACTGCCCTAATGATTAACAGTCTGACGTGAAGTATTAGCACCAGTTCATCAAATAGCTTGGCATAATTCACTAAGTTTGATTATAAGGCATTTTAAAATAGTCCACATAAACCATCAATAGATTGAGATGTGTGTAGGAAACAGTGGATGGTTAAGGAGTGGATGGAGGGACAGCCCCTAAGAGACCCGGGGTCCGATCGCTCGGCGCGGGGGAGCTGAGATTCCCCCGATGCAGGAGCTTGATTGCCCCAACGCGCAGTGCCCCGACCGCCGCTACGGGAGCCAAGATCGTCCCGTCAACTGAAGGCTCGAGGCCCCCGACAAAGAAGGGAAGAGATTGAACTTTTTTTCGCCTTCAATCACAGTGAGGAATGCGGAGGAGTCACTGTGGTGGATGTTTATGTTTAAATGTACTTTGTGTGTTTCTGTTGCTTTATATTGGTATGACTGTATATGGCAAATCAAATTCCTCAGATGTTGCAAAACATACTTGGCTAATAAAGTATGATTGTATTGTATTGATGTCAAACCAATTTCCCTGGATGGGACTGTTTTGTTTTCCATCAACTCCGTTGTGCATTAGTTATCATCATCAGCAGAATGTTGCCAAAGACTGAAATGTGTTCACCCAAATCATTAATTGTGTTTTATAAAGGGAACTTATTTCTACCCGTCAGAACTACACAGGGAAAGGTTGAAGCTGATAATGTTAACACACAGATGATATCATGAATGATACAATGCAAGATAAAAAGCGGGATCAGTAGGAGGGTGGTATTAAGGATAAACATCAGTCTATAATGCCGCAGGTTGTCCTACTTAGCAAATATAGGAAACATAGAAGAGATTTGCTAAAATGATACAAGGGAACGAGAAGCTTTAACTGGGAAGAGATTAGAAAGTTTAATATTCTTCAGAATAGTAATATTCTTCTTAACAATCAGGTTAAAATGTGAGAAATAGAGGAGGTTTGTTTAAAAGGGAACTTGCTCTATTTAAATAGCTTGCAGTGATAGGAATGGATCTTTTAAATTGATCACCAGAAGGAGAGAGAAAAGTTTGAGTTTATTGTCACGTGTACTGAGGAACAATGAAAAGTGTTTGTTGTGTGCTAACCAGTCAGCAGAAAGACAATACATGATTACAATCGAGCTGTTCACAGTGTACAGATACATAATGAAGGAATAACATGAATAACGCTTAGTGCAAGATAAAGCCAGTAAAGTCCGATCAAAGATAGTCCAAGAGTCTCCTCTGAGGTAGATAGTAGTTCAGGACAGCTCTCTGGTTGTGGTAGGATGATTCAGTTGCCTGATAACCACAGGGAAGAATCTGTCCTTTTTGGATTATGAATCCATTGCATTAGAATATTTTGTGTAGCTGTTTGAATGAACATCGTACATTAGGGTGGCAGGATGGCACAGCGGTCGAGTTTCTGCCTTAAAGCACTTGCAGTGCCGGAGACCCTGGTTCGATCCTGACCACGGGTGTTGTCTGTATGAAGTTTGTACGTTCTCCCCATGGTTTTTCTCCGAGACATTCGGTCTCCTTCCACACTCCAAAGACGGCCAGGTTTGTAGGTTAATTGACTTGGAATAAGTGTAAATTGTCCCGTGTGTGTGTGTGTAGGATGGTGTTAATGTGCGGGGATCGCTGGTCAGCGCGGACTCAGTGGGCCGAAGGGAGTGTTTCCGCGCTGTATCTCTAAACTCAACTAAACCAAACTTACAGTTAAATAGCTTTCAAGAGGAAACTGTGAAAACAAAAATCAGTAAAAAGACACAGAATAGCAAATCCAAGAGAATCACACTGCATAATTCTTTCACAGCAACGTACAGGTATGATGGGGCAAATGGCTTCCTTCTGGGCTGATAGCTTTGAAAAGGTAGTGTTACAGTACAGCTTGAAGAGTTTACAAAGTGCTTTATGTAAAATGTACAGCAACCTTGAATAATGATGGGATGACCTCTAGCAGACCGTTAGAGAATTATCACCAGGTGAGCAATGATCTGTTTAGTTCTAGGCTGGTAGCATTGGTTGTCTGTTTTGTCGACTGGTAGGTCAGCAGAACAAATCCCGCTCAAGTTCATGTGCTAAAACGTAAAATCAACAATGGGATTGAACTTCATAACACAGATGGAACAAAGTGCACGCCCGTCATCTGATGCTTTGCTCATCCGATTCTGCGATTCCTGGCAACTCTCCCTATCAACACCAGCTTTCAGATTCCAGTTCCTGACGCTAATTTTAAGCTGTGGCGCTGCAATTAAATGGAAATTCTTCCTTTGACTTAAAAAAAAATTGAATGGCTACTGTCACATCTCTCCTTGGAACAGAGAGTGATGAATTGCCGCGTCCGCCTTGTGTTCAGCTCCAACTGGTTCTGATTAGCAATTTTACCTCCATATTTAAAAAACAAAAGAGGCCTTTGGAAGCTGTGTTTGAAGTCATGGCTTTGCCAAAAGGAACAATGTTAAATCAAAGATTAGAATATTGCCGAATGTATATATGTATGAGATCAAAGTGAAAGAGTATTTTGGGAAATTTCCTTTTGGGGTCAGACTGTACTGTTTCCTCTCGAAGCAAAGAAACAAGCATTGAAATAAAACAGTGCATAAGTGTCTTGCTTATTTTTATTTTTAAAGGTTGTCAAGTCAAGTCAAGTTGTATTCGTCACTTGCACGTAAAGTGCAAGTGAAATGAATTTGTATTGTATATGCCCCACTTGATAGTTTGCCAAAGTTAGGATTAATCAGATCAAAAACAAAATGAAAATTGTTGCTGAATGTGGCTCAGAAAGTTTCTGAAGTAGAGTTACCACCCACCCTTAAACTGATTGGCCCTGCCCACATAGATCATAGGGAAATGTGATCTGAATCCCACTTTCTGTTTGTATTACAAAATGGTTGTTCGTTCTGGGTCTCTGATGTGCAGTGCAGCGGCTTATGTGGTTGTCAGGCAAGAGAGGGAGGAATTATTGTTCTTCTCTTCATATTCTGCCTCTTGCTGTGGTGTTGTCTCAGGGAAGCATGGAAGCTATTCTCTATTTATGAAACCATACACTCTTAGTTGGCAGTTCTACGGTGGAAAGCATTGCTGTGGAATCTAATCTGAATTGCGTGCATGGGAATTGTGTAGGCACTAGATTGTGATCAGCATGTACAACTAAATATCTGTCTACGGCACTTTTCAATGTAAAAGTGGATTCAAACTATCTCGTGCAAGAACAAAAGAGTTAATATCCATAGTTTTTGGCCGTGGAGCTTTGGTTGGGCTGCATTCAAAGTATTGTATGCAATTCAGAGGTAGACACAAAATGCTGGATTAACTCATCTGGACAGGCAGCATCTCTGGAGAGAAGGAATGGGTGATGTTTTGGGTCGAGACCCTTCTTCAGACTGGTAGCTTCATTACAGGAAGGATGTGAAGGTTTTGGAGAGGGTGCAGAACAGATTTACCAGGATACACAAAAAGCTGGAGAAACTCAGCGGGTGCAGCAGCATCTAAGGAGCGAAGGAGATAGGCAACGTTTCGGGTCGAGACCCTTCTTCAGACTGAAGTAGAGTTACTGAAGAGATGCTGCTGCACCCGCTGAGTTTCTCCAGCTTTTTGTGTACCCTCGATTCTCCAGCATCTGCAGTTCCTTCTTTAACAGATTTACCAGGATGTTGCCTGGATTAGAGGGCATTAGGAATAAGAAGAAGTTGGACATACTTGGATAGTCAGAACCTATTTCTCATGGTGGATATGCTAAATACTGGAGGGTACAGGTATGTCAAAGGGTGAAAGCTTAAAGGAGATGTGTGGGGGCAAGTTTATTTTTATACCCAGTGTTAGGCGCCTAATGGAGCAGTTGCAGGCGTTAGAGATTAGTTTAATTCAGCATCATGTGCGGCTCATATATTGTGGGCCGAAGGGCTTTCTCCTGAGCTGCACTGTTCCATGTACATGTAACAAGCCATTCAAATAGCCTGCGTAGGAAAGAACTGCAGATGCTGGTTTAAATCAAAGTTAGACACAAAATGCTGGAGTTTGAAGAAGACTCTCAACCCAAAACGTCACCCATTACCTCTCTCCAGAGATGCTGCCTGTCCCACAGAGTTACTCCAGCGTTTTGTGTCCACATTCAAATAGTCAGTATTTCCTACGTGTAGAGAAATCCATGATTCCCTTGTAGCACATTCAATGCTTTTATAAAAAACCTTAATTGACACTACCTCATACTGTGCCATTATGAATTCCAGACGATAACCACATGGTTAATAAAAACTTTTAGCTCAGATTCTCTCGAGAACTTCTTGAATAAAGTAACGATTCTGCACATTTACTTTTGTGAGCTCGCCGCGCACTCTGTGGAATGCCAAAAATAGGTTGAAATTTCATGCTTGGATCATTTCACTGCAATGCATTAGAGTAAATTGAAATGGGATATGCAGGTGCCCCTGGGATTGGGCTCCAGAAACGCCAGTGTGCCATCGTATCTTGATGGGGAATTGGGGCAGGAATTTGTAACAAACCCTGTGCTGTTGGGCTGAGGAATATTTGGTCATCCGGATGCCAACTGAAACAGCATTCTTAGCTGCCCCATCTCACGTTGCATTGTTAGTGCTGGGGTACTACACTAACAGTGTAATGTGCCTTGCAATGGAAGCCGAGCTGATTGTGGTCGATCTTTCAGGGTGTAACATGTGCTGGAATAATTAATGGTGCACAGGTGATGGCAGCTGTTTTCAGTTTTCAGGATCAGATCCATGGACAGGTCATGCTGAAGTGTAATGCCATGTTACAGCTGCCAAGCACTGCATACTTGGATCAGTCAGGACCACATGAGCACCCTTCAATAAGACTTCAAGCAGGATTAGACTTTGTTATTCCACTCTAAATATAGCGTGATGTTAAAATCCTCTGAAGTATTTATCTTTGCAATCAGCAATAAAATATTTCAAAAATTTCGCTTTGTTAAATTTTTTATGCATTAGGTAATGAAATGAAGGCACTTTTATAAGCCGCAGAAACTGCAGATTTAAAAATTTCACTAGTTTGTGCGCACTGCAGTTCATTTGTGTCAGAAAGGATTTGGATGATGGACTCTGGACAAATGAAATGGTAAGCTTAGAATCGGATCATTATGCCTCCCCATTTGCATTTATTCTAAGGTAAGATAGGACTGAGTAACACTTTCTGTTGGATATCATTCGGATTTCATAGAGTTGTACAGTGTAAAAGCAGGCCATTCAGCCCACCATGTCCATGCCACCCTTTTTGCACATTTACTCTAATTCCATCTGTATCCATAACTTGCGCATTTAAGTGTCTGTTTAACTGCCTTTAAACATAGTAATTACATTTGATTCCACCAGCTCCGGTGGCAGAAATCAAGCACTTTCTGTGCAAAACCTGACTTGATTTCATCCCCATTTTAAAAACTCCTTCCTGTCACATTAAATCTTTGCCCCCTTTTTTTTGTAATATTTCTGCCATTGGAAAAGTATTTTGACTACCTACCTGCTACCCCCATCTATGCCTCTGTAGTCTCATGTACCTCTATCTGGTCCCTCCCTCAGCCTCTTACATCTAAGGAAAACAAGTCCAGTCTATCCAAGATGGACACAAAATGCTGGAGTAACTCAACGGGACAGGCAGCATCTCTGGCTAGAAGGAATGGATGACGTTTCTGATCGAGACACTAAGAAGGGTCTCAACCCGAAATGTCACACATTCCTTCTATTCAGAGATGCTGCCTGTCCTGCTGAGTTATTCCAGCCTTTTGTGTCTATTTTGGTATAAACCAGCATCTGCAGTTCCTTTCCACACATCCAGTCAATCCAATTTCTCCCCACAAGTAAAGTCCTCCATTCCAGGGGAATCTCCTCTGCACTTTCTCCAGTGCAATCATATCCTCGTCAGAGCTTTGGATGAAATCAGCAGGGACAAGGATCGGTCAATGAGGAACATAGATTCCAGCAAATTGGCAAAACTCTGGTCGGGAAATGACAAAATACTCATTATGCAATGACAAATAGTTGTTACAACCAGGAATTCACTTCTTAAAAGCGGTACTGAAAGCAATAATAATGTGTAAAGGGGAAATAAATGTAAACTTGAAAAATGAGAAATTTACTAGGTGCTGTGGGCAAATAATTATCCAGTGGACCCCACTACCAACCAGCTAACAGAGGCAGTGGCTCAAATGCCTGCCTCCTGTGCTGTATAATTCCATACTTTCTAAATGAATTAATCGTGTCAAGAGTGTTGAATTGTCATATGTACTAGCAATGGAACACTTAACCAGCTGCAGCTCAATAGGCCCATTAACATTAGGCGTGGGTTTTTCCGAGATCTTCGGTTTCCTCTCACATTCCAAAGGCATACAGGTATGTAGGTAAATTGGCTTTGGTAAATGTAAAAAATTGTCCCGAGTGTATGTAAGATAGTACTAATATGTGGGGATCGCTAGTCGACGCGGACCCGGTGGGCAGAAGGGCCTGTTGTTTCCGTACTGTATCTCTAAACTAAGCACATAAATATACAACTAATAATTCAATAAATTAATAATCAGTAATACTTTGTATTATGAAGTTACAATGACTTCAGGAGGGGATGGGAAAGTTGGGTTTATTGTCACGTGTACCGAGTTATTGTGAAAAGCTTTTGTTGCGTGCGGACCAGTCAGCGGAAAGACAATGCATGATTGCAATCGAGCCGTCCACAGCGTACAGATACATGATAAAGGGAATAACATGGATAACGTTTAGTGCAAGGTAAAGTCCAGTAACGTCCGATCAAAGATAATCTGAGGGTCTCCAATGAAGTAGACCGTAGCTCAGGACTGCTCTCTTGTTCTTGGTAGGATGGTTCAGTTGCCTGTGAAGTCAAAGGATAATGGATGAAGTGAAATACAAACTGCTAGAGTACCTCAGCGAGACAGGCAGCATCTCTGGGGGAAAGGAATGGGTAACGTTTCGGGTCGAGATTTTCCTCAGACTGATTGTTCAGGATGATCTCCTTTCCTTCAAGAACAACACTGGTACCTTGCTTTGAATCGGGAGGCTGCGTTTTTTTTAAATTATTCTGAAAACCAGGAGCATTGTTTGTCTACAGAACTACCCGACCCCACAGAACAGGCTAGATGCAGGAAGATTGTTCCCGATGTTGGGGAAGTGCGACATCTCCAAGTTTGCGGATGACACGAAGCTGGGGGGCAGTGTTAGCTGTGAGGAGGATGCTAGGAGGCTGCAAGGTGACTTGGATAGGTTGGGTGAGTGGGCAAATGCATGGCAGATGCAGTGTAATGTGGATAAATGTGAGGTTATCCACTTTGGTGGCAAAGCAGGAAAATATCTGAATGGTGGCCGATTAGGAAAAGGGGAGATGCAACGAGACCTGGGTGTCATGGTACACCTGTCATTGAAAGTAGGCATGCAGGTGCAGCAGGCAGTGAAGAAAGCGAATGGTATGTTGGCATTCGTAGCTTCAAGGATTTGAGTATAGGAGCAGGGAGGTTCTACTGCAGTTGTACAGGGTCTTGGTGAGACCACACTTGGAGTATTGTGTGCAGTTTTGGTCTCCTAATCTGAGGAAAGACATTCTTGCCATAGAGGGAGTACAGAGAAGGTTCACCAGACTGATTCCTGGGATGTCAGGACTTTCATATGATGAAAGACTGGATAGACTCGGCTTGTACTCGCTAGAATTTAGAAGATTGAGGGGGGATCTTATAGAAACTTACAAAATTCTTAAGGGGTTGGACAGTCTAGATGCAGGAAGATTGTTCCCGATGTTGGGGAAGTCCAGAACAAGGGGTGACAGTTTAAGGATAAGGGGGAAGTCTTTTAGGACCGAGATGAGAAAAATATTTTTCACACAGAGTGGTGAATCACTGGAATTCTCTGCCACAAAAAGTAGTTGAGGCCAGTTCATTGGCTATATTTAAGAGGGAGTTAGATGTGTCCCTTGTGGCTAAAGGGATCAGGGGGTATGGAGAGAAGGCAGGTACAGGATACAGAGTTGGATGATCAGCCATGATCATATTGAATGGTGCAGGCTCGAAGGGCCGAATGGCCTACTCCTGCATCTATTTTCTATGTTACCCACAGAACCTGGAAGCCAAAACACTGCAGGTGAAGTACACCGTTAGCCTCAGGAAGAGGATTAATGGTGTCTTGGCCCTTGTTGGAGAAAGAAAATGAATTAAAAAATTGACACATGCCAAGCTAGACGAATTGAGAAAATAGGTTTGCTCAAAGTGTGATTTTCTCTGGATGGTGAAATTAAAAAAGGCTGATCTTCAGGGCAGGGCAGCTTTGGTGACAGCGTGGATCATTTACAACTGGCGCTTGAGGTGGTTTTCTCACTAACTGGCTGATGTTTGCTTTGGGTAAAAATGCCACCCCCTCTGTCCTCCTCTCCCCTCCGCCGCAGTGTCGTGCTTTAGTGTGGAACTACAAGAGTCTCGGGCAAGCCAGGGATTTTTAAGCCGATTCGCCTGGCATTTGTTTTCCTCTGCGACTGTTTTGCTTGTTGGGAACACGTGTGGAGATGCAGTCAGCCTTCTCCGTGCGCCGTGGTCTCACTATGTGTCAGAGGGGCTGTTCTACTGTGGGTGCAGAACAATGTCCTATCCCCCCCTCCTTTCCCCTCCCCATTCATCCAACCATCCACTCTCATACCCCCACTCCCAATCTATATCCTCTCCCCCCTTCCCAACCAACCACCCCCCTCACAGTCCCCCTTACCCCCTCCCTCCTACTCTCCTCCCTCCCAAACAACCAACCAACGCCCCCCCCCACTCAGCCCAACACCCCCTGTTCAAAGCACAACGATCCCTCTTCTGTCTAACTGAAAAAGCACAGACTTTTTGCAGAGAACCTCTATCTCTCTGTATCTGTCTCTCTCCCTCTCTGTGTGTGCCTGTCTCTCTCTATCTGTCTCTCTCCCTCTGTTTCTCTCCCTCTGTCTCTCTCTATCTCTGTCCCTCTGTCTCTCTCCCAGTTTCTCTCTCTCTGTCTCTCTCTCTCTCTCTCTCTCTCTCTCTCTCCCTGTCCAGGAGCCAGGACCGAACCTGGTTCTGTGCGGCCCGGGCAACGACAGGTTAAATCCCCAAAGCGATCAGGAGAGCTGAACGAATCCACTCCACCCCCCTCCTTCCCGAAGCGCCGAGCAGTATCTGTGGCGTTCCACAACGTTGCTGGCTCACTGTAATCCCTCTGCTAACACACACACACTGTAACGCCGGCCGGCCGGGCAGGCAGGCAGGAAATCACAGAAGCTGGCAAATCCCTAGCACCGCTCGACAGGTGGGTGAAGCGACTGCACTGTGTGTGTTGAGCTGGGAGGCAGCAGTCACAGCCTCCCTCCCTCCCTCCCTCCCGGACTGGCTGATGACATCGACAGAGTTCTCGTGTTACAATTTTGTTTTTCCTGTTCCCAAAGTTTACACGGTAACCTGCCTGCCCCTCCACAACACTCCGCTCTCTGTCCAATGGATTTGATAGCAGCCAGTGAGCGCTAGGATCCCAAACACAAGGTCGGTGCAAACTTTACCACCGCGAATTATGGTTTCCTTCTTGAGAATGTTCTGACCACCTAAAGAAAGGTGTGTGTGTGTTGCAGGGGGTGGTGGAGAGGGGGCTGGTGGAGGATTGAGGGGGAAGGGGGTATGTGGAGACCAGGGTGAGAGTATTGGGAGGGGGGGGGGGGGTCTGTGACGCTACCGAGAAAGGAGATGTAGATAACGTGTGTTTGCAGGCTGCATGTTTACTGACTGGCCGCGTTTCAAGTCTCGGAGTGCCGAGACTGTTCTGTTTTCGATCAGTCTGGGAATCGGAGCAGTGTCTGAAGGCTGCTTTTTGGCCCCGGTCTGTCAGAAGACGAAGAGTTTCGCTGATATTTTTCCAGCTGCTGTGCCAAATACAAATGTAAAGGTTGGGGAGGGAAGGAGTAAGAGGAGAGAGAGATGTAACGCCGTGGAGCTAACGAGGATCTCATCTCTTGCTTCTGATTGTTTTAATTCCCAAATATCCAACATGTGTGTTGGAGGTGCAAATTAAAATGGGTGTTTATTGGGTATCCGGGTGGTGGGAAAAGTGGGGCAGAGAAGTTTAATGTGTCCTATTTGATTGAATTGAGGTATGCATGATAGAAGACTCGTTAGATTGTTTTGCCTGAGATGGTTCACTAATGGATCCCTTTTCAAGCTGCTTTAAATGTAATATTTGAGGGTCACTACACTAATGGTTAATGACGCCCTTGTCCCACATATTTGGCCCTAGTCCGAGTAGATATAATGGTATGTTTTAAAAAAACGTGTAAATTAGAACCTGGGCTTTGTTAAGACTCCATGCAGGGAAAAGATAGACGAGAACAGTTTTCTTGTAATCAGTCTCGGTAAACATGGCAAGCTGATATGCAGTTGAAAGACTTGCTGCTTGGTGTGAAACTGGTTGTGTACATATAATTCTGGAAGAAAACCGCAATAATCTAATTCCAGTACAAACGCAATGTAGGTTGTGTTTTGATGATGTTCAGAATATGTGTTTTGTCTCTGCAAGGACTTGATTCACAGGCCTGTCCCAAGATTGTTACTCACAAGGTTATATGAGAAAAAGTAAAGGGATATCTGTTTGATGTTCACATTTTTGCTCTGCAAGACATATTTATCTGGAAGTCATTGAACTAACGGTTAGAGACTGTCGTGGGCTGACTGTGTCAGCTAGGGTTGATTTTGCAACTCAGAAGATTGTGGAGTCTCACCAGAGCAATGGTTCCCAACCTGGGGTAAATTTACCCCCAGGGGGTAATTTTCACCTACCCATGGAGCACATTGCTGATTCTGGGTTTGTACATATATTTTCTCATTGACTGACTGTGTATGGTTCTGGAGTACCGGCATCTGTTCATCGTTTATTGTTCATAAATAAGTGAAATAACATTGTTATGTGCTATTAAAGTTGCCAGGGGTACACTGGACAGAAACGTTTGGGAACCCCTGCAGTAAATGCTCGTGCAAATCTAGGCTTTCTCCAATGCAGAGGCAGAACTATAGTTTTGAAGGTATTAAAGTGAAGCCCTATATTTATGGACCAAAATGAGCATTAAATAACACCATTTTGAACAAGAGGAAGGATGATATTCCTGTGTCCAGAGCAATATTTATCCTTGGGGCAATATGACAAAGAACACTTATCTAGTCATTATCACTGGCTATTTGTGGGAGCTTGCAGTGTGCAACTCCGCTCTCACACTTCCTGCGTGACAACAGTGGCAACACTTCAGAGGCCATCTGGCTGACAACAACTTTGGGATACCTTAATTTCTGATATGTGCTATAAAAATGCAAGTCTCCCTTTTTCGCTCTTTCATGTATGGAATAAAGTATTGTGCAATCCATCTTGCTATGTTTGACCCTTCTATAGCGATCCTGTCGCATTGGTTATATTACACAAATCTGTCCAAACTGTCCTATAGGTTTTATGATCTCATTGTTCTTTACATTGTTGGATAAGGTCAAAGCCAGAAAAGTAATAAATGTGAACATTGCTCTGCTCATTTAGCTCTTCTCAACTGGAGTGATAGAACTCGTCCAAAAGAAAGAAAGCTTGTTAGACGATTTAGCCCGATCAAACTCCCCCGACTATGGGCAAGGCCAGGGCCGGGCCTGAGAGCTTCTTTGTGAACAATCAGTCCGGTGATTAGTTAATTCAATGGGCTTGCAAATAAAGGGTAGTCCACTGGTCAGGTATCAAAGAGGGAATGTCACCTGTGAAAGACAACAAACTTCAGGAACAAAGAGGGAAAGTCGGTGAGAAATAAAACAGCGGGGAAAATGCAAGTGAATAAATGGTGGCAAGTTAAAAAATTGGCCAAACTCTGCACATATTTTCTCAATGTTATTAATGGAGAAAATAGTTTAAAGTACGTTTATTTCATAATTCATTTTTTATGTTGGTGGTTATATCTGTCTTCTCTGTAGAGTATATGGACACACTGATCTGTTCTGTATACATGCCTACAATATTCTGTTGTGCTGAAGCAATGCAAGAATTCCATTGTCCTATCTGGGACACATGACAATAAACTCACTTGAATCTCGTGAATCTTGAATCTTACCATTATTCAATTATTAAACTAAAATAAGTTATTAAAATAATACACATTTTGGTTATGTACATGTCAACTCCACTCATTTAAGTTGTGAGAACGTGGACATGTGATTGAATAAGCTATGTCTGAGGAATGTCCAAGTGCAAAAGGACACTGACAGAATTTAAACATTCACAAATGTGCATTTCATTGCAAAGCCGCTTATTCACCTACAACCGCTCAACCTGATAGGGCCAGGACCCGCTGGTTTAGTGTGGACTGAGTCAGATAGAAACATGGAAAATAGGTGTAAGAGTAGGCCATTCGGCCCTTCGAGCTAGCACCGCCATTTAATATGATCATGGCTGATCATCCAGAATCAGTACCCTGTTCCTGCTTTATCTCCATATCCCTTGATTCTGTCAGCCCTAACTCTCTTGAATACATCCAAATGAATAGCGATCGTCCCACCCATGTGCTAATTATCAATAGTGCATATTTTTGTGGCCGAGTTGCTAAAATTCTTGTTACCGAGGATTATCTAATCCCAAGAGAAGGGTTCTGACCCAAAATATCACCTATTCTTTTTGTCCAGAAATGCTGCCTGACCCGCTGAGTTACTCCAGCATTTGGTGTCGATCGTATAATCCCAATCTCTGAACACTGGTTATGCAACCTTCAAAACAACCCAAGAAAATACTGCTTACAATTCTTAACTCTGCGGATGGCTATAAATTGGGCTGTAATTGAATTGCGTTTGTTGTAAATTACCCCCTGATAGCAGGGCCTTACATTGCCCAGAAACCAGGTTCTTCCAATCACTTCATTTGTAGAACAAGAAACTGCAGATGTTGGTTTATGAAAAAAAGCAAAGTGCTGGAGTAACTCAGCGGGTCAGGTAGCATCTCCGAAGAACTCTTACTCTCTCTTTTGTTGCAGCTACATTGACCTTCATGATCCAAGACAGTTATAAATTGGGGGACCGTACTAACGTCAGTCCTGGTACATCACATATCCGGGACCACAGAACCATTAACCCAGACTAATTTGTAACCCTGCTACGGTTGGCCATCTGCAAAAACTGAAATCTAAAGTAACTTATTGTGGTATTTATTCTAGTTTCTGTTCTTAATCAGTTCTTGTATTTTTGGAATTGTGTTTCATAGCATTTTAGTAATGTTCTAATATCAAAATACAGTTCAGCCGTACTTTTTGAGCCATTATTTGAGTAAGGATGTATGTTTAAGTCCAAGAAAACTACAAGCCAGCCATCCACCTTCTGTAAATCCAAGGGCCTAATTTGTGCACTCCCTGTAAAAATGGGATGTGAGTCCTTTGTTTGAAATGTTCCATGGCCAACAAGTCTTGTCAGAGTTCCAAATTTAGTTTTTCTACTTCTCTCTGTCTCTCTCCAATGTCTGATAAGGCTGTTTCCTTGTTTCCTGAAAAAGAGCTGGAGCTTGAATCCTATGCTTTAAGCAGAATGTTGACAGAATATTCTATTACACTCGGATTACTGAGTGCCAGCCAGCATTTTTTTAAAAGAATAAACATCAGTTCACTCGAGTTCAGCAGACAACTTTGTAGTTGGTTATGAGTGATTTTCTTTTTTTTTTAAAGAAAGGAAAGCTCAACTTTGATATGTTTGGGTAATTTATGATTTATTTTAGAAGAAGGGGCAAACTTTTAAAAAATATTACTGGGGTCCACATCTGGAAGTAATTTTCTGTATTCCAAAAGGATTACCACATGCTCCGTGATGAATTGGATTTGACCGATTCTTTGGACTGGCAGGTTTGAATAATGTTAAGAGAGAAAAGTATTTACTGTTTTTAATGGCTTTGAACTGTACTCGAAGATCCAAGCCAGAGTGAATTTATCACTGCTGTGGGACATTTATAATTCACATCGAACTTTATTCGTGCCTCAGACAATGCAGTGCATGCAGTGCATGTTTCCCATTCAAACAGGGCAGATTTTAATGGAAGTTGTTAACCCTTTAATGCCAAAGATTGTTTGTAAAGCCTAAATCTTGTACATTTTCTGCTACTCGGCCTTTTTAGTTTTCTAAAAGAAGACATTGTATATTTTAGTTTTATTGTGCAGCGGGAGAGATCGTTGAATGAGGGTGAATGGGGAAAGAATCGCAAGTAACATGAGAAAAATACATTTTACCCATTGTGTCGTTAGAGTGCGTAATTCGTCATCTGGGAAGTGGTGGAGGCAGATTCAGATGTTGTGTTGAAAAATAATCTGGACATGTGTCAGAAAGAAAAGAATTTGCAGGGCTATGGGGAGAGGGGAAGGGAGTAGGCTTAGTTGGATTTGGTATGGATTAGATAGTCCACATTTCAGCCTGTGTAGGAGGGAACTGCAGATGCTGGTTTAAACCGAAGATAGACACAAAAAAGCTGGAGTAAGTCAGCGGGACAGGCAGCATCTCTGGAGAGAAGGAGTGGGTGCCGTTTCTTCAGACTGAGGAAGGGTCTCGACCCGAAATGTCACCCATTCGTTCTCTCCAGAGATGCTGCCTGTCCCGCTGAGTTACTCCAGCATTTTGTGTCTATCACCAAATTGGATCCTCCTAGGCTGGAACCATTCTGATTCTGAGATCAATATGTTGTTACGATGAATGATGGAATGGTTGGCTGTGAAATTGCCTTGCAACCTGCAGCACCACAGTCCTCCGTGCCATTGTTGGTGCTCTAGTAGAGGACTGGAGCCGACTCTCAGACAGACCACAGAAGTGGTGGAGGCGTGCATGCGAGTCTGACATTCAAGGATGAAGAATGCTTCATTATCATACATACCGAAAAATGGAACAATTACATTTATTGTTACAACACCATAACCGGTCTGTAAACATTAGTACTCATCAATAAAATGATAAAGGGGACAAAAAAATCACTAAATTTAAAAAATAAAATGTTGCAGCAATGACAGGGTCGAAATGCAACTAAGACAGTTCATCATTTAGTTGCTGTTTGTGGAAGTTGGGAAGAAGCTAACCAGGGCAGGACCAACACGTGAATGGCAGGGCTCTGGGCTCTGGGGAGTATTGAAGAGCAGAAGGATTGGGAATGCAAGTGCATTGAAAGTGGCGTCAGATAAATAGGGTGGTCAAGAAGGCTTTTGACACATTGGCCTTCATCAGTCTGGAATATAGAAGTTGGGACTTTATGTGACCGTTGGACAAGACATTGGTGAGGCCATATTTTAGAATATTGTGTTCAGTTTTGGTCTCCCAGTTATAGGAAAGATGCTATTAAGGTGGAAATGGCGCAGAGAAGATTTACAAGGATGTTGCTAGAATGAGGACCTGAGCTACAGCGAGAGATTGAGCAGGCTAGGACTTTATTCCCTGGAGCTCAGTAGGATGAGGATGGTGGGTGATCTTATAGGGGTGTATAATGAGATTAGATAGGGTCTTTTACCCAGAGTAGGGGAATCAAGAAACAGATCATAGGTTTAAGGCGAGGGGGGAGGAATAATTTAATAGGAACCTGAGGGACAACTTTTTTTACACAATGGGAGGTAAGTATATGGAATGAGCTGCAAGAGGAGGAAGTTGAGGCAAGAGTCAAGAGTGTTTTATTGTCATATGTCCCGGATGGGACAATGACATTCTTACTTGCTGCAGCACAACAGAATATGTGAATATGTAAACATAGTACATAACGGAGGAAGAGAGAAAAAAAAATTAGAAGTTCAATAAGTAACAAATATAGTGCAATAATAATATAGTCTTTTGCAGTTCAGAGCTCAGTTATTCGTTGTTGTGTTTAATAGTCTGACGGCTGTAGGAAAGATATTATCTGTAGGTACTATCACAACATTTAAAAAACATTGATAGGATAGGTTTAAAAGAATAAGGGCCAAATATAGGCAGCTGGGACTAGTGAAGATGGGACACATTGATTGGCGTGAACAAGTTGGGCTGAAGGGCCTGTTTCCACGCTGTATGACTCTATGAACTGTTCCTGAACCTGAACTGAAGTAACAGTTTTCAGACTCCAATAAGTGCTTCCTGGTGGCAGGCGTGGCCAGTGGTGTGGGTACCTGATGATGCTGGCTGCCTTTTTGAGGCTGTGCTTCCGATAGATCCCTTCAATGGTGGGGAGGTCAGCACCTCTAGCTTCCCTCTCCCCTGACTCTCCGTCGGAAGAAGGATCTCGACCCGAAACGTCACCTATTCCTTCTCTCCAGAGATGCTGCCTGACCTGCTGAGTTATACCAGCATTTTGTGTCTGTCTTGGGTCAGTGCCTGTAATGATGGACTTGGCAGTGTGCACCACCCTGTGCAATGTCCGTCGTTCATTGCCCGTTTGAGTTGCTGAACCAGGGCGTGATGTAAACAGTTAATATGCTCTCTCACATACACATGTAGAAATTCTATGTCAACCTACCTAATCTCCTCCTCATATTGCCTTGCACTCAGCATGGTGAGTGGTGAACACACAATAGGGTTTCCTGGGAGCGACTTTGAGAGAAGTCTTTTTTGTTTCTTTTCACATCCAAGTTAGGGAAAAGAATGAAGTTCTAAGAATATATATTTTTTAAATGATTCAACCAATGTGGCATGGATTGTTTTTGCATTTTCCCAGGTGGATATTTTTCACTCACACAGGTTTGCCAAGTGCATGCGAAAATGAGCTATAGCACTAATTGATCTTAAAATTTGTGCCAAGAGCCAAAAATTAATTTCGTCCCCCTCGATGTGCTGTCTGCGGCAATTGGTTTACTCTCTGTGTGGCATAGGAATAGTGTGTGTTTGTGTATGTACGTGTTTATATATGCGTATGTGTATATATATATGCGTATGTCTATATGCGTGTGTGTGTGTATATGTGTGTGCATATATATATATACACATATGTACATATATATACAAATATACACACACATACATGCATACGCACATATTCACACGCACACACACATGTATACACACACACATATATATATATATTGTGTGTGTGTATATATATATGTAAATATAAAAAAGCTATGGTGAAGATAGACACAAAATGCTGGAGTAACTCAGCAGGACAGGCAGCATCTCTGGAGAGAAGGACTGGTAGACGTGTCGAGTCGAGACCCTCCTTCAGACGATGGTGTGTCAGTTGAAAAAAGTTTAAGTAGGATTGATTCACTCAATTTCTACCTGATTATTTACTGAAGGATGAAACTTTTGGATGTTTGAAATTAAGGAATAATACATTGCATGCCTTTTGATTACTTTATTTAACGGTTGTAGTTATAGCTTTGTCAATTGCTCCTTAGTATATGCTAAGCACCAGTCAAAGTGGTAGTGGGTATTGTGTATGTTCATAGCAGCCAGAAGATCTGCCTTGCGGGAATAAAGTCGATTTTACAGATTTAATTGGTATCAAAAAAGTAAACATTCAAAGAAATTACATTCCAAATCCAATTTCTGCCCAATATGTTTAGAATCGTCGAAACTAACTGCACAGAAATGGCCCCACTCTTGAATGCTGACGGTTATGCGTATCTGTGCTAAGGCCATTCGTCTGCATTTGGCCCATATCCCCCCACTCCTTTCCTATCTAAAGACATTTCTCTTAAACATGTAATAATATCTGTCTCCACCACCTCCTCTGGCAGCTTGTTCCAGATAACCATGACACTGTGCAGAAAGTGTCATCCCTCAGATCGCCTTTAAATATTTCCTCTCTTCAACTTAAACCTGTGTCCCCTAGTGCAAGATTCTCCTGCTCAGTGAGAATACGTTCCAGTGAGAATAAACCCAGCCTATCCTATTTCTCTTTAAGACTACAGCCCTTCAACCCAGTCAGGATCCTGGTGAATCTTTACTGCACTCTTGCCAATGCTACCAGATCCTTCATGTAGGCAGTTCCCTCCGGGGATGAATGAAGTTTTATCGTATCGTATGTATTGTAGCTACTGGAACTGTGCATAGCCCGCCAAGCATAGTCCAGCTAATGTTTTAGTACAACTGCAACGTGACGTCCCAACTGTTCTACGCAATGCCTTGACCCATGAAGGCAAACACATTACACTATCTACATGACTCGCTACTTTCAGCGAGCTGTGGACAGGCATCCCCAAGGTCCCTCTACATCGTTGCTACAAAGGTCACTGCCATTTACTGTAAATGTCCTACCAGAAGTCGACTTCCCAAAATGTATTACTTTACGCTTGTCTGGATTAAATTCCACCTGCCGCGGCCAAACGACCAGTTGATCTATGTACCGCAGTATCCTGAGACAACCCAAGTCGTGCTGTAGATGGGCTGAAATTTATAATGAGTGAAGAATGAATTTCACTGGAGTACAACCACATTTTAGAAGATAAATGATCCAATTGGCTTGTCTTCATTAAATAGATGATTGAAAATGTTTAAGTTGCCCCGTACAATCATACACCTCGATCCCAACAATCAAGTTTGAAACCTTGCAGAGAAACAGGCAAACTCAAAGTCAATGATCGTGGGACATTATTCCTCCATTTCCTTTCTGCTGGAAGAGAACAGTTAGGTCTTCAAATGTCAAAGAGATTCAGGTGCACATGGACAAAAGTTAGCTGTACATTGTCTCATGGCTGCTCTTTCTGTTGGAGGTGAAATAGTTTTGGAAATTCTGTTTAAAATTAAGTAAATTACAGGCTCATCCAGTGATAGTGGCTCGAAAGAAGGAATGTCTGGGTAAATGAGTGCAAATCGCATTGAGTTGGACAGTGAAGGAAAAGGGTTGCAGCATATTGGTGTGTTTGACTTTGTCAAAAGCTGCAGATAAGACTAAGTCCAGACCCTGCTTTTGTTTGAACTAAATGTTTAGGAAGGATCTGCAGATGCTGGTTTACACCGAAGATCGACACAAGATTCTGGAGTAACTCATTGGGTCAGGCAGCGTCTTGAGAAAAGGAATGGGTGACTTTTCGGGTCAGTTTGAAGAAGCGTCTCAACGTGAAACGTCACCTCTTCCTTTTCTCCAGAGATGCTGCCTGCCCCACTGAGTTATCCCTGCATTTTGTGTCTTATCTTTTTGTTTGAACTAATGTGGGCAAAGCTAAGCCAACTCAACTTTCAAACAAAATGCAAAAGAAAAATGGAAGCAAACCAAATATTTTAATAATGCTGCCCCTGGGCCTTTTCTTGGACTTATCTTTCAACATCTTATCCATGAAATAGACACATTCTGGGCTGAACAGAGGGATCCTTGGAAAAGCTTTCTAACCATTATATCGAATAAGTAAAATAAACTTGCCTCTGGGACATATTAGGGCTATTATTTACCTAACAGTCTCAACACATTGATTTGCGATTGCTGTATTGTTTTAGTCTTGGTATATTAATATGTGGACAATTAGTTGAGGTACCAACCTTTGAGGTTGTAACTTAATATACTCACAGGGATGTGGAAGTAGTAAAATTGCTTTGGTGCCACATAAGATTAAATCTTGGTGTTGAAAATGAATGTTAGTGTGCAAATGTGTTTGAATAGTCATTGTGCAATACTGTATATTAGATCAGTTGAGTTATATGGCAATAATAATATGTTGGGAGGAACTACAGATGCTGGTTTAAACAGAAGATAGACGCAAAAGACACGGCAATAATAATGTCTATCCTTGGATCTATAATGGGAGCAGATGGATCAATCGGTGGCTGAAAAGAAATATGGATGCTTTCCTTTGTTAGTCACAGCATAGAACGCAAGGGCAGGGGCATAATGCGAGAACTGCATGTGATTCTCAGTCACAGCTTGAGTGCTGTGAAAACATTTGATCACCACGTTACAGGAAATATGTGATTGTACTCGAGAGGGTGCAGAGTAGATTTATGAGGATGTTCCCAGACTGCAAACATTCTCTCACCATGAGGAAAGATTGGATAAGTTGGGGTTATTTTCTGTGGAACAGATGATTCTGCGGGAAAACATAATTGAGTTTTACAAGCTGACTAGATGGACTGTATAGGAGTATCCCTAAGCAGAGAGGTCAAAAACCATAGGGAATAAATATGAGGTAATTGCTAAAAGGATTAGATGTGAGATGTTTTTCTTTTGCAAGTGGATCTGGAACTTGTTCTCTGAAAGGATCATGGAGGCAGGAACCTTTCTCAATTTTAGGCAGTATGTAGCTGCCCACTTGATCAACCAAGACCTGCAAGCTCCTACATCTAGTATGGGAAAGTAATGGCCTTGTTCCGTGTTGTAAGATTTTCTGTGAATATGTACGCTTTGGAGAGGAATGATAATATCAAAGCATAAAGTTTGTGGAAAGAATACAAAGATTGTGGGATTGGTCTTGCTTACCTGCAGGGTTTTAAGATGAACAAATATAACCAGCAACAATAGTACTCTTCTTCAGACACAGGAGTCTGAAACGTCACATATCCATGTCATCTAGGGATTCTGCCTGACCCCCTGAGATACTCCAGCACATTGTGTTTCACTTAAAGTTGCAACATTTCTAGTTCTATGTGTCTCCAATACTAGGTGTGTAAGAAGGAACTGCAGATGCTGGTTTATACCAAAGATAGATACAAAATGCTGGAGTAACTAAGCAAGACGGGCAGCATCTCTGGAGAGAAGGAATGGATGACATTTCGGGTCTCATTATTTTGTGTCTCTCTCCAATACTACTTCAGTAGTGACGACGAGAATGTGTTATATTGAACGGGAAGATTTAAGATTTGGACTATTCTCTAGGTCAGACGGTCTGATGCATCAGAACAGAGCCTCTGCACTAGCACCATCAACATAAACAGCAGCATTAACTTCTCAATATAAATCTATGCACCAAGGAGTTATATGTATTTGAATATTGTAAATCTTTAATGAATACCAAGACATCTTTGATGTTGGTTGGGAACTCACACTCCCTGATCTCAAGTTACGCATATTTTCGAACATCTTTTGGGGAGGCTTGTGCTCCAGTTTTCTCATCATCTTGTGCACATCAAATATCAAAGCTTTGTAAATTAAAAAAAGAATCTCCAGATGATGCGTGTACTCTCTGTTGGAAATGTCAAGCAAAATACAGCCCAAAGTTGAAAAATTGAAGTGCAAAGCCTACTTCTGGCTTGTTGCCACTTCTTCCTGGGATCAATTTGGGATTGGAATTTATATTCATGTTATAGCAGTTACTTCAGAGAAGGGACATTATGGACTGCCAAAAATGTCTTTTGATAGAAACTATGTATTGCATTTACTAGTTCTGGAGCAACTCCAGTGCATCGCTAGGTATTGCTGAAGACAGGATTGAACTTGGCTGGATTTATGGTGCTTGGCTGAAGCAGCGATCTTGTATCAGTACACATTGCCATTGTATGCCCGTATAAGGCTCAAGTTCAAGCAAAAAACAAACTACTGGAGGAACTCAGCTGGTCAGGCAGCATCCGTGGAGCGAATGGATCAGGCACGTGCCGTGAGTAATTACTCAGGGCAGGCACTCAGTCCGCTAAAAAAAAAATTTAGACCGCACATGCGCAGATTGTCCGCTCCGTTAAATAATTAAATAAAT
This sequence comes from Okamejei kenojei, assembly GCA_035221665.1. NCBI lineage: Eukaryota > Metazoa > Chordata > Chondrichthyes > Rajiformes > Rajidae > Okamejei > Okamejei kenojei. Next base: position 6,851,268 of record CM069161.1, read on the forward strand.
AAAAACCAGTGACATTTCAATTTGCCCAAGGTTTCCTAGTCCTAGACCAATTGGGGGAACAGTTCCTTTCACAGCGTGTGGAGAGTCTATGTCAGGGATAAAGTTGTGGGGAGGGCACGAGTGTTGACAAGGAGGGTATCGGGGATAATGCCAGAAACGTACTCACTCACCGCTGCCGCAGCTCTCCGGGCACGAAGGCCCCGCACTGTAGCTGGGGATAGAAGCAGCTCGGGTAGCGACGAGCGGCCGCCGGTACTCGGCAGCAGAACTGGCCGCCACTTCAGCGCCTTCTGCCGGCCTGCTCACCTCTGGCAGTGCTCTCCGTCGGAACACCTGTCACCTGCCGTTCGCCGACTTCGCTCATGTCAGCGGCTTCCTGCAAATCCTTAAATTCCCACAGCTGAGTAACCTCAATCGCGCTGTCGGAATTTAAGGACATGAGTGAGGCCAGAGAGCGGCAGGAGAGTGGTTTGTAGACGCTGTGAGTGGAGAGCTGCCAGAGGTGAGCGGGGACCGGCAGAAGGAGCTAAGGTGGTGGCTGGTTCCGCTGTCCGGCCCGGCGGCCGCTCAGCCATCCGAGCTACTTCTCTCTCCCCCCCCCCCCCCCTGGGCCTCAATGCGGTGGCATTCCACGCCTCCGTGCAAGGAGCGTCGCAAGTGACATTATCCCAATCCCCTCATTCATAACATTCGTGCCCTCCCCGCAACCTTACCCAGGGCCAGACTCCCCAAACACTGTGAAAGGAGCTCCCCCCCTCACACACACACACCCCGAGAAATACGGTATTTAAAAATATAAACACAAAATGTACTTACCACATTATTGGTACACAAGCTCCATTCTTCTCTCTTTGTTACCTAACATACACTTAAAATATTGACAAACCATATTTTTTTAAAAACCCCGCCAAGAAACTTGCTCTGCGCATGCGCAGTAGACCGATGCGCATGCGCAGTGCTGTAAAGGCAGAATTTCTGCTGCCTTCAGCCCTGATTATCATTGACAGCTTCAGGCAGCGCTGACGGCACGTGGGCTGCACAGAGCTTCCCGTGTCACAAGCGCTGCGGATGAAAGGCATGGAGAATTATGCCTACCTAAGAGATCGATCTCTTACATAGGCATAACTTCTCCCATGCCATTACTATTTATATTTAGTTATTACCATGTTATAATTTTAGTCAGGGTAGGCAGTGCCTATCTTGCCTACCCTGACAGCACGTGCCTGGAATGGATGGACGATGCTATGGGTCAGGATCCTTCTGTCTGCAGGGAGAAGGTTGGAAAAGAGTGGTGTGGGTAAGGGTAAAACCTGGCAAGTGATCGTTGGGTAAAGGTGAAGGGTAGGGTAACTGGCAGATGGATGGAGTAAGTGATAAGGGCTGGAGGTGAAAAAGAGACAAACCGGTGTCAGATATGGAAAGGTGAGGACGAATGAAATGTAAAGCTGGAGGGAGGGATATGGGTGGAAGGGGACAGGCAATGGGAGAAAGAGGGTGGGGGGGGGGGGGCTACGATGTTCTGGTTTACCTTATGAGATGAAAACACATAGACTATTTGGATTAAATAGACAAAAATGCTGGGGAAACTCAGCGGGTGAGGCAGCATCTATGGAGCGAAGGAAATAGGCAACGTTTCGGGCCGAAACCCTAGTTCAGACTGGGATTAAGTACTGTGTGCTCACACCAAACTCTGAGATGAAACATCTTGGTATAAAACTGGTATTAGGTACAATTCACAACGTCAGGAAGTCTGCAAGTTCTTTATGGCCAATTAATCCTTTTTGAAGAAAGGGACACAATCAGTCTAAAGAAGCATTCCGACCCAAAACATCATCTATCTATGTTCTCCAGATATGCTGCCTGACCTGTTGAGTTAATGTTCTTCTACGTAAACCAGCAGTTTCTTGTTTCTATAATTCCCTTTGAGCTTTTGTCGTTATTGTGATGCAGAAACGCACCAGTTAATTTTCATTAAACTTACTCCCACGACGTACACGAGTTTGAAGAAGGGTCTCATTTTGAAAAGTCACCATTTCTTTTGCTCTTTGGTTCCCTGTGGCAAAGGCTTTTAGCACATTGGCATTCATCAGTCTGAAATCAGCATGTAGAGGTTGGGAGGTCATGTTGCAGTTGTAAAAGACTTTGGTGAGGCAGTGTAGAGTATTGTGTTCAGTTCTGGGCACTATATTATAGGAAAGATGTTGTTAAGTTGGAAAAGGTGCAGAGAAGATTTACAAGGATGTTGCCAGGACTCACAGGTCTGAGCAAAAGGGAGAGGTTGAGCAGGCTGGGGTTCTATTCCCTGGAGTGCAGGAGGATGAGGGGTGATCTTATAGAGGTGTATAAAATCAAGCGAGGAATAGATCGGGTGGACGCACAGAATCTCTTGCCCAGAATAGGGGAATCAAGAACCAGAGGGCATAGGTTTAAAGTGAAGGGGGAAACGTTTTATGGGTAGCTTAGGGTAAATGTTTCACACAAAGGGTGGTGGGTGAATGGAACGAGCTGCCGGTGGAGGTAGTTGAGGCAGGGACTATCGCAACGTTTAAGAGGCAATTAGACAGGTACATGGATAGGACAGGTTTAGAGGGTTATGGGCCAAATGCAGGCAAGTGGGACTAGTGTAGCTGGGACATGTTGGATGGTGTGTTTCCAGTTTGACTATGACTGTGCTTGCTTCATTCTCTGGGTGAGATTGGGGTGTGGAACAGATGCTTTCATTGATGCCTTTCCATTCTACTGGGTAGACCTGAGTAATTTAAGGTGGTTTATCCAACTGGATCTCCCAGCTTTGAGGTCATACCTTGCCCAGCTGCCATGTATGGGATTAGGAATTTTGGAAAATGAATACAAATTGTTATCTGTTGCAGCACGTGTTATTTTCACAACATGTTGCATCATTTCCTTTAAGTGAGAACTGAAACCAGTGTCTCGAACTCTGATCTCCACTTGTCACGACAACCTGTAAAATGGAGGGTCAATCAATTGTACAATTATTTTCCCCATATACATGGTGACACGTTCATCATGTTGATATGAGAACTTGATGGATGATAAAAAAACATCAACACTTATCATTAATCCGTTACTTGCCTCTGTGTCAGAACATATCCTTGTACTGGTTCAGAGACAGCTGTGTTGGCTTTCCTTGCTTGCCGCATTCAATAAGGTGATTTCATTCATGAGATCCATCCACCTTAAACACAGGAAGCACTTGAACAACTTGTGATAAATGCCCCTGCCCGTGTCCACGATTTACTTCCGCAAGCCAACATGGTTTTGATCATTCGTCGTTTCAAAGCTGATGTCAGAAGCCACAAACCAAATGTTTGTTTGCTCTCCCGATCATCAAAGCGCAGATTTTTGCAAAGATGTCCTGAATAGCAAGCCAAGTTGATTGCTCGTGCGAAAGTCCGACTTGCCTTTCTGCAGTGTGAACACAACAAGTGGGGGCGAACGATGTTAGAATTTGAGATAGTTATCACTTTCTCATGGTGGGAATTCAACCAAGCAACATTTTAATTGTTTCCATGTGGAAAACACAGCATGAATGAAAATTGACTATTTTACAATCTCCAATGTCTAAATCTTCATTTTCTTTAGCTGCTTTACTGATTTTAATGGTCAGATACATTCTTCCAGTGTAACATTGAGTCAGAGAGATCAAGAGGTCCCAGGTTGATCTCCAATGTGCACTGAATTAGATGACATCATCTGAGGCAGTGATTTGGGATGTTGCAGTTGTGTCTTGGATCCCTCTGGTCTGAACAGGAGAAAGAAAATCAACCATAACCTCCTCTTATTTGCCCCTTTCTGGAAAACTTACCCGGAGATCTCTAATAATAAGAAATTATCTCTGTTCTGTACCTCTAAAATGTCTAAATGTACTTTGCAACTGGCAACCTTAACTAAACCGTAAATAATTTATTTCAGACTCATTCAGTATGCCAGATTTGATGGATATTTTTTACATGAGATGACTTTGGCACTGCAATGAGGCATGTTGATTTGGATGGGGAACGGGGATCTTATTGGCTTGGTTGAATGCAGACATTTGCTGGTCATATTTCCCACTTTAGACATTACCACACTTTGAAAGTATTCCCTTTGCAATAAAGCCATGTGGGTGGAGTATGGGAGGTTCCAAGACCAGGAAAGGCTTTGTCAAGGCTTTGTTTTATTGTCATATGTCCCAGCTAGAACAATGAAATTCTTACTTGCAGCAGCACAGTAGAATATGTGAAGATAGTACACTGTAAACAATGTAATAAATGGGGGGAAAAAGTTAGCTCTTTTGTTCCTTCCACTTAAGAAATTGATGCTGGAACTCAATGCTGGGAGGTTATCCTACAATGTCACAAACTAAAGCTTTATTAGGGAAAATAATACTTTTATTAGACATTTTGTTGCCTTAGAATGACTGTATTTGCTTTTTATAGTTTTCAATTTTGAATGTGATGAATGAATGAATGGGGTGAAATTTGTTTGGACTATCACAATTTTTGCTATCTTTGAAATAGACACGGTGGCACAGCGGTAGAGTTGCTGCCTGTAACTTGCAAAATGCATTGCCAAAGACACGGGTTCGATCCCGACTAAGGGTGCTGTCTGTATGGAGTTTGTACATTCTCCCCGTGATATGCGTGGGTTTTCTCCGAGATCTTCAGTTTCCCCCCACACTCCAAAGACATACACGTTTCTAGGTTAATTGGATTGATTAATTGGCTTGATTAAAAAAAAAGTAAAATTGTCCAAGTTGGCGATATGCAGAGTACTGCCCTGCCGACTACAAAATTCAGAAGGTAAAAGATAATCATTCTGAATTGCGCTTGCATTTGCTGCAAATAAAGTTTGAAATAATTCCATGTCCTGCATTTCGGATTACTCCACTATTGTTGTAGATTTCGAAATAAATTAAGGCAATAGCCAAGTGGTGCAACTTGCAAGAGCGACATCTTGGAGATGATCTTATAGAAAGTTTTGACCTCCATAGGAAAATAAATCACACTTTCCAGATGAATCATCTGGCAAAAAGGTGTTATCTCAATGCAGCATGAAATACAGGCTTTTGTGCAGGGTCCGAGTGAAACGATTCTACTGCCGATTATTTTTAGTGCCAGTGGCGTTCAGATGAACATGGCGCTGGTGTGTGCGGTGGTGTAGAGATGTTACAAAGTTATTCAATAATTACTACAGTTTAATTTATAGATACAGCGGGGAAAAAGGCCCTTCGGCCCACCGAGTCCGCGCCGACCAGCAATTCCCGCACACTAACACTATCCTACACACACTGGGGACAATTTACAATTGTACCAAAACAATTAGCCGACAACCTGTACATCTTTGGAGTGTGGGAGGAAACTGGAGAAACCCCTTGCAGGTCACGGGGAGAATTTGAGTACAAGAGTAAAGATGACTTGCTATAATTGTATAAGCACCATGTTGACACAACATGTGGAATATTATATCCAATTGTTGTCTCCAAACTTAATATTGGCTACAGAGGGAGTGTAAACAAGGAAGATGTTCACTCTGGATGAGGAGTCTGGTCTGCTACTGGGGGTCGAAGTCTCAAAGGAAGGGGTGAACTAATTTTAATTGAAGCGGGGAGCAAATGTCTGCACTTGGAGCATGGTGTGTTTTGGGGATTCTCTGCTCCAGCATTATAGTTTTAACTTAACCCAAATGGATATTGTCCGGTTCATGTTGAACACTGGAATTCCTCCAATGGTCTCATTGTGCAGGCTTTAAATCCAGCCTTCTACCTAGTCAGTTTAACCTGCTGCTGGATGGGGACGAAGGTTAAAATATTCTGCACCAGGCTGCATATGAAAAACAGAATTAGAGTTTGTAGCTCTTTTCGCTCTTTCACTGCAAATAGTTTCAACTGCCTGTGGCTTAGTTATCACTTTGTAGGGAATATTCATCTTATTAGTTGTGGGTTTCTCTGTCCGGGCAATAAATAATCTAGTTGAAGTGAAGATATTGTAAAATGTTAGAGTTCTTGGTTGCCCAGAGGATATTAACAATGCTTCACGACACTTATAACTGTATTACGGCAGGTATTTAAAGAGAAATGTCGATGTAAGCTTGGCAGACTTGTATTGTTCGACAACATTACCACTAAACACAAATGCATTCCATTTGTATAAAGTTCAGACTTTAGGACAAGCCTGTTTAAGGTTCTCTTTAAGACCTTTCTTATCATGAGGATGCAGATGTTGGACTCTTGAGCGGAACGTTGACGGAACTCGGCGGGTCAGGCAGCATCTGTGGAGGGGCGTTTCAGTCTGAAATCGTTGACTGACTATTTCCCTCCACAGATGCTGCCTGCCCGTTTACGTTCTTTCTGCAATTAGTTTATTCGAGGATATCTTCTATGTCATGAGTCTGGCATTTCGGAAGCTAGTAATACAAGTGTGAGCTAAAATGGAAAGAGTGATTTAACACCAGTGTAAAAGTGATTCTACCATCCGATGGACCTGCTTTGTGTCATTGCTAACCTTGTTTCTTTTTGCTGTTGGAAAGGTATTCAGTGACCTTTGTGCATTGAAAGGTATAACTCAGTACACATCGCAGTGATTGACAAGACAGCCTGTGACAACAAAATATGTGAAGTGTTTGAGAGCTGACTGCTTTCAAAATTAAAAGCACATGTATCATTGTAATGTACACATTAGAGAGCATTTCTGCATGTCTATTACAGTGGTTTCACATTACAGTGACGGAATAACAAATTTAGCCATCTGAAGTGAAGCCTTTGTGACAGTCTAGACTTGGTGTTACTATGTAGGGAGTGCTGGTGGACTTTGGTAAGCGAGAAGAGGATTCTGCTGTAGCCATTGGTATTAAAAATTTGTTAAGATTTTATTTAGACGAGTACTTGAAGCTAAAGTGTTCAACACTTTGTTTTATATGTATCGTACAGTAAAATAGTGCATAGTTTAATTATGTGATAGTCTTATAAATAGTGACTACTTTAAAACTTGTATCAATGGTTCAATGGTTCTTTATCACGTACCAAGGTGCAGTGAAATTTGTATACAGATCAGTAAAATTATTAGCAAACATAACTACAATTCCAGATTAAGTACAGAACGTATAGAAACAGCCCACTGAGACCCCACGCAAGGGTCACCAGGCTGTGGCGTCATTTCAAAGTTTAATTCAGCTTTCTGCCGCGTGCTATCCAGTCAGCGGAAAGACTATACGTGATCACAGTCAAGCCGCCCATAACCTCGGTTTCGTTCAGTTCAGTTTAGTTTAGAGAGTTTAGAGTGGAAACCAGGCCCTTCGGCCCACCGAGTCCGTACCGACCAGCGATCCTACACGCACTAGGGACAATTTACACATACACCAAGCCAATTAAGCTGCAAACTATACGTCTTAGGAGTGTGGGAGGTCACCGAAGATCTCGGGGAAAACACATGTGGTTATGGGGAGAATGTACAAACTCCTTACAGACAGCACCCGTAGTCGGGATCGAACCCAGGTCTCCGGCGCTGCAAGCCCTGTAAGGCAGCAACTCTACCGCTGCACCACTGTGCCATGGTTGTTATAGTTTTGGCTGTTAAGTGCTGTGGGATATTGTGCGATGGTAAAAGGCACTACACAAATGCAACACTCCCTTCTCACTCGCAGGTGTGAATAATTCAGTATTAAGGAATGCCATTTTGATATATATAGTGAGAATCTGGCTCGGCATAAATGATGAATTCACAAGTGTTCTTTTAGACATCTAATGATTGTTCCAAGTGCCACATAACTGATAGTGCTATCAAATAACGTGCTTTTTCAATGTTTAATTTATGTTTGGGCAGGAATAATGAGGGGACCTTCCAGTTCTCTGAATCTGGAATCTGGCCCAGAGGGTTTGTTTGTTTTATTTCATGTATGGTTGAAGAAATTGGTTGAGCAGAGTATTCTTGGCACAGTTGGCATTTTTTCAATAAAGTTAAAAATGGCATTTGCCAGCACACTGTTTAGATTGTAGCATTGATTTAGCTGATTGAATCCATACAACATGTATTTTGGTCTTTTTGGCATGCAATGTTTAAATTGGTGCAATATTTGTATGGATTTAATAATGTATTTCCACATCCAAAGATATTTTGGGATTCCAAGAATGATCGGTTTACATTACTTTTAAATACAATGGCCTCAGCAAGCAAGTAGAATTTCATTCTATTCAAGGTAGAAAGATAAATCGTTTTCAGCTTATTGCAAAATCAGAGAAGAATCACATTTGTGGTTACAGATGTGTTTATGGGAAAAAAAAGTAGGTTAATCCCTCCAGAGCTGGCTTGGGATAATTGTACAACTACAGGTACTTATCTATGGACTAGAAAGGACCACACAGACGTAAACCAAACATTGGTTTCCTTAAGTATTTTGATAAATTACATACTTGAGAGGGAACATTAGGGTTGTGTGCTTCTCGGATTCTCGGACATCTCCAGTGAGAATCAGAAACTGAGGTGTGGTGCTAAACACACAGTGATGCAACCTGCGGGATACTCTGTCCCCTGAAATTAATGAGCAGGAAATTGAATGAAACACCAAATAGACATGCGGAATTAGTTTAGTTTGGAGATACATCGCGGAAGCAGGGCCTTCGGCCCACCCGAGTGCACACCAACCAGCGATCCCCACACATTAATACTATCCTACACCAGGAACAATTTTTACATTTATACCAAGCCAATTAACCTACAAACCTGTACGTCTTTGGAGAGTGGGAGGAAAAGCACACAGGTCACGTGGAGAACGTAGAAACTCCGTGCAAACAAACGGCCAAAGCCAGGATCGAACCACTGTGCCACCGTGCCGCTCTTTAGGTGTATGAACCAAGATGCAGGTTCAAACCAATAAAACATTATTAGGAAGTTCTTCTGACAATGATTCAATGGTTCCTTTATTATCTTGTGCACCAAGGTGCAGTGAATATTTCTTTTTAGTGATTTGTTTTTTCTTAACAAGACATGATCGACATAAAAAATAGACTTCTGGATGGAGTAGCAGAGGTAAAAATGCTGAATACTTTTAAGAGTTATTTAGATTGCGTTGGATAATTTATTGAATTGAATGAAAGTCGGCGGACTGAGTGCCCTTTCTTGTTCTTAATTGTTTTAAGGATATCCGAAGGTAATCTGAAATGGGATCCCAGTGTGCAAGGCCATGTACCAGGCTGAGGAAATCGGTTGTCTTTGGGACTGAGTGAACATTTACCATTGCATATTTTTTTATCTGGACATTTGTAGGTAAATGGAAGCATGTTGGCTGTCAACTAAACAGGATAATTGAAGAAAAGATTTGAAAACAGCAAAACTGGATGGACACCAGTTAGTGGTTAGGAAAGAGGAAGTGCAAAAAAGCTGTGGTCTAAACTTCTGAAGAAGTAGCTTTAACCACAATCGTATTTTGCATACTGATATTGGTTTAAACTCAAGCCAGTAGCTGCAAAACTTTACAGTTCCATGTTAACAAATTGTAGAAAATCAGTGGTCTTGTATTCCTTAGTCAAAGCTGTATCAAGTTTGTCCAGGTGTGTAGGAAGGAACTGCAGATGCTGGTTTAAACTGAAGATAGACACAAAATACTGGAGTAACTTGGCGGAGCAGGCAGCATCTCTGGAGAGAAGGAATGGGTGACATTTCTGGTTTTCAGAAGAATCTCGACCTGAAACATCACCCATTCCTTCTCTCCAGAGAAGCTGCCTATCCCGCTGAGTTACGCCAGCATTTTATGTCTGCCCTAATTTGTCTACTTGAAAGAAATTCTATATTCTAGAGTGTCCCACTTTAACTGGCCATGTCACTTAGCTGCAATCTATTGTTTTTAGGTTGCATGGTGTTCAAGAAGATTTATTTAACTGGAGTGCATTAATATAATAATAAACTTTAGATAGACACAAAAAGCTGGTCAGCCAGCATCTCTGGAGAAAAGGAATAGGTGACGTTTTGATCGAGACCCTTCTTCAGACTGTTTTCAGTTTCCAGGCCAGATTTCTCCCTCATCGTAACTTTGTGATGTTGTTTTATTTTCTTATTAGTTTTCTTTTTCCTTTAAATTTCCTCCGAATCGAGGACTTCCATGACCTCTTCAATCTCCGCCCTCTTCTAATCTCATACTTTAATGCACTAAAGCTTTCTTATCACTAAGTGCTACTTTCCCTAATCCGTTTATGCCTTTCAAATGTGAAGATACCATGAATTTATAGATTTTTGCAGAAAAGCAGTGGTTTAAAGTTTAATCAATCTGTTGTTAAAACGAAAGTCAGGAAAATACCCTTTGTGAGATATGGTTTTGAATGAAAAGAGATTTGAAACATTGGAGCTGTTTTGGGAATACATTGATGACAGGGCAATGTGATTGAGCTATTTCACAATCAAAAGACTTTGGTTAGGTACAATTGCTTGGTGTGAGTTAACTGCCTCCAATACTTAAATTAAATGTAAGTGAGTTAAAACATAAAATAAGAGCAAAATCCTTTTGGGGCCAAGGAATACATTTTCAAAGTTACCTCTTGAAGCAGAAACTGTGTCCAATCACTTTATTTTCTACTGCTCTGCAGCATAGACATTCAAAGTTGTAGCCTAGTATTTCTTACAGGGAAAGAGCTGCTGTCAATAGACAAGATATTCTATTTTTGGAAATTCCTGGCCACCAAATAAGGTTTGATGTTTCATCAACTGGAGAATAGTTCACTTACCTTCTTACCTGTTCATTTGCTTCCAAAGAAGTGGGTGAAAATATTGAAAATCTAAAATAAAATCGTAGCGTTGTACAACATGGAAACAGACCCTTCACCCCAACCGGGGCGACCAAGATGCCCCATCTAAATAATCCCACTTGCCCCAATTTGGCCCATGTCCCTTTAAACTTTTCCTATCCACGTACCTCCAAAGATACCTCCTAATGTCTTTTAAATGTTATAGGAGAAACAAAGATAAACAATCTGAACATGGGTCCTGACCCGAAACGTCACCTATCCATGTTCTCCAAAGATGCTCTTGGACCTGCTGAGCTATTCTAGCACTTTGTGCCTTTTACATGTTGTTAATGTAGTTGCCTCAACTACTTCCTCTGGCAGCTCTTTCCATATACCCTCCAGGTTAAAAAGTTGCCCCACAGGTTCATATCTCGCCGCAAACCGATAAACCTATATCTTCCTCTTTAACCGTCAAGTAGATGAACGGAAATGTTATGGTGATGAAGAATTCTGCTTTTTACCATTTTTAATAAAATGCAATTAAATGGATACATTTGGCATTTTTGTTTACAAACGTTGTGCATTGAAATAGTTCTTGCCTTTACATCTCCCTCCCCACCCCCCAAACACATACTATAAGTTCTATAGTCTGAAGAGGGGTCTCGACCCGAGACATCACCCATTCCTTCTCTCCAGAGATGCTGCCTGTCCCGCTGAGTTACTCCAGTTTTTTGTGTCTACATTCTATAAAACATTTTTTTTAGAGCAAATCTCTGTGAAGGATGGATGGGAGTTTGTTGACTGTCAGTAGAGTGTTTACTGGGAAGCCCCTCAACTGTACTATACAGTACTTGTTGCCTTTCTATATTTAACCTTTTGGAATGGTTCCAGTCAGGGGTCACTTTTGTGCCTTTACGAGGTAGCACAAGTTTCTAACTTTGACTGAACTCTGTTCAATGCTGGATTTGTTTCCTGAAGTACAGGAGGAACTTGGACAGGTTTGAAAATGCATATAACCCATCGCAATAACCAAAAGCATTTTCATAACTGTAACCTGTGATAACAACTAATAGCAACACTGCTGTTAATCTGTTGCATGCGTTCACTTTCTAGCAGATTTTATTCATTCATCATCGTTGAAAACATTAGCGTTGCAGTGGCGCTGGTTTCCGACGGGAACGGTGACGGACGCACCACACATCTCTGTCCTCCAGTTCCTGCGGATTTCCGCTGCTGGAAGTACAGGATTTTGGTGTGTGTGTGCTTTATCATCATTCCTTACAATGCTGTGTACAACAGTGATCGCAACTTCTACTGAAGTGTGGATGGCCGTTGGCTCGCTAGAAACCCATCCGCCCTTTGACAGGTCTTGTGTTTGGTCCTGCTGGGGGTCCACATCCCCTCCTCACCTGGCACAGCAGGTGGGGGAGACGGTTTAGTCGCCGACTATCCGACCATGGAGCAGGTAGCACGGGATTACATGGTACCCGTGGCGGGGGGAACTCCCCCTGACCTGACACTGCTAGCAGTCTTGCTTTACTTTACCAGCCATCATCTGGATTTGAAACAGTGACAGGTTCAAGAGCAAATACATTTCTTGTCATAAAATGTTTGTATTGTCCACTGCAGTGTTACATTTGACTGATTTCATTGTAGAAACATATCAGAACATCCTGCATTGCTCACGTCATTCTGGTGATCGTGTTCTATGTTGAGCTTTTGATTCTCTCACCTCAAGTGTTTTAGAATGTTTGGTAATTGCTCTGTAAAAGGACAATGATCTGGATTTGTAAATGTCACTGCAGTTGTTTTATCCAATAAATATAACGTTCAAATATTTTGCTGCTGCAACCTCTGTGCTAAAGATCTTCTGGAGCAAATAGAACAGATTGATATTCATGGACTGAATCCTCCCCTGCACTGTTGTAGGTCATGGTTGTTTCCCCACTGTGCACTGTTAACAGTTCTGAGAACGGTTTCCCCATTAATCTCTCTTCATCTGACAGCATTCCCATTAAACGCACTCGGTATTTTTTCCCCTCAAGTTTCTTCTGTGTTTATCTTTCAGCTATGCTAATCAAAGAAAACCTTTGCCCCGATGAGTGGGGAGCAACTAAATTCTCCATAAATTGGAAAGTCCCAACACACAAATGGGAGTGTAGATTTAAATGGTTCCTTTTATCACTGATTGGGTTTTCATTATTTTGCTGTAACCCCGTGGCAGATGAATTCCTGCGAAACTCTCTGGGAATTAAGAACAAATCTAGCAACCATCTGGATTTGTGGCTAGCATTTCTGCAAATGCTATTCGGGCTGTCTGAGAGTGGGCGTTTCTAGTAAACGATGATCGGCAGTGTCCAGCTTCGTAACCATCCAGAGGAGTAAATGGGCTCTTGGGTCCCAGCAAAAACATGTGCAGACATTTAAAATTGCAGAGATTTGGAAGTGCTTGCAGGGGTGGGGAAGGCTGTGGGGAGGAGTACATGCACAGAAATCTTTAGCAGTTTTTGACATGTTAGTGATAAACATCTTGAACATGGTTTGGAAAGTGCTCTCTCCACCTACCCGCTTCCACAGAAGATGGACATGAAACGCGGGAGTAACTCAGCTGAACTGGCAGCATCTGCGCAGAGAAGGAGTGGGTGATGTTTTTGGTCTCGACCCAAAACGTCGCCCATTCCTTCTCTCCAGAGATGCTGCCTGTCCCGCTGAGTTTCTCCAGCATTTTGTGTCCATTTTCGGTGTAAACCAGCATCTGCAGTTCCTTCCTACACACTTCCACAGTTGCTCAGGAGCTTTGTTGCACTTTGCCTCACATTTTGTCCAAGTACTTGGTACTTAAAAGACATTTGGATAACTGGATAGGAAGGTTTAGAAGGACAGGGTCAAATGGGAATAGCGTAGATGGGCATTGTGGCTATCATGGGTAGTTGGGTCAATAGGTGTTCTGATTTGAATGACTATCATCAAGTGTCATTTTATCAATCTTTCTTGTTGCACCTCTCCTCTGACAAGTATTTCACTGAAGTGGACAAATGGGAAACAGTCCAACCTACATCACCTCCACTCCAGAACCAAGCTGGCCCCAACTTCAGTCATCAAGCTGGAGTGCACATATGAGACTTGTGTATGCGCAAGTTCAGAAGCTTAGTACCAAGACGTCGCTGGCTTGTTCTCTGAAGCATACGAGCAAATGGGCCCTTCACTAAACAACTGCAAAACAAAGATCTTTAACAGCCTGCCCGCTGTGCAAAACTGTGCTGTGACAATAAACATACATGAAGAGACTGTGCATAACATGGGTAACCTCTCATATCACAGCAGCCACAACTCAGTGGAAGCAGACATCAATGATGAAATTCACCATCATCTTAAGTGTGCTGGACTGGGTGAAATATCGAAACATAGAAAATAGGTGCAGGAGTAGGCCATTCGACCCTTCGAGCCAGCTCCGCCATTCAATATGGTCATGGCTGATCATCCAAAATCAGTACCCCGTTCTTGCTTTTTCCCCATATCCCTTGATTCCGTTTGCTTAACTCAGATCAGATATAGCAAAAGGATTTGAGTATAGGAGCAGGGAGGTTCTACTTCAGTTGTATAGGGTCTTGGTGAGACCACACCTGGAGTATTGCGTACAGTTCTGGTCTCCAAATCTGAGGAAGGACATTATTGCCATAGAGGGAGTGCAGAGAAGGTTCACCAGACTGATTCCTGGGATGTCAGGACTGTCTTATGAAGAAAGACTGGATAGACTTGGTTTATACTCTCTAGAATTTAGGAGATTGAGAGGGGATCTTATAGAAACTTACAAAATTCTTAAGGGGTTGGACAGGCTAGATGCAGGAAGATTGGTCCCGATGTTGGGGAAGTCCAGGACAAGGGGTCACAGCTTAAGGATAAGGGGAAAATCCATTAAGACCGAGATGAGAAAGACTTTTTTCACACAGAGAGTGGTGAGTCTCTGGAACTCTCTGCCAAAGAGGGTAGTTGAGGCCAGTTCATTGGCTATATTTAAGAGGGAAGTCAGATGTGGCCCTTGTGGCTAAGGGGATCAGAGGGTATGGAGAGAAGGCAGGTACGGGATACTGAGTTGGATGATCAGCCATGATCATATTGGAATGGCGGTGCAGGCTCGAAGGGCCGAATGGCCTACTCCTGCACCTAATTTCTATGTTTCTGTGACAGTCTAGGCTTGTATCTTTTGGAGGTGCGGAGAGTGAGAGGGGTCTTAATTGAAACGCATGATATCCTGAGGGATCTTTGCAGGGAGAATGTGGAGAGGAATATTTCTGCATTGTGGATAAGGGGGGGAGGGGAGGGGTCACTGTTTAAAATGGATGCATCGCCCATTTAAGACGGAAGAGATGATTTTTTTTTTTCCTTAGAGGATTGTGACTCTTTAGAACTCTCTTCAAAGGGCAGTGAAAGCAGAGCCCTTAAGTACAGGCAGAAATTCTGTCTGAAGAAGGGTCTCGACCCAAAACGTCACCCATTCCTTCTCTCCAGAGATGCTGCCTGTCCTGCTGAGCTACTCCAGCGTTTTATGTCTACCACAGTGACAGAATGACAGCGTTACTGCAATGCTAATCCAGACGGCTGTAGTAATGATCCAAAGGTAAATTCAAATTCTACCATGGCAGCTGGATAATCTGGAATTAAAGAGTTAGCATCAGGGGGGATCTTATAGAAACTTTAAAAATTCTTAAGGGGTTGGACAAGCTAGATGCAGGAAGATTGTTCCCTATGTTGGGGAAGTCCAGAACAGGGGGTCACAGTTTAAGGATAAGGGGGAAGTCTTTTAGGACCAAGATGAGAAAAACATTTTTCACACAGAGAGCGGTGAATCTGCAGAATTCTCTGCCACAGAAGGTAGTTGAGCCAGTTCATTGGCTATATTTAAGAGGGAGTTAGATGTGGCCCTTGGGGCTAAAGGGATCAGAGGGTATGGAGAGAAGGCAGGTACAGGATACTGAGCTGGATGATCAGCCATGATCATATTGAATGACGGTGCAGGCTCGAAGGGCTGAATGGCCTACTCCTGCACCTATTTTCTATGTTTCTATGGAACAGCAAACATGAAACTATTAGATTAACATTAAAAATATTTAGGTACTTGATAAACCATGGGGTGAAAGATCGCCTTGCGCAAAGAGGAATGTGGTGTTGAGGTGAGAATCTGATCAGCTATCATTTTATTAAATAGCAGAGCAGTTTGGAAGGTCTGGAATGGTTAATCCTTCTCCAAAGTTGTATTTTGAATGTAATCTTTGGCTTTCAGCTGTCCAAGGAAAATTGTGTTTGAAGATCAAGACTTCAAATCCATCCAGTAGCTCACAGTCTGTTGGTAGCAGTAATCCCCTCCTGTCTTTCTGAGGCATTGCCTACTTACAGCAGGCATCTCTGCATTAGGAAATATACCATTGATGCAGTCTCCACAAAACCCTTCAATTATATTGGCAGACCAGCTGCATCACTATGAGAGCCCCTTTCACCCTGTGAGGTGCTCATGCCACTTTTAGTTTAATTTAGAGATACTGCGCAGAAACAGAGCCTTCGGCCCACCGAGTCCGCGCTGACCCGCGATCCCCACACACTAGCACCATCCTACACGCCACGGACAATTTACAATCTTTACTGAAGCCAATTAACCTATAAACCTGTATGTCTTTGTAGTGTGTGAGGAAACCGGAGAAATCCCACGTAGGTCATGGGAAGAACGTACAAATTCCGTACAGACAGCACCCGTAGTCAGGATGGAACCCGGGTCTCTGGCGGTGTAAGGCAGCAACTCTACTGCTACGCCACCGTGCTGCGCAACCGTGCTGTAAATCTTGATATTTCGCTAAGGTTTGTTGCTGGAGAAAAACATTGTGCAATCGCACAAGCTGTGAGGATTGTGAAAGTGTCTGCAAGTCATGTCAGGCCCCAAGTGCAACTGAAGAGTTTGCTCTGGAAACTGACAAGGCAGTCCCTCAAACCCATCCCCACCTTGGACCGGACAAAACCCAGCAGTGTGAACATTGACTTCTCTAACTTCAAGTAGCCCTTGCTTTCCCTCTCTCTCCATCTCCCCCCCCCCCCTTCACAGTTCTCCCACCAGTTTTACTGTGAGATTACATTTTATCTTTGTACCGCCCACTCTCCCGCCATCAGTCTGAAGAAGGGTCTCAACCCGTAAAAAGTCACCCACTCCTTCTCTCCGGCGATGCTGCCTGTCCCGCTGAGTTACTCCAACATTTTGAGTCTACCCACCTTGGACCAGCAGCTGTAGTACTTATTATTACCGATTGAAGGAAGGCATCTTATGGGAATACATCTCCCTTTATAACATGGGATTCAATGGGAAATAGGGTTTTCCGATATGAAAAATCTCAATACAGACAGTGTCGATTGATTGAAAGACACAGCATGGAAACAGGGCTTTCAGCCCACCAAATCCATGCCGACCCGCACACTGGTTCCATGATATCCCACTTTCGCATCCGATACACTAGGGACAGTTCAGGGAAAACCCACGCAGTCACAGGGAGAACATACAAACTCTGTACAGATAGCACCCGTAGTCAGGAACGAACCTGGGTCTCCAGTGCTGTAGGGCAGCAACTCTACCGCTGCGCCACCTTGCCACCCTTGGTCAGCTCGGATGGGCAGGCCTTGTCTTTAATTAAGAATCTAAAATCAACCTCCTAAAGTAGACCTCCTGCTGAGTGTTTTCTGCATTTTCCGTTTCACCTAGATTTCCAACATCTGCAGTTTATTTTAGTTGTTTTCACTCTTTATTTTCAACTCTATTATGGTTTACCAGGTGGACGGAAGAAACAACTGAAAGAATTTCTCAAACCCTCCTGAAAACGTGTAACTTCTCCTCAAACCCTGCCTCGTGCCCCACTCAAAATGGAGGGAGAGCTTTGGGCACAACCTGAGAATCTTGAGTTCATATCTGATGAACGTGTAGAAGGCCATATGTTAACAGCATGTTGCAGTCAAGTGTAAAAAGCAGAAGTTTGGCACCATGTCCCAAACTAGCCACCCTCCCCTCTCCATCTGGCACCTCCTGCTCCATCTACAACATGATAGATTCAGCAGGTCCCACACTGGCCTTGTAAACCAGCTGACCGAATTGGAGTGGAAGCAAGTCATTCTCAATCCTGAGGGATTGCCTCAGAAGAAAGAGTTGTTTTATTGTAATTACTTTCAGAAAATATACATTTCAGCATATTGCCTCCTGGAAAAGTTATAACTAAACCTGTTTCCACCACAGTCCCAGCAGAGCGTTCAATCATAACTTGCCACGTAAACATTTTCTCCTTTGTCAACGCTTGTTCTGTTCCCAATTCCTTTATATTTGTGCTCTTTATGCCTTCTAACTGAAAACAGCCTATTTCGTTAGTCAAGATATCATCATTCAGACCACACTATTGGGCCTTAATTTTAATTGGCGAATTAAAACTAAACTACATTCAAGTCTTTAATCAGATTTCCATCTGCAGTTTCAGAGGAAAATAGCATAAAATTATAATTTAAAAAAATTACACATCTCCTCAGTTTAATATAGCAGACATTACTTCACTGGTCCACACAGACCATCAACCTTCTCATTTCAGTTGTTAATCAATATTAGCTGAGCCTACCTTAGCTAGAGAAGGATGAAAGTTTAACTCAGATTTCTGTTCCTGATTGCCATTCATTGAAATTGGATAATGGGTTTATGTGAATTCAAGAATTAACAGATTGTGATATGCTTCCGGTTAACACCATGCATTCTGAAAGGTCACATATTACAGTTGATTATTAGATTGCAGCTAGTAGGAGCAAGGAAGTGCATATGCTGGTTCATGCACAAAAGGACACACACAGTGGGGGAGTAACTCAGCAGGTCAGGAAGCATTCTGGCGAACATGGATCGGTGACGTTTCGGGTCATTGACCCTTCTTCAGACCCCGACTTCCCAGTCTGAAGAAGGGTCTTTACATGAAAGGTCACCTATCCATGTTCTCCAGAGATGCTGCCTGAGCCGCTGAGTTATTCCAGTGCTGTGTCATTAGAGTACAGCTACATGTGTTCAGGAGAGGAAAGCTGAGGAATTAAAACTGAAGTGATGTCTTGTTTTGAGAATCCATATTTCAGCACATTCTGTGTTGTGTTGTGATCAGGTATGTGAAATCCGTCAAAGCTTTTATCATTCTCTTTAGCCTATCTCCCAGAGATGCCACTTAACTTGCCAACAAAAATTTCACTTCCTCTTTGTGTAGGAAAGTCAGGATCAGTGCAACCTGAAGAAGGGTCTCGACCCAAAACGTCATCCATTCCTTCTCTCCAGAGATGCTGCCTGTCCCGCTGAGTTCCTCCAGCTTTTTGTGTCTATCTTCAGTGCATCCTTGACTCGTTTGAGTGCATGTTTTATGAATAGTTTGCGGCGCAGACCAGAGTCTGTGTGGTAATATTCACAATCACCACGCCTGCTGAATCCTTGAGAAAGAACAAAATATTGTGTTTAAGGTGAATTGTTCAATAAAAGCAAACAGCTGGAAGAATGAAACAAAGGAGGAACTTCTCCAGTTGATAATTTTACAGGAGAATCACAGTTGGATCACTGATAGACCTATTTTCACTTCCACTGTTAAGTACATAAATACTTTTCACTTCCTACTTGTAATCGGGGAAAATAAGAACTATGAAAGTGTTTGACAGTCCTGGAAAATGGGGAAAATCCTATGTTCTCTATTAAAGAAACTGTCCATTGGTAAAGAGCCCAATTGAATGTGGTGGCCTGAATATGTCTTGAGAACCAAATAAATAGTTTTCGGTGGAGAAGGGATTAAAGAACATTAATGTAACTATATTGAGAGCAGAACCAGTGTTGACAAAGGAATAATGTTTATGTGCTGAACTGTGATTGAATGCTCTGTCTAAGATAGTGGTGGATTAGATTCAGGAATAACTTTCATATGGTTGTTTTGGACTATCCCTGATGTGAGAACTTTGAGGAACAAACAACTGAATGTGATTGATTGGATGCCTCTTTGAAAAAGCTGGCAAAAGCACGATGAACCAAATCAGCTCCTGAACTACATCTGATCCAGTGTTTCTGCATGTGCAATGTATGATGCGTTGCTGAGTTTGGAGCTGAAGTGTATTGTCGATACAATGTTGGAACTCTTCCAATATTGGAACTTTGGCTGGTGCTTCACCTTAACTGAGCTCTTGATACGACCAAAGTTTGACACAAAAAGCTGGAGTAGCTCAGCGGGACAGGCAGCATCTCTGGCAAAAAGGAATAGGTAATGTTTCGGCTCGAGGCCCTTCTTCAGAACCTTTTTGATACCACTGCTGCGTATACAAAACTTTCCCTACATTCACAAGTGATTGTGGCGATAATAAAAACACCACAAAAAGAAAAGGCAAATATTTGGATTAACAAAGCTTGTTTAGATTTAATTATTTACTTTCAAGGTTGAGGTGAAGATATACACAAAAAGCTGGAGTAACTCAGCGGGACAGGCAGCATAACTGGAGAGAAGAATGAGTGATGTTTCGGGTCGAGACCCTTCTTACTGTGCTATCAAGGTTCAGGTGCTGTGTAATGGACATGAATGTAAATCAATGAACATAGGTGGAGGAGTAGACCCTTGATCATTTACCATCTTCTACCATTTAAGAAGATCGTGACTGATCTGCTACCTCCGCTGTACTTTCCTCCTGCTCTCCATATCTCCTGATTTTCTTAAAGTCCAAAAATCCATCAGTCTCTTCTTTGAACATAAACAAGTTAACATCAGGAGCTATCTGGTGAATTTTCTTTAGATTTGATTGCTATTTCATATGCTGGATAATCCAAATTCTTCCCCTGCGCAAAATGTGTTAAAGCCTTCTAGTTGATACTGCAGAGCAGTCATTCAGAAATCATATTGCAAGACACCTTCAAGACTGAACCATCAAAATAATAGGATGCTTCAGCCATGACAGAGATTGAAGTGCAAGAAGCTGTAGTTCTCTTTCCTTTAAAGCCCATGAGCTTTCAAGTTTGAGAGCAAATTTGTGTAACTCGCTATCACAGGAGAGGTTTGAAACACATAGAAAACACAACAGACAACGTTGTGGATTTACTATCTGTACAGTGTTGGTGCACCTGTACATGTGCTGTATCAAAGCATGTTGAGAAGTAAGGTTAGATGAACTAGTCCTGAATTGAACATTACAATTAATTCCATTGTCCCTTATTGGATAAGGTAACTCGATCTGACCAAGGATTAGATATTAGCAGAGAAAGCAACAATAAGCCAAGGTTCCTCACAATCCAGGGTTCCCTGCTAGAGACATCCTAATCTTTCTTTTTGCTACTTTCTTCTTGTTGCCATCATGGGATTCAGTAACCGATTAAGAACTACAGATACTTTTGTTCAAGAAAATCCCACAGAGTGCTGGAATAACTCAGAACATGGAGAGATGATGTTTCGTGTCGGGACCCTTTGGTCTGAAGAAGGTTCCCGACCTGAAACTTCACCTATTCAGGTTTTCCAGAGATGTTGCCTGGCCGACTGAGTTACTGAGCCTATTAAGAATGCTAACTGAATCTAGAAGGCCATTTACCGTCGGATCATTTTGAGTGAGCTCTTGAGACGAATCAGGGCAAACTCGGGGAGAACTCTTGAATGAACCCGTACAGTGGGACAGAACTTTAACTCTGCGCCATTTTTGGCAGCTGGTGGGGTTGAGAATGCAGTCCCCAACAAGCCCTTTGATCCAACTTGCCCTAGCTGTACAGAGAGTGAGAGTTCGAGCCCAACCATCGAAGGTTCGAGAGACAAATGGCTTGACCACAAGATGGCGCCACGATGTGTTCCTTTGTTTTTGAAATATTTATCATTGGAATTAAAATAAATAAAAATGACTGATAAGCTTTTTCCCCTCCCTGGAGCCCACTTTCATCATCTGTTTCTGCAGTCTGTGGACTCGCAATTGTAATCAATTGCTAATTGGTTCCATAGATGAAATTCAGCTGCTCGAGCCCCTTTAACCTGCTCCCCACCCCCACCCCCGTATGCCCATGCGTATGGATAACATTTTCCAAAAGAAAATTTCCATTTGGCAGAAATGAACAATTCATAAAATTGTTTACGTCCAAGTACGGCTGTGTAGGCTTACTGAGCATCCTATGGCAGTGGAAGGTTTGGCAATGTTACTGTTTTGCTAAGATTCATTGCCTCTGCCGTTTGGCTTCGTTGCTTTCATTTGATTGAGGACTGCATATGGTTTTTGCTATCCCTTGACGTCAACCAGTAAGTGTATCAGATAGAATTGGGTTTCAAGTTCAGTTTCTATGGTATAGGGTTTGAAGCTGATTCTATTTTTCCATCTACTCCCTATCCCCAGTAATTTAAATGTCTCACTATTTCAGGCTCTCTTGTATCATCGCATTCTGACGAGACATGAAAGTGACTCAAGTGCAGACCTCTGCCATAACTTGTCCTGTGGGCAGTAGTTTTTCTTCCCACTTGCCCTTGGATAATCTAATTGAAATTAAGTGTTTGAGATGGGAAGTGATTTTGCAAAGAAGTGCTATCAGAATAGATTAGGTTCAGTTCACTTGCTGCTCTGTGATTTACAGCTAGGTACTGGCAACACAATTATAAGTGGGACCATTGTGCAGTGTTTATATGTTGCAAAATGGAGCTTTGTATGACTGGCTGGCCAGTCACAGCCTGTCAATCTTCTTTCAATTGTTATGTTGCACATTTAATAATTGAAAGAAAAATCTTCAGATTTCACTCTTATTTCTTTCATTTTGTCCTTTCATTGCGTTGTAGAGATGCAGTTCCCTCAATGTTCATTATCCCCCTATGTATCTGCATGTTTTATTATTTTTTAGTTTTTTAGAGATACAGCGTGGAAACAGTCCCTTCGGCCCACTAAGTCTGCGCCGGCCGGCGCTCCCCGCACATTAACATTATCCTACACACACTAGGGACAATTAAAAAAAATAAAACATTTACCCCATCCCAATTAATCTACAAAGCTGTACGTCTTTGGAGTGTGGGAGGAAACCGAATATCTCAGAGAAAACGCACGTAGTCACGGGGAGAACGTACAAACTCCGTACAGACGGAGCCCATAGTCGGGATCTAACCCGGGTCTCTGGCACTGCAATCGCCGTAAGGCAGAAACTCTACCGTTGCGCCCTAAATGGCCAATTCTGTTTGGGATCCAATTTAGGCAGACTGACATTAAGAATGTGAGGACAGGATGTAAGAAGGTAAGGCTATAGTGAAGTCATGTAATAGAGGTCCATGGAGCACATAAGCTTTAAACATATCCGAACACCCATAGATTTACTTATTTTCATCGAGATTCATCCCTGATGATCACGTATCTCATTCCAGATTGATTCTCGCATTCTTGACCTGAAGATCCAGAGTCCAATTGATCCCCCCTAACTCTCGGTAGACCAGTAGGCTTCTTTGCTCAAAATTGTTGGTTATCACCATAATCAGTGGTTATTGGGAACACAAGATTGATTTTCTGACATTTGGTCAAATGTCCATATTCTCAAGGTCGAATTGGGCAGAAAGGCCTGTTTCCATGTTGTATGACTCCATGACTCAACTGGGTCAGAATGGCTTAAGAAAACCTCACTCCTTAAGTTTAAAGCATTTCACAGAATGTTTTAATCTTCTGTTGACCTTGAGATCTTCACAGCTTTCTTGAACTCAATGAGGAGTGCACCTTTGCTAAACATTCATTCTTGCCTCATCCTATGGAATTAGTAATATTGTTTAGTTTAGTTTCGGGAAACAGGCCCTTCTACCCACTGATTACCTGTACACGAGTTCAATGCTATCCCAGTTTTGAATCCTATACACTGGGGGCAATTTACAGAAGCCAATTAACCTACAAACCTGCATGTCTTTGGAATGTGGGAGGAAGCTGGAGCACCCGGAGAAAGCCCATGGTCACAGGGAGAACGTACAAACTCCATACGGACAGTACCCGCGGTCAGGATCGTACATAGGTCTCTGGCACTATAAAGCAGCAACTGTACCGCTGCACCACTGTCTTTCCGTCCTCCACAATGTGTAGACCAGCGGTGCAGGAAGGGAGTTAACACCCAGTTAATGGGTTTGCTAGTTGACCATTGCCTTTCACGTTAAATGGTGGTATCTACTTTGCTGTGTAGTCGCAAGCAGGTAGAATTTTCCACTTGTATTGTTGCAGAAAGGTTTGATTCTGCCCCTCATAGAGACAACTTTATTACTCTTATACCTCTCAGCAGAGAGCTTGCTGCAAGTATCTGCATTCAACCGACCGGCACCTAGAACTGTACACTAAACAAAGCAGGAAAGAGAGTCTTTTGTTCCGACTGATTTGTCTGAAGTTAAAAGAAAAATGAACCGGAAGGGTTAGAAGCTGCAGCCCACCACAACTCATCCTCCTGGCTGTCTTGCCCCATGTTAAGGCGGTATAGCTATTCTTGGGGGAATCGACTGAAGGATTTTGCGTGGATTTGTCCACAGTCATTAATCACAGACCAGGTAGTCACTTGGCAACTGGCAAAATATTTGTCAGACTGTAAAATAGGAAGCACGTTGAGGGATTGAGCTACCAGACAGGAACATGCTCAGTGAGCAACATGCATAAGGGCGACAAGCAGAAGACGGCTTTGAATGCCTTCACACGACAGGAAAGGCGCCCGGGAAGGGGATAATAAGGCAAGGGGCAGGAAATCCTTAATGTTGCTGGTAATCTCTGTTAAATATGTAACTTGCAGCAGAACCTAAAAGATATAATGAATTTGGTTGCACAATGCCTGTAATGTTGACCAGATTTTTGTCTTTCACTTCCATGAATAGATATTTAATATTTTTGTCGAAGGTTGATTCCCACTGTAGATGAAAATGTTTTCAGTACTTTGGACAAGCCTTTTTGTTTGTTGCATATCCCCACATCGTGGCATAGGTTGCATAAATGAAAGGAACTTCAAAGAAGTGCAGATTCTGGTTTAAACCGAAGATAGACACAAAATGCTGGAGTAACTCAACGGGACAGGAGGCATCTCTGGAGAGAAGGAATGCATGTGTGATGTTCCGGGTCGGGACCCTTCTTCAGACTCCCGACATCATCCATTCCTTCTCTCCAGAGATGCTGCCTGTCCTGCTGAGTTACTCCAGCATGCAAAGTAAAGTGGTTGCGTTTAAAATTTAAGGGTAAATTTTGTTTTTAATATTTTGTCTCGCTGGTGCAAAGAGTACATTTATTCACTGCCAGTTGAATAACTGATGACACTGTCTTTTTGTGTCGTTGCTGCTGAGGACAAACATGCAGGAATTATTCTCTGCTATTGCCTGGAATTAAATAATGTGCTGAAATGTGTGGATTTATTGTGCAATGGTTTGTTAGCTGCAAATGCGGAGTGTGCCATTGTGTGAGAGTTGGCAGGATAAAGTATGGTGCGGTTAATGCCTGGTGTGTATTCTCTGCCCCCTCATTCCCTCCTCCACCCACCTTAGCACCAAAGCTGTGCTAATATTCTTCACCAACAGGCACCAAGCTGAGCTTCAGTCTCTGGTGGTACAGCGGTCCATGAAGAAGAGTGTTTGTTCTGTGTATGGCAATTAAACCTCAGGTGATGAATCTTGAGGGCCCACCACAAGTAACCTTTTCACATTTGGAGACATTTAACAGTGTTGAAACAGGTAAAAAACTTATTGAAAATATATACAGTTATTTAAAAAAAAAAATAAATTTACTTAAAATCACATTTACCCAATATAAGCAAATGTAAAAAAAAACCTAAAACCAATCCACTGAGCTGAACATGGATTCAATTTACATTGACATGCCCATTCAGTTGAATAGGGTTGCATTAAATAAAACAACCGTGGGTGGTGTTAAATTGAAGGGTGAGATGCAAAGTGTGGCAGGCCCCTCTGCACAGACACGACGAACTCTGGCCCTAGTGTTGAGCCTGATGGCACAGCACGAGTTTGGACACTCAAGCCAGTAATGTTGTGACCTCTACAGAACTGCCTTCAGTTCATCTCTTGTGGGCCAATGTTTTACAGTTGTTTTATTGCCAGCAGGTTATGTAATTCAACCTCTGGAGAAATCTTCAGACATTTGTGGGGAGGGGGGGGGGTTTCCACGATACTGCATTGTGTCACGTTTTATTATGTAGGAAGCAACTGCAAATGCTGGTTTAAATCGAAGATCGACACAAAAGGCTGGAGTAACTCAGTGGGACAGGCAGCATCTCGGGAGAGAAGGATGACGTTTCGGGTCAAGACCCTTCTTCAGACTCTGTCTAGTTGCTGTCTTTTTTTAGCTTGCATCTGGATGAAGCTTTGAAATTAAGAATTTTTGTGGTCATAATTTGAAAATAATTGGCTGTTCCACAGTATTTTAGAATCATATGGCGCAGAACTAGCATGTCTATGCTGACTGTTAGAGATATTCAATTAATTTTACACCTTTCCTTCATGGGCTAATTTATTTTTCCATTTTGAAATGTATATCACGGGTCTTGGCAGATATATTTGCGCCATCGTTAGCGATGGATAGGGTCCTGGAATACTGGAGGGTGGCTAACGTCGTGCCTTAATTTAGGAAGGTCTACAAGTGCAAGCCAGGGAACCACGGGCTGGCCGGTGAGCGTTAACATCAATAGTGTGAAAATTACCAGAGGAGATTCTGAGGGTCTACCAGCATTTGGAAAGGCGGAAACTGATAAGGGATAATTGGCATGGCTTTGTGTGTGGGAAATTGTGTCCCAAAAATCTGATTGCATTTTTTTTTCGTGTGTTTACAAAGAGAATTCAAGCCACAGGGTGGTCCACGTTGTCTGCAAGGTATTTGACAATGACCTGCATGGTAGACTAGTCTATAAGGATAGATCACATGGGATCCAAGGTAGGAGACAGAGACTGAGACTGGAGGATTGTTGTTTAGATTTGAGGCCTGTAACCAGCGGTGTGTGGCAGGGATCAGTGCTGACTCCACTGTTGTTTGTCATCTGTATTATCCGATGTGGATGACAATGTTGTTGACACAGTTACATTTTTGGATGACACCAAAATGGGTGGTGTAGTGGACAGTGGAGAAGATGAACGAAGGTTACAACAGGATCTAGATCTACTGGGGAATTGACCAAGGAATGGTAGATGGAACTTAACTTGGAAAATGCAAGGTGTTGCCTTTTGGTAAGTGAAGCCAGGACAGGACTTGTACAGTAAATGAAGGTACTATGGAGAAGAGGGACCTAGGGGTACAGGCACATAATTCCCTGCCAAGTGGCCACTCAGGTAGGCAGGGTAGTGAAAAAACAAATTTGGCTTCATCGGCCAGATATTGCAGTAGTTGAAATATCACATTACAACTGGACAAGTAATTTGTGAGACTGCACCTGGCGTACTGTGCAGGACTCTGGTTGCCCAGCTATGGAAAGGATGTTATTAAGCTGGAAAGGGTGCAGAAAAGGTTCACAAGAATGTATCGGGGCTAAAAGTCAAAGTCAAAAGTCAAAAGAGTTTATTGTCGTGTGTCCCTGACAGGACAATGAAATTCTTTCTTTGCTAAGCACAACAGAACATAGTAGGCATTGACTACAAAACAGATCAGTGTGTCCATATACCATTATATACGTAAATACACACATGAATAAATAAATTGATGAAGTGAAAATTACAGATAAAGGGGTATTAATGTTCAGAGTTTTGTCTGAGCCAAGTTTAATAGCCTGATGGCTGTGGGGAAGTAGCTATTCCTGAACCTGGTTTGAACCTAGAGGGTTTGAGATATAAAAAGAGGTTGGATAGGCCGAGGAGGCTGAGGGTTAACCTGAGAGAGGTATATAAAATGGCCAGGGGAGTCAATAGGCTGGATGGTCACGGTCTCTTTCCCAGAGAACGGGAGTCTAAAACTAGAGAGAATGGATTTAAGGTGACAGCGGAAATATTTAAAAGGGAACTCAGGGACAACTTTTTCAAATGAATGGTGGCATGCTGAAACAAGCTCCCAGTGCTATGGCAGCAGGCACAATTAGGAAACATTTGGACAGGTTCTTGGATGGGAAAAATAAAAGATGGTTTAACATATTGGCTGAAAGATTGACATCAAAATATTTTCCTTTTTTAAGATTGACAGAATCAATTTCTCTTTTGTTGGGTTATAATTACATCATTTATGTTTGTAATTTATGCAATGTGCGTCTGTTTTGTTTACCTATTATCTCTGAGCTGTCTAGCCACACTTTCCCTTCCAAAAGCTTGAACTGAATTATTTAATTTGAAACTGCTGGGTGACTTGGCACCAAGTAAGTAGTATCTGAAGTTTAATTGACTGCCCTGAACCCTCCCCTACATCTTGTCTAGACTGGATCTGCAATAGTTGTATCCGAATGGGATGTTTCTTTTAATTCACTATTGATTAAAATTGATTTGTAACCTTCCGTAGAATGATAGATCTATGGCTGGTGCCAGGGTTATGTAATTTAATTTTTTTTCAAAACACAAAGTGCTGGAGTAATTCCTAAGCCGATGCCAAGATGGTAAAATGGAAGAATTATATTCTGTTGTCAACTCCCTTGAGACAGCAAATCTTTCATACTCTTTTCATCATTGCCGGCCAATTCAAACAAGCAAACTTCAGGAGCTAACACCCCAAATACCATCAGCATGTGTCCCATCCCACACAGGGTGTGAACACTCTAGATCACTGACTGATCAGCTGTTGGTGCTGTTCGTGGCTGCTTACAGGCAGAGATTGAAGAACGAGGCACCAGCTCAGACAGTGATAAAGCAATAGCCTCGTCGTAGACTCATACAGCATGGAAACAGGCCCTTCTGCCCAACTTACTCACACCAACCACCGTGTCCCATCTGCACGTCCAACCTGCCTGTGTTTGGCCCATATCCCTCCAAACCTGTCCTGTCCAGTTACCTGTCTAATTGTGTCTTAAACATTGCTATAGTCACTGCCTCAACTACCTCCTCTGGCAGCTGGTTCCTTACAGTTAGATCCAAAAAGTTACCCCTCAGATTCCTATTAAATCTTTCCCCCTTCACCTTAAACCAGGCCTGTGGAGGCTGAGGGTCTACTTCAAGACTGCTGAGTCAGTGGACTGGAACATGGTGAAGACCACTTCATCCATCCTGAATGAGGCTCAGTCATCACCGATGTTAGTGAGGTGGAATTGGTCACAACATTTACTCCACCCTGACCCTCAACACGGGTGCACCTCAAGGTTATGTCCTCAAGGCCCTGCTCAGCCCCTTGTGCACCCAGCATTGTGGGCCCAAGTTTAGCACCAACTCAAGCTTTCAGTTCACCAACGATGTAAGCTGGATCAATAACAATGGATGAGACTGAGTACAGGAAAGAGATCAGGAACCTGGCACAACAACCTAATCCTTGACATCAAGACAAGAGAGTTGGTTGTTGATCTTAGGAAGCAGGACTGGGAGGGGGGGGCAGAGTGGAGGAACACAACGCTGTCCGTATCAACAGAGTTGCTTTGAAGGTGGTCAACCACTTCATGGTCCTTTCACCAGCCATATCACCATCAGCCAAAGAAAGACACAAAAAGCTGGAGTAACTCAGCGGGACAGACAGCCTCTCTGGAGAGAAAGAATGGGTGATGTTTCGGGTTGAGACCCTTCCTCAATTGAAGGGAAATGAGAGATATAGACGATGATGTTGTAGACCTAGGCCAGAAAGGTCAGTGTGGGAATGGGAAGGGAAATTAAAGTGTTTAACAACCGGGCGATCAGGTCGGTTCAGGCGGACTGAGTGAAGGTGTTCAGCACGAGGCTATTGCTTTACCGCCGTCTACGTTTGGTCTGGTCCGTTCACTCTGATGCTGAATTCAAGAAAGCACACCGGCATATTTACTTTCTTAATCATCTGAGAAGATTCAGCAGGTCCACAAGTATTCTCTCGAGCTTCTACAGATGTGATATAGTTAGTACACTAACAGGATGCATCTCGGCCTGGTGTGGCAACTGCTCTGCTTTTGGCCATCTCAACTTACAGAGAGTGGTGAACACAGCCCAGTGTGTTATAGGCTTGCCACTTTCTTCCATCCAGTCCATCCTCATGTTGCCCAGCCGTTCTCTTTGCTCTCTCCTACTTTCTGAGAGGAGATGCAGGAGTTTGAAAGCCGGATGTCCCGATTTGAGAATTGCTTCTTCTCCATTGCAATCTGACTCTTGATCCAATCTGTCTGGAGAAGGGTCTCGGCCCTAAATGTCACCTATTCCATTTCTCCAGGGATGCTGCCTGACCCGTTGAGTTACCCCAGCACTTTGTGTGTCTCTCTTGAACCAATCACCTCTTTCACACCCCCTTTCCTGGAGGTGCTGCCACCTACTCTAACTCCTAATTGCACCTCATCTGGTTATTTTGATCATGATCTTTAGGTTTTTTTGTAATACAATCTGACATGATTCACCATTCTGCTGTGGTATCTATTACTGCGTACACTGTGTACCCTGAGCTTCATGCAAACAAGGAATTTCGTTGCACCCTAGTGTACACCACAACAAACTAATCTGAATCTGATGTGAGAACAGCTTGTTAACAACTGAAATTGTTTGACATTGTAATAGAATATTTGAAACCTTACTGCACAAACTGTTTAAAACAATGTATGTTGTTCTCTGGCTGCAGCCTTTCCATTTATGGTGCATGGTGGACTGAGAACTGCTGACTCAACTCTGGACAAAAATAAATGTCCATTTTAAGACCCATTCCCCCCCTCCCGCCCTCCCCGTGGATGTAAAAGGGAAGGGGAAATGATTTAAAATATTAATTGTAGATGACGGTGCTTTAGTCTTGGGATATATTCATTCAGCTAAAAGGGTCAAATTTTACATCCCTTCATCCCTTGTTGGTTTTACCACAACTTTATCATTTGGAATCAAGTCTAGTCTCTCACGCTTGGGATTTGTTTGCCATCGGATACCTCTTGTATTCTTTCGGTATTCTGAGGCACACTCGTACTAAAGTGTTGTTATTGCAATACAGGCAACCTCAATGTTATAACATGGATTATGATCCGAGAAAATGGTCTGTATCCTGATTTTTTCCAAAACGTGAAGCTGTGTCTTGAAGTTGAAAAATATTACATTTTGTGTTTACTTTTTTCGCACAATTGCAAGAGTGAATTGTATTTGATTTTTCACATTTTTGGGTGATAATTGTGAGGGTGAATTTCCATCACATGAATGGCCATAATATGGGGGGTTGTGTCTGCACTCTTTATATTGTTGTGCATTGAATCTTTCAGTGAAGGTCTCAGTAAGTTTTATTAAAGGGATGATGTTTTATTGAAGTGATGAGTAATGTGACGTTCACTGAAACGCTGAATGAATGTGTTTTTAATTAGCCTCCAGATGTATTTTATGCAACTGACATTTTTGTCTGCCGAACAGTAAAGTGATGGTGTCTGAGGACATGTCTGTCTGTCTTCCTCACAGGTAATTTCCTGTATGGCAGTTTGATGTGAGCGTTTCCAAGATCTGTGGGGACATATAGTTAACAAGTGATCAAACAGAAACACAGAAACTTGGTATTTCTGTTTTAGTTTTTGCCTTGAATCCCCATATTCTTATCAGCCTGTTTACACAAGCCCTTGGTCAGATTCTTCGTGTGGTTTTGAACTGCTTGAAGACCTGTGCTGTCAGAGTGTAGGCATGTTCTTTACAAAAGGATGTGGGCTTTCTCCTGAAGTCAAAATGTGGTCAAAATCTGCAGAAAAATCGGGTGTGATTTTGGTTCAATATATTCAGATATGATGCAATTTTGAACTCTAAGCTCAAATCTGCTCTGCTCAAAGCAACACAGTCGCAGTTCCCAGTTTGACATCACTGAAAGGGCTCATTCCTGATGCATTCTCGCAAATTCCTTGCAATTAAGCAATTGCGGTTGTTTTAATTAAAAACAGACTTTGATGGTAAACTTTGGAATGCCAGTTTGATTTCCTGACCTGGAATCCCTTCTCCTGTAGCGTCTGCTTTCACATTTCAGAAGATTGTTTGCTCCGTATGCTGAGTAAGGGTGTTGTTTGAGTGCATGGGCTGTTGATGTAGGAAATCAATTTTAGGGACCGCCCGCAGTTATCCCACCTTGTGAAGGAAACGGGCCCTTCGGCCCACCGAGTCTGCGCCGACCAGCGATCACCCGTACGCTAATTCTATCCTACATACTAGGGACAATTTACAGAGGCCAATTAACCTACAAACCTGCACGTCTTTAGACTGTGGGAGAAAACCGGAGCACCTGGAGGAAACCCACGTGATCACAGGGTGAACGTGGGAACTGCGTACAGACAGCACCCGTAGTCAGGATTGAACCTGGGTCTCTGGCGCTGCAAGGCAGCAACTCTACCGCTGCGCCCGCACCATCCACTTTGTTAACAACATCTCTATGAACTCATCGCACCTGATCCACTGGGAGGTAAAGGCAAACCAAGATTGCAGCTTAAATGAGTGAAACCATATTGGGAGAGGCCCCAGCGATGGCACTTAATTAAATAACAAAGAATAATGAATGGCTCAATAAAATTAAAATTAACATCCTAAGCAAATAATCCAGTATTTAATCTACAGAAACAGTACACAGAAGTTACACCAAGCACAGCCCTAAACTGGATGGTAAACAGGAAAAAGGTGACGTGGCCATACTTTTCACCAATGGAAATATCAGTCGTGTTCAAATTTCATTTAACAATGGAAGTTAAAGATAATGACCAACGCCTGCCCCTCGCCCCTAACCCCCCACATACCCCATGTTACTTTCCAAGGCAGAAGAGCAACATACATGAAGCAATAATAGTACAATAACCATTATCCCAAAACCAGGAGATCAATATATAAATTGTTACAATTAATAGCAGTAATATGTTCAGATAAAGGAGGGAAGACATATACTGCTTAACTAAAAATGAAATCAGTGTGTGCATGCAATCTTAAAACGCAATGAAATCCGTCAGCCTAAAGGAGGTGAAATGCATTGCACTTCAAACACATCAGTACCTCGGCCTTTCAAAAAAGCCTTTGCAGGAGCATCAACAGTAATGAAATGTAACCTGGTTGGTCAACGCATACTTGTGATGTGCAACAGTTCATTATAAATACGTGTTAGATGTAACTTGGGTACGGTTAGTGAAGTTGTTTACACCACTTTTAGTGACTTCCTATTGATTGATTATCTTCCTGCTGTACATGGTCTTCATTGATTCCAGACAGGGGAACGATTCTCTGTGGGCTCGATAGATGTGCGGAAAATGACAAGATGCTGTTTGTCAATTTTTCTGAATTGTCAGCGCCAACTGATCAAATGTTTTTTCTCTGCACAGCTCTAAAAGATGGGTGGGAAGACTCAATGATTTGATTCAAACCACCAAATGCTATTAAAATAAGAAAAACAGATGATTCTGGTAATGCTGCAGGTATCTAGTACCTCAGCAAACTGTGGGAATAGATGGACTGAGATCAGTACAAATTTAAGAAACGCTATAGTGTTCTTTAACTCCATAGTAAGTCTTTTCAGAGGCTATTTTTTCTGGTTTGTGTATTGCCTTGGAAAGGCTGGATGAAAGTGTAGAGTGATAGGTAGATGAAAGAGAAAATCGATGAATGCCAGTATCTTCTTTTCTTTTTTCATCATGTCTTCAAAAGTCAAATCTGGTACGTTAGGTATTTTGCCATTTCAGTTAAATGGTGCTGAACGCAAGCTTCATTTAAAACGTTACGTGCTTATGTTGAAGCAGATGGAGCACTGATTTGCAAGGTTAAACCAGGAAGGTTGATGCAGTTGGACCTTTGGTGTGGTATATGGAGAGGACAATGGATAGCATTAATGCATTACAACACAGCGGTCGTAGTCAGAGGTTAAGACGTCGTCATCAATCACATCAGAACCTCTCTAGCCTACTGGCGTATCACTTACTTATTAAGTCACTTCCTTGGAAAGCAATACTGAGTGGTTTGGGGCAATCTGGCTCGACAACGTATGCTCTATCTGGAGAAAATAATTTTGTGGGTGCAGTAAATATAACAGTAATGAGTCTGAAGAAGGGTCTCGACCCGAAACGTCACCCATTCCTTCTTTCCAGGGATGCTGCCTGTCCTGCTGAGTTACTCCAGCTTTTAATGTCTATCTTTGGTTTAACCCAGCATCTACAGTTCCTTCTTACACACCATAACAGTTACGATTACCTTAAAACTAACCATCAGGCTCACAGCTTTTCACATGCTGTGTCTTCCCAGTCTGGTCTTTGTGACTCCAGACCCACCATTGTACTTCACTTTAAATTACCACCTCATTTCAGGGTTATTGGGGAGTGCTTGGGAAGGAACTGCAGATGCTGGCTTACACCGATGATAGACACGAAGGGTCAGGCAACATCTCTGGAGAAAAGGAATAGATGATGTTTCGGGTTGAGACCCTTCTTCAGACTGAGCCCAAGAGGGTCGATGGCCATCCGGAGGAATTCAAAAGGAGGGGAACCGGTGGAGGTGGGAGAAGGGGTCATCACTGGATGGTGAGGACTCTTTGTCATAGAAAAAGGCGCGGAGGCAGAAGCGACGGAAGAAAAGCTCTACATTGTGGCGGACCCGGAACATAGTCTGGGAATGAGAGTGCCACAGATTTTGTGTTGGGATTGTATTTGCGTTGTGAACCAATAAAGTTAGAGCAGATATGTGAAGTGGTTAAAATCTTCATTCCCTCCAACTTGCCTGTCAGGCTGGCGCTACATCAGCTGCAGATGACATTTAGCCAGCCCTGCTCAGCAGTTCAACAAGAAAAGGTTGAGTAATAGATTTCGAAGAGGAAGAGAAGAATCTCCTTTAAATGAAAGCAATACATTACAGGAAATTGAGATACTGACAATGTATTCTATCTTTTCATAAGTAAACCCATATGGTGAAACAAATTATTGCAGCATTTCTGCCAAGCGCATTTAGTCAGAATGTGCGAACTAACAAGCGAATTGCAAACTACCATGTTTTTCACTTGAACTCAAATTGTTGAAGACAGTGAAGGAAATAACCTTGCAGAGCACAGATAATCTGACATATTTCAATTGCCACTGGAATGAAGATTTGTTTGTAAGTGCATTATTAAATCTTTGTCTGTTACTTTTTCTCGGGAGAATTTTCTAGAGTCCCTTGTGATAGAGTATGACTTGTGTTCACTGCCGTTCTGTGAAGGCTGCGAGACCTAGAGGCACTACCAAGGGAGAGGTGCTTGGATGCTTTGGAGATCGTGTATTCCTTAAGCTATCTACGCAGAGTTTCTGCGTGATCCCAGTGTGTGATCTTGGGGTTCTCAATATCATCCAGAATGCTTCTTTTCCATTCTCAGTGCTCATGGGTTAGGATTCCCATGAGTGGTTGGGAAAATGACACTTTTTCCAAAGTGACATTGTAAGCATTCTTGAATCTTTCCTCCATCTACCTCATCATCTCTTGCGGTTCCGGAGCTTGGAGTAGAGTGTCTATTTTTGAGGTCTGGTATTGGAATTCAAACAGTACGCCAGGTCCACGATACTGACTGAGTGCAATGAAGGCCTTAAGGCTGGGGATGTTTGTCAGGAAGAGGATGCTAACATTAGTTGATTTATCTTGACAATGGCTTTGGAGGATTTTGCGGAGTGGTTTTTTGATGTCCCACCGTGCGTTGAGCCTTCTGCTGCAAGTAGTCCGTGACAAAGAAGCATAGAGGAGGGCAAACCTCTCTGCTGCCTGATAGACCGTGTGCTGAATACGGTGCTGGCTGGTTGCAAGTGTTGGCGGATGTCACCATTGACGTCCGTCTTTGCTGAAGGACAGTTCCTAAACTGTGTGACGTGATCTAAGTTTTCCATGGTGCCCCCCGTAAAGTTGTGGAGTGGTGTAATGCACACTCGACATAGAGTTGGTAGATAACCTTGCTTTGTGTATGAAGGAACTGCAGGTGCTGGTTTATACCAAAGATCGACACAAAGTGCTGGAGTAACTCAGCGGCACAGGCAGCATCTCTGGAGAAAATGGATGGGTGATGTTTCGGGTCGGAACCCTTTTTCAGACTGGCTGGAGAGTGGTCTGAAGAAGGGTCCCGACCCGAAATTGTCACCCGTCCTTTTTCTCCAGAGATGCTGCCTGACCCGCTGAGTTACTCCACTTGTGTTTATCTTGCTTTGTACATGTCACGTGTAAGGTCCCTCATTTGCTTTAGAGAATGAGTTGACAGTGACTTGAAACCTGGCCTCTGATGGTACACATAAGCAAGCATGGTCCTTGTGCTACAGCTGGGTGGCTTAAGATGGGGTGACCGTGGTTCTTGAATATAGTTTGACAGTTTCCTGCACATCAGCTGCCCCACTTCAGTGGGAATCTGTTTGGAGGTGAGGTGCAGCAGAATGGCAAAAAAGATTGAGAAAAGAGTTGAGGTATGAAGCATCCTTGCTTGATACCAGTCAGATAGATTGGATGATACTGCTGGAATGATTAAATAGCAGACTGCCAATCCACCAGAGGGCGCATGCATTAAATGTAATATGTGCCACAGTTTTGCTGAAGAAATGATATCTCCCTCAATCTGCTGGAGCAATGCTCCTTGGTCATGTTGTACAGGCAGATTGCAAATGGACTTCACTGTAGCTAAATTTACTTTGATTGGCGTGAACAATTTATATTTCTTATGGGCAAAATGTAGCTTAGTTAACTTGGCAAATTGCAAATGGTTTGGGTGGTTTTACCTGGCAAACCGCTAAGAAAAATATTCCTCAGCTTCTACTAAAGAACAAAAGAGTGGCAGTTGTGTGCTGTAGATGCCAACTGTTGCAGAGGTGATAGAAAATCAAAATTTCATATTTAATCCATGTGTTTAGGAGGCAGAGATAAGCCATGATTGAATGGCGGAGTAGATTCGATGGGCCAAATGGACTAATTCTACTCCTATAACTAGTGAACATTCCAAGTGCAAGCGATAGGTGATTTCAATTAGCCTGATATTAACTGGGAAACAATCTGAAAACAAAATGCAGAAGTACTACAGTGCATTGGGAGATGGTTTTATGCAGTTTGTAGTAAACCCATGCGACCCGAGAGAGACTAGGAAAATTGACTCAAAAGTCATTTAATGGATGGAATCAGAGTATAATGCTAACATGTGGTTTTACAACTGATAGGCTATTCAAACAGGGTTCCACAGAGATTCATATTTGGTCCCTTGCTGTTAGTAAAATATATGAATGATTCAAACTATAGAGCAATTGATCATAACATTTGCATATGATGCAAAAAGAAATTGACTGTAGTCAACAGCAAAGGATAAAACTTTGGATTGCAAGAACACATCATTGGACAGTTCAGGTACTGGGAAGAGTTGTGTAGGAAGGAACTGCAGATGCTGGTTCAAACCGAAGATAGACATAAAAAGCCGGAGTAACTCAGCTGGGACAGGCGACATCTCTGGAGAGAAGGAATGGGTGAAGTTTCGGCTCGAGATCCACCTTCAGACATAGAAGAGTTGTAGGTCTTGTGCTTAATTTGGAGAATTATGAGTTGGAGAATTTAGTGAAGGATCAACAAAGCGAGTGAATGGGAAATCAATGGGAGTGTACTGAGAGGTGTGGAAGAACACATCAATCTAGGTGTCCATAATGGTAACATGGAAAAGTTATTTGTTAATGCATGCACTATAAACACAGGGGGGGACTTGTAACAGGCCAGGTTAGGCCATAACTAGAGCACCACGTGCCGTTCTGGTCACCATATTGCAGGAACAATGTGATTGCAGACGGGATTAACGAAGATGTTGCCAGAAGTGGAAAATTGTGGTGGTGAAGAAGCATTAATTTGGTTTGGTTTGTTTACTTGAGGTAAATAAGAATGTCCTCTATCTCTCAGCAGGGCAATTAAAAAGGAAGGTGCATACATATAGTAATTGGTAAAGGGGAAATGGGAAAGAAGAGGTCAGTAGGGGTTGGTACTCATTGTGAGACAGAATGGTAGAGGCAGTAATTCTCATCAGATGTAAAAAAATACTTGAACACTAGTCTGAAGAAGGGTCTTGACCTGAAACGTCATCCATTCCTTCTCTCCAGGGATGCTGCCTGTCCCTCAGAGTTACTCCAGCTTTTTGTGCCTATCTTCGGTTTAAACCAGCATCTGCAGTTCCTTCCTGCACAAGACCAATAACCTGTCGGGATTATACACCAGATGCTGGAATGTGGTACTAGGCTGCATAGTACGTTTTGGACTGCCATGGACTTAATGACCTCCTCCTTTGCCATGAATTTTCTATCCACCTGTGAGCTTGATTATCATATGTTTGGTTATCAATATTTGCATAGCTGGTTTATCCTGTTTCTCTAAATCCACCGTGGAACCATATTTTGTTTCTTTCTTTGCATCAGGTATTTCAGTTCATATGCAAATCTGTGATCCTTCATTTTCTATTATTGAAGGATGAGTTGAGAATATAAAAGGCATGACGATTATAGTGACAAATCTGCCACTTTTACACAGCATTCCTATTACTGTGAATTAAAGCATGTTTGGACTCACCATTGATGGGAGAATCTATGTAGCTTGCTGCTAAAAATCAGTCATCCAACTATTTAAGGAAATTAGCCAAATCACTGATCTTGTACTCTCACCAAGCAAGGCCCCTTTAGCTCATCGACAATGTACTCCCTAACCTTTTGATTGTTTATGGTTCACTGATGGCATGAATTGAAAATTATTGTTCCTGTCCTCTATCCTTATAGTCTCTCATTGGATCTATATATTGGAACATTGGGCGGCAGAGTTGCTGTCTTGCTGCGTCAGAGACCCAGGTTCGATCCCAACTGCAGGTGCTGCCCGCACGATCTCCCTGCCATCTGCGTGGGTTTTCTCCGGGATTTCCGGTTTCCTCCCACGCTCCAAAGACGTACAGATTTGTAGGTTAATTAGCTTGGTCTAATTGTAAATTGTCCCTAGTATGTGTAGGATAGGGTGTTGGGAGTAGTATGATGGGATCGCTGGTCGGCGTGGACTTGGTGGGCCGAAGGGCCGCTTTCCATGCAGTGGAAACTAAATTAAACGACAGTCTTCCACGAATTCTGTCCTCTTCCAACTGTTGACTTTATTTGACCCATTCCCTCTGCCTTCCCATTGAAGATTGTTTTCCTCGAGTTGTCTGGATCATAAGCTGTGGATTCAGCACATAAATCTTGACAGCCGCCCACCTCCCTCTCCTCCTTTAAGATCCTCTTTAAAATCAGCCTCTTTGCCCAGCTTACATCATTCATCCTCACACCTCCTTCGGTTGTGTCACTTCTTGTTTGATTACTTTCTCCCGAAGTACCTTGAGATGTTTTCTTAAGTTAAGGGTGCTTTATAAATATAAATTGACATTGAAGAGAAAAGGGATAGGTGCAATTAATCTGGGGAAAAGTAGATCAGCAATTTGAGTGCAATACCTTTCTTCCTTTAGCTTCTTATTACAACAGAGTATATTGCAGACCGCATCTCCGTTTATCGATGTCAGCCACCAAAATTGTTCACAAGATTATTGCGCATAACAAGGAAGTCTCATGTCGTTTAATCAGCTTAATCAGTGTTTCAAACTGGTGCGTAAGATTTTAAACTGCGGAACAGTTACCATGCAGGCTGATTTTTCGTCACAGTTGAAAACCAGCCAGATGCCACCGAATGTTGATAACTAAACATTTAAAGTAGTAATCGCAAGCTGTTCCTTTCAGCGCAAAATTCAGGGAGCCTAAACAGCAAAACCTTTAAAACTGTTGGCCTCTTTTGAATTG
Source organism: Okamejei kenojei (assembly GCA_035221665.1). NCBI lineage: Eukaryota > Metazoa > Chordata > Chondrichthyes > Rajiformes > Rajidae > Okamejei > Okamejei kenojei. The sequence continues at coordinate 6,890,771 of CM069161.1, forward strand.
TAAAGGAACCTCGCTGCCCCATGCAATCCCCTGTTACCAGCATTTGCTTTGTTGCTAGTACCTTTCCCTGGCTTCCTGTGACTTTTGTCTATCTAATTAAATTTACACATCACTAGTTCCTGTTTGATGCCTAATAGCGGTGATGAATAGTGTCTTTTTGGAGGCTGACAGTAACAGATACCTGACATTTTTCACTCTGTCACAGCTCCCTGCTTCTCTGAGCACTTCTGACCCTATTGTTTTGGGGGGTAATTACCATGTTGTACTTCATCATGCTCCCAGACATAAATGACAGCGCCCCTGTGATACAAATGAGCGAAGGTCGGACAGATCAGCTACCTACTCGCCAGCTCCCAATTACAGGTTACCACATGCTAAAGTGGCTCGGAATGGCAGGCAGTAACACACTTCCCAAGTCTCAATTAATCATGGAAACCATATGGAGTTGCAGCCACTGTTTGTAACATCAGTAAAGTAAAACTGACACTTCCACTCTGGATCATTAAGCTCGGCTGCTAGCACCAACGTTGGGCCTAAAATCTTGCGTAAAATCAGAGAACAAAAGCTCCATTTTTTTTTTTTACTGATTTGAAAAGAATCCGCTGAAGTGTTTAATTCTTCCAGTGTAAACTTAGCCCAGATTTATATCATGTGGTATTGAGTCGAGGTCTCTGCCTGCCCATACCACGTTTAGGCTGTGTTAAAAAACAACCTACATTGTCTTATGGCAAACCTTCAGTAGGACCCTCGCTGCAGGCTGATCTTACCTAACAGTGTGCAGATGTTAATAATGTTTTGATGGCACAAGACTCACTTGTGGTCCTAAATGTAAATAGAGGTATTAGCTAGAGTCAGGCTTGAGGTGGATGGCATGAACTCCCATTGGTAGCACGGAGGCGCAACTGTTGGAGTTGCTGCCTCACAGCACTGGAGGCCTGGGTTCGTTCCTGACACCAATGTTTCCATGCTGTATTGCGTTAAACTCTAAACTCTGCATGGAGGCTCAGGAGATTTCCACTCTCTAACCTGCCCGAAGCTGGTGGGAAAATCCAACTGGCTGATCAGTTCAGGACTACTATCTACCTCATTGTTGACCCACGGACTATCCTTGATCGGACTTTACTGGCTTAACCTCACACTAAACATTATTCCCTTATCATGTATCTATACACTATAAATTGCTCGACGATTGTAATTATGTATTGTCTTTCCGCTAACTGGATAGCACGCAACAAAAGCTTTTCACTGTACCTAATAAACTAAACTGAACAGAACGTGGTTACCTGTAAGAGCAGCCCCCAGCAGTCAGGAGCAAGGTGATGAAAGTGTCCTGGTCAAAGGTGGAGACTCGGATGGTGGTAGTACTGGTGATATCTCTGGGAACAGCAAACCTTATCTTTCCTTGTGCAGCCTCGGGGAAATGGATTAAAAATGTAAACAGGGCCGAATGACATCATCGAAGCTCGATGGACATATTTGCATTGGTTCTCTGCTTGCCAAGGGTTGTGCCACATGCTTGCTCAAAGAAGGAAGTTCAGTTTATAATCTCTGCAAAACGGAGACAGAAGAGGCTGATAACCGCGGATATTTTAACAGTTCATTCGCTCGTGTGTCAGACGACGCACAGCTCGCTGTTGGCTTCTGTCGTCGTCCAACCTGTTGACAGAATTGGTCGCCCGACGCATCACAGAGTGCATCATGTCGTCGTTTCTGGGGATCGCCACGAGGAGGCTTCTGTCATAGAAACATAGAAAATAGGTGCAGGAGAAGGCCATTCAGCCCTTTGAGTCTGCACCGCCATTCAATATGATCATGGCTGATCATTCAACTCGGTATCCTGTACCTGCCTTCTCTCCATACCCACTGATCCCTTTAGCCACAAGGGTCACAAGAGCCACATGATCCCCATTTTAACAGTGAACCCTATGAATGAAGTTAAAGTTGTATCTTTAGTGAGTAAATGCACCATTCATCATTCCATAACATTAAAGCAGTTAAATAAATGTGAATTACTGTTAATGTTAAGTCAAAGACCAGAAAGTTTTTGGGTATGAAGGAACTGCATATAGACTAGTTTAAACCAAAGATCTACACAAAATGCTGGAGTAACTCAGCGGGGCATCTCTGGAGAGAAGGAATGGGTGACGTTTCGGGTCAAGACCCTTCTTCAGACTGATGCATGAACGAGCCAGAATGTTTCAGCTTTGTTTCCGGCCTGTTTTGTGTTGGCCTAACTCAATCAAGGCAACAATGCTGGAGCTGCAATATGTCTCAATGTTTCTTGGCAGTGTGCTGGAGTAAAGCTAAGTAAACATGGGGTCCTGTTTGTGTTTCTTATCGAGCGCTCGGTGGTGAAATGTATGTGCATGAGGGATTAGTGGCTTTACTTGTGACACTACCTACACTCAGTTGGCTTGTTTAACGTTCACTGGCCAGGATAACAAACTCATCAAAGACCTTCTCTGTGGCCGGGGGCCGAAGGCCTGCCAGCGCCCACAATCAACCCTTTCGTGGAGAGATGAGGAGAACGTTTTAATGATTTTAAAAAAAAAAGCAGAACTGTGCAGGTGCTAGTGAAATATTCATGAACCCAAGGAGTAACTCAGCGGGACAGGCAGTATCTCTGGAGAGAAGGAATGGGTGATGTTTTGTGACGATACACTTAAGCAGTCCCACGGAGTTACTCCAGTATTTTGAGTCTATCTTCATTTAGCTGAAACTCGGTTTAATAATCTAGAAAATTAACTTTAAATAGCATTGGTAAATTCACAAATAAAATCTTTAGGTGCGAAGAAATTCAGATTTGCATCAATAACACCATTTTAAGGCTGTCTTCAAATGCTTTACAGTCGAACAAATATTTTGGCTGTGTGTCTCCATGCAAAAGCCGTAACAACTTTTGCAGTGGGACTTGCAAAATTCTTCATACTTTGCCAAACAGAACTTGGCTGGGAGCATTCCTCTGGTAACTGCGTACTAGAGACTAACTGGACCAAGAGCGAACCAGCGACCTGCTCCATTAACCTTCACTATTGCTGTACTGGCTGGCTGTCAAGCCTTGCTAAACTAATCTATCACCATCAGTTTAGACTGTTGAGGTTGTTGAGTTCATGAATATTTCACCAGCACCTGCACAGTTCTTTTTTAAAATCATATAAAACGTTCTCCTCATCTCTCCACGAAAGGGCTGATTATGAGCGCTGGCAGGTCTTCTTCTGACTGAAGAAGGATCTCGATCCAAATCGTCACTCATTCGTTCTCTCAGGAACTGCAGATGCTGGTGCACCCCACAGTTAGACACAAAATGTTCCGCAGCATTTTGTGTCTAACTGTGGGGTGCACCAGCATCTGCAGTTCCTTCCCACACACTCAGCTAAAATAACAGTAGGAAGGAACTGTAGATGCTGGTTTAAGCCGAAGATAGACACACAATGTTCGAGTAACTCAGTCGGACAGGCAGCATCTATGGATAGAAGGAATGGGTGACGTTTTAGGTCAAGACGCTTCTTCAGACCCCTCTTCATCTGAAGAAGGGTCTACACCCGGAACATCACCCATTCCTTCTCCCCAGAGGTGCTGCCTGTCCCACTGAGTTACGCAAGCATTTTGTGTCTGTTGTGTTACTCCAGCTAAAATTACACTTGTCCAAGTTTGGCTTATAAACTTGTTGATGAATGGATCTTGAGGAAGCAAATATAAGTGACTGTAAAATTGGCTTAAGTATCTTCATTTTGCACACTGGAAGCTAACAATTTTCAATGTGTATATGATATTGGATATTTGAGATAAAATGTGAATTGTTTTTACATGGTCACACAACATGGCATGCCGTGATCATATTTAACGACAGCATTGTTTTCACTTGAATAATGACCTAAGCCGTGAAGCTGTGCTGATGCCAGGATTGCATTCCCAGACAACTGCTGTTTTGAGCAACAGATGCAGAATACTACAATTTTTATAGCTGATAAAGTTAGCCAGTTTAATTTTATAATTCTCATTCCTGGCACCCACTGAAGGCTTTTGACTTCAACTTTCCTCGCCAGCGTGTTTTGTATACACGACAGGTGCATTTTATTCTGGTTTCTTATCCTAACTTTTTAACTGTTCAAAGACGACAGAAAACTTTGCGTTGATAGTGTGTGATTCACGTCCCTTTTAATTTCAAATTCACTCTACTGTCGGCGATGTGCCCTTTGAAGCCTTTGTTGAGCACAGCGAACATGACAGTTAACCTCCCAACATTTGGGCTCCCACAAACAACAATATGACGATCGCCAAATAAGAAGCTTCATCTATAAGGGAGGGCAGCACTGGGGTGTCATGCTAGATTTTTCAGCTCAAATTTCTGGCTAGGGATTTGAACCTAAAACCCCAAATAAAATGCTGGAAATACAGTATCTGTGGGAAGAGAAACAGACTTAGCGTTTCAATGGCCTGTGTATTTCTAGCATTTTCTGCTACTTTAGATTTCTAGTTTCTTTTCATTTTCAGGATTATAAAATGTCCTGGCTCAAAGGTGAGAGTGTTCTCAGCGGAACTCCACGGTGAAATAAATGGCAGGTTACAATGCAGAAGGTGTCTCGACCCAAAACGTCACCCATTCCTTCTCTCCAGAGATGCGGCCTGTCCCGCTGAGTTTGCCACTATTTTGTGTCTAAATAGAATGCGAATTGTCTTGGGCATTAAGAGCATAATTAGATGGTTCAGTGAAGGAGGCACAAGAAACTGCAGATGCAGGGGAATCTTATCAAAACACAAAACGTTAGAGGAAGTCAGCAGACCAGGCAGCAGCTTGGAGGGAATGGACTGGTGACATTTCACGTTCAGTCCTTTCTTCGGTCTGTCCCTTCCCTCCGCAGATGCTGCTCGACCTGCTGAGTTCCTCCAGCGCTTTGTCTTTTGGTCGGTGAAGAAAGCAGAAAAAGAATAGGAAATGGGCGAAGTGAGGAACTAGTGAGATCCAGTGGGCTATTGAGGGAAGTCGTGGCTTGGGTTTGGTGTTGGTAAGCTGTTTGGAGATTTGGAACAGCAGAACCAATTCGTAATTGCCCGCTGCAGGTAATAATGAAGTATGACACAAAAAGCTGGGGTAACTCAGCAGGTCAGGCAGCATCTCTGGAGACATGAAGTAGGTGACGTTCCGGGTCGAGACCCTTCTTCAGACTCGACCAAATTCAGATTCTGCTAACACTCTCTCCCGCCTTACTCTGAACAACTCCTTCCAATCCCACTTCCCGTTAAGGCAGTCTGAAGAAAACGCACCTATTCTGCTTCTCCAGAGATCCTGCCTGACCCGCTGAGTTCCTCCAGCTTTTTGTGTCTGTCTTTGGTTTAAACCAGCGTCTGCAGTTCCTCCTTACACTAATAATGAAGTATGTTTTGTTTTTTTGCAATTAATGGAAATGAGGTCGGAGGATAAAGGAAGGAGACTTAAGTAAAAAGCTCTTGGTTGAAGTGGAAGTACCCTGAGGTTATTTTTGCTCTTCAGGATGACCCTAATTCTTGGCGCAGGCAGAGGAATGTGTCAGCAGATGGATGTTTATATGGTTCACCCATACTAAGTCTGTTGCTCTTGAAATTTGGAGGAAAGTTGGAAAATATTATTCCTGGAGCATCTTATTTTTTGCCAATTAATTCTCATGAAAAAAAAATGACAAGCAAGTATTTTCTGAAATTTTGAATTAAAAAAAAAGACTGGGTTTTACGAGGCAGAGTGAACAGTTGGTACACCAAGTGTTAACTGACTTTGTGTATGTAAATCGTGGGTGTTGACGTTAAAGCTGACAACGCTTCTCAATTATCACATGGACAGTAAGCATGATGACTGTGTGGTGAGTCACACCATTTCCACTTTTTTGCTTGAGAGGGGTTGGCGAATTCCTGTGAACGTATGAACGGGCTGGCTTTAGAGAACAACTTACTTTCGTCCTGGTTGACCTCTTTTGTCTGCCGACACTGGAATTTAAACTCGTTTTGATATCAGCCAGTTCAGTGCTTGCGGTGGACAGAATTGGGATTGACCTCTCAGTCGGCAGTATTGTTCTGGACTAACACAAGGCAAGTGAGTAAAATGCTGCTGTGTTAATTCAATCCCAAACTTGAGCGTGGAAAGTTCTCACAAGAGGGAGGGAATGGAGAACACTGCTGCCTCTCGCAAGTGTGGTGCACCAAGGTTCAGAACTTTCTAGAGAAAAGGAGAGAAAATTGCCAAGTTGATCCTGATGTCCTGTGCTTGTGTGTTGTATTGGCATCTTATTCCACCCCTGCCTGAATTAATTATGCTGCTGCAAGCGGAAGGTAGAATTCAAAGTTTATAAATATGTTCCGTTTCTGCGTGAGGACTATTATCTTGAGAGGGTTATATTTGAGATAATAACAGGTCTTAGAGGGAATGTGTGCACAGGCAATCTCCTGATTACATTCCTGGACGTATTGTTGACAGATTTCAGCCCAAATTTACACTTAAAAGAAGGTTATTGATGTTCTTGAAGTATTTAGGCATTATTTATATTCATGGATGGTTGAACGTCTGGATTTGTTTTTTTTTCCCCAGTTCATTTATTCTCAGTTACCTGCCTGCCACTTTATCCTCTTACCAACTGCAAAACTGGCAGCAAACCTTGAACAAATTCCCAATGTTGCTCCACTTCTATTAAAATAGGCATTTGACAAAACACTAAATATAGACACAAAAAGATTCAGCAGCTCAGGCAGCATCTCTGGAGAAAAGGAATAGGTGACATTTTAGGTTGAGACCCTTCTTTCATTGACCCACTGAGTTACTCCAGCACTTTGTGTCTTTCTTGTAAACCAGCATCTGCAGTTCCTTGTGTCTACCGTCTTTCTCGAGTACTTAATTGATAGTCAATTGTTTTGGAAAAATCTGAGCTTGTGAAAGCTGCTATGGAAAGATGTGGTTTGCAATAATTCAGTCATAAAAACAAGTCTGGGACAGAATATGGAGCCACAAGGAAGTGCAGATGCAGGAATCTTGAACAAAGCACCAAGTGCAGGAGGAACTCAGCGGGTTAGGCAGCATCTAGATAGGCGCCCTTTCTGAAGAAGGGTCCCGACGCAAAATGTTGCATGTCCACTTTGCCCCGAGAAGCTGCCGGACCCACTGAATTCTAACACTTTAACTCCCCCTCCCATTCCCACACTGACCTTTCTGTCCTGGGCCTCCTCTACTGTCAGAGTGAGGCCCAGAGCAAATTGGAGGCAGCACCTCATATTTCGCTTGGGCACCCCAGCGGTATGAATATTGCCTTCTCTAATTTCAAGTAACCCTTGCTTTCTTTCTCGCTCCATCCCTCCCCGTTCCCAGTTCTCCCACCACTTACTGTCTCCGAGTATATTTTATCTCTGTTTGCTTTGTTGATACCTTCCCCCAGCTAACAATGATCCATTATACATTTTCCTTGAACTCCATTCCCTTTGTCCTATTTTCACACCTTCCACTTCCTTATCTATGCATCTCCCTCTCCCCTGACATCAATCTGAAGAAAGGTCTCGACCTGAATCGTCACCATTCCTTCTCTGCAGAGATGCTGCCTGTCCCACTGAGTTACTCCAGCATTTTGTGTCTATCTTCTGAGTTCCTCCAGCACTTGTGCTTTCCTCAGAGATAGAATATTCTGCAGCAAAATGTTTGCCAAATGATTCTCCAACGCTTTCCCAGCATCTGCAAGGATGGTCCGGATGCAAAATGTTGCCTGTCCACTTTCTCCCGAGAAGCTGCCTGACCCACTGAGTTCTAACACTTTTAACTCCCCTACTCTGCGTCTACTCTGAAGGAATACTTTACACATTTGGATGAATGCAGTGCCAACAACATAAGCAAAATAATATTCAGGGCAAGTTGCTTAATTAGTCACCCTGCATTACCACCTTGAGCAGAAATTCCCAACAAGAAGTAAGTCCTGTGACAGAAAGAAAATACAAGGAGAAACACAGAAAGGCAGCCAAAGTCATCAAGGACCCACACCATCCTGGCCGCACACTTATCTCACCACTGCCTTCAGGTAGAAGGTACAGGAGCCTGAAGACTGTAATGTCTAGGTTCAGGAACAGCTACTTCCCCACAGCCATCAGGCTATTAAACACAACGAATAAGCTCTGAGCTTATTGCAAAAGACTATATTATTATTTGTTATTTGCACGACATTTGTTACTTATTGAACTTCTTTTTTTCCCCGTTATGTACAAAGTTTACATATTCACATATTCTGTTGCGCTGCAGTAAGTAAGAATTTAATTGTCCCGTCCGGGACATATGACAATAAAACACTCTTGACTCTTGAGAACTGCAGATGCTGGTTTAGACCAAAGATCAACACAAGTTGCTGGATTAACTCAGCGGGCCAGGCAGCAACTCTGGAGATAAAGGATAGGTGACCTTTAGGGTCGGGACTTTGTATCTTATCTTAAGAAAATACAAGTCTTTGCTCGTGTTCAGGTGTGATCAAACTGAGCATTCATTCCACATCCCACAAAAGATTTAGGTTGAATAGAACAATACTGCATAGGAACGAGCCACTTGACCCGTGAGTACACAAAAAGCTGGAGAAACTCAGCGGGTGCAGCAGCATCTAAGGAGCAAAGGAGATAGGCGACGTTTCGGGTCGAGACCCTTCTTCAGACTGGTCAGGGATCAGGGAAACGAGAGATATAGACGGTGATGTGGAGAGATAAGGAACAATGAATGAAAGATATGCAAAAAAGTATCGATGATAAAGGGAACAAGCCATTGTAAGCTGTTTGTGGTGTGAAAATGAGAAGCTAGTGCGACTAGGGTGGGGGAGGGAGATAGAGATAGAGGGAATGCCAGGGCCCGAGGGCTGAGGGAGAGGTGGGAAGGGGAGGAGACAGCAAGGGTTAACAGAATTGAGAAAATTCAATGTTCAAGCCCAAAGGATGCAGACTCCCCAAGCGGAATATGAGGTGCTGTTCCTCCAGCTTGCGGTGTTGCTCACTCTGGCCGTGGAGGAGGCCCAGGACCGAGAGGTCGGATGCGGAATGGGAGGGGGAGTTGAAGTGCTGAGCCACCGGGAGGTCGGGTTGGTTTTGCGGACCGAGCGGAGGTGTTCGGTGAAACGAACACTTCTCCAGCTTTTTGTGTACCCTCGATTCTCCAGCATCTGCAGTTCCTTCTTTAACACTTGACCCGTGATGTCTGCCAAACATGATGCCAAGTTAAGGCCCTGTCCCACTTTCACCACCTAATTCACAACTTTTTTTACTCGTGGACATTTTTCATCAGGCTCGAAAAACGCCCCGACCTACTTGATGCCACGAGCAACTGCGACTAGCATCACGGCCTGCTACGACCTACCTACGACCTTCTACGACCTTGTGACCACCATGCTGCGAGTATGAGTCAAGGGCAAACTCGGCAGAGGTCGTGAAAGTGAGACAGGCCCTTTAAGCTAATCTCCTTCGCCTGCTTTTGATCCAGAAATGCTGCCTGACCTGCTGTTCATATGCCTATCCAAAAGCCTCTTCAATGCCGCTATCATATCCCTGGCAACCTGTTCCAGGCACCGGCCATTCTCTGTGTAAAATATCTTGTCAAATGTCTTCCTAAAATGCATGTTGATGAAATCCACTGCCCCACCTTCTTCAATGTTCAGACAAATTTCACAATCCAGACAGCATCTTATTGAATGAGATTTAATAAGATCCTCAGGATAATTACATTGAGGGTAGTGGATATCTTTAAATGAATTAAAAGGTCGTAATCCATCGGAAGAATTCAGAGTATAATACCTATTACTGTCTGCTTAAAGCCATACTTTGTCTTGTTATAAATTAATATTTCATTAAAGATAAACAATAAGTAGCATGATGGCTATATTTGATTTTAGTTTGTAAAGAGAACAAACGGTAACATTATATAAAAAAAAGGAGACTTGGTGTATACTTGCAGACTTGTTTTATTGCATTAGAGACTACAAATATAGAATTTGTATTAAACAGTGATAGAGGGTCAGCAGGTCTGCAGGGCAGATTCAACCAGAAGGACGTTACCATCGTTAACCTCAGTGAGTGTTCATAAGTGACAGGAGCAGACTTAGGCCATTCGGCCCATCAAGTCCACTCCGCCATTCAATCAAGGCTGATCTATCCCTCCCTCCTAACCCCATTCTCCTGGCTTCTCCCCATAACCCTGACATCTGTACTAATCAAGAATCTATCTCTGTGTTAAAGAAGGAACTGCAGATGCTGGAATATCGAAGGTACACAAAAATGCTGGAGAAACTCAGCAGGTGCAGCAGCATCTGTGGAGCGAAGGAGATAGGCAACGTTTCGGGCCGAAACCCAAAACGTTGCCCGAAATGTTGCCTATCTCCTTCGCTCCCTAGATGCTGCTGCACCCGTTGAGTTTCTCCAGCATTTTGTGTACCCAAGAATCTATCTCTGCCTGAAATGTATCCATTGTCTTGGCTTCTACAGCCGTCAGTGGCAAAGAATTCCACAGACTCACCGCCCTCTGATTAAATAAATTACTCCTCATCTCCTTCCTAAAGGAACGTCCTTTCATTCTGAGGCCATGACCTCTGGTCCTGGTGGAAACATCCTCTCCACGTCCAATCTGTCCAGGAGTGGTGAGCAGCTTGTGCTTGCTGCACTGCTTGCATGTTTTTAGCTGCTTTGGCAACTTGAGCTGTGAAGTGAATGTGGTGTCCAGCACCTTCCTGCAGTATATCAGAAGTTCTGCCCGAAGATGCAGGCTGACTGTCCCGAGGCATCCAGAAATCAAAGTGCTTGGAACACCTAAACCTAGCCAAAGAATAACTTAATTATCGAACATTAAACATCACTAAAAAAAAGACATAAGATAGACACAATGTGCTGGAGTAACTTAGTGGGTCAGACAGCGTCTCTGGAGAAAAAGAATGAGGGATGTTTTGGGTCGGGACCCTTCGTCAGACTTCGGTCCCATCCCGAAACATCACCCATCCTTTTTCATCTGCGCGTAGATACATTGAACATTTATATTTTGAGTGCTACCTAGTTAAATAACATCAGAAATGATTGCAAACAAACCATACATAAGTATAACAGGTCATGCAAAAAGAGAAAGGGAGCAGAAGGCAGCACATAGTGTCACAGCTACAGAGAAAAATACAACAGAAAAGTGCAAGAAATGCAAAAAGGTAGCATGGAAGATTGGGGAAACATCCTTAGCTTCTGAGAGGTCAGTTTAAGAGTCTGATTTGGAGGTCAGAATGAGGGATGCTGTCTGAAGTACATTAAAACAGTTAAATTTAGCGTGCATGGGAACAGATGAGCGGAAGAATTAGAAGACCAAGGCAAAGATGTATATGAGACCTCTTAGTCATAAAGCAAATATGTGGTCCATAGTTCAAATTGATGACAGGGACGAAACCAAGGTTGTGAGAAGAAGGCAAGGAACGGTATTGAGTCAGTGACCTGAGATGCCATAGTTTTGGATTATTTAATACAGCTAAAGATCTCCTTATCTGACACTAGATGGCATGATATAGGGGCAGTGGAAGAGTCAAAATAAGGGTGGCATGCTGTGTATCGGCAGATTACATACAGAAACTGATGCGTTGTTTCTGGATGATGATTCTGAGATGGGACCCAAGGATAGGTCTTTGGGGGAAGGGTGCGCCAGAGGTAACATCAGGGGTGAGAAGAGAAGCCATTAACATAAGTCTACTGCAAAAAGTAAATGGAAAAGGATAAAACCCAGCTGAGTGGAGTTCCAATCAGCTGGATTATTTAGAAAGGAATTAGAGGCAAGTGATATTTTCAACCATTCAAAGGCTGCCAACCGGTCAAGATGGATAAGGAATTTTAAACTTAAGAAGGAACTGCAGATGCTGGAAAATCGAAGGTAGACAAAAATGCTGTAGAAACTCAGCGGGTGAGACAGCATCTATGGAGCGAAGGAAATAGGCAACGTTTTGGGTCGATAGATGCTGCCTCACCCACTGAGTTTCTCCAGCATTTTTGTCTACCTAGGAGTTTCAAGCTATTACCTTTGTCACAAAGGATGGTATTAGTGACTGATGAGACCTATTTTACTTCGGAGTCATGTGAGTGACTTCGTGAAGACCCCGCCAGCACGCATGCGCGGCATATCGTCGCGCGCATTTGCATCGGCAGGCTGGGGGGGGGGGTGGAGTGCGCTCTCTCCTCGGGCTCCTTCATAAGGCCAGCCGGTAAGTACTTACCTTTACTCCACAGGATGGACAAGGGCAAAAGGAAGGCGACGCTGTCGAGGAGCCGAGCTGCATCAACCAGCCAACGGCCTTTGTCCCCGGAGCTGCAAGCAACACCGGCAGCTTCGAGGCATGTGGGGGCAGGAATGCGGAAGTCGGGCGCTCCCGCTACTTTAGCGCCCAACTCACCCGAGTGGTTTGCCGAGCCGGAGCTGGATGCAACGGATCCAGACTACGAGCCCCCTTCCCCCAAGAAAAGAGGGGGGAAACAGGTATGTGCAAAGGGGCCTCGCTCTTCACAAGCGACCTCTCCCCGAGCTCCAGTAGACCCGAGGGGGCTGGGCCGGGGGACAGCTGCACGACAGGGGAGCCCTGTATATGTGCAACACGTACCACTGCCAGGGAGATCTGCCGTAGTGCAGTCTGGCAGCTCCACTGCTGCGTTGAGTAGGCCTGCTGGAGCAGATACCCACGACAAAACACCCCGTCAGGCTGCGGTCAAGGGCGGAGGTGGCAGCAGTAGACGGTCGGTCAGCTCAGCTCTGGGAGCGGCCGACCATGCGCCTCCACGCCAAAAGATGGGCAAGTGTGGAAGTAAGCCTGCACGGACTCCGGGGAGCCAGGTTCCGGGGGCCGGCGCCGATTCAACTCACCTGCCTTCATATCAGACAGGTGGGCCGCCACAGTCTGGGAGAAGACAGACTAGCGGAGAGTCTGTGCGGGAGTCGTATGATCCTACTTGGGTGGTAGGTCACGACAACCTGCCATTGGACCCAAGACAGCACCTTACGGAGGTGTGGTCCGATGGTGAAGCCCCAGTGAGTTCGCAGGGCCTGGGGAAATCGGCTTGTCGGTACCCGATGGTCGTTAAAATTTTAAAACAACCATGGATGGCGATTGGGAAACATCCCAAATTGATTACTCACCCCATTACGGGGGTTAGTCATCCTTGCCATGGTCACTTAAACTTGTTGGCCTGCAGGTTCTGAAAAGACCACTCATCCAGGCGGGCATCTCATCACGAGCCATTGAACTTATCGCCGCATCATGGTGAGAATCAACTCGGAAACAGTACCTCACCCAAATCAGGAAGTGGGAGGCATTCCGTGCCCGGACCAACAAGACTTCCAACTCGGCAACGATACCTGATGTCCTGGAGTTTCTAGCTGGCCTCCATTTCGATGCTGGCCTCAGCTACAGTGCCATCAACGGCGCCAGGAGTGCGCTGTCCTCATACCTGGATATAGGTATCAGCTCCAACCACCTGGTGTCTAAACTAATGAGGGGAGTGTTCAACACCAACCCTCCGCGACCCAGGTATACTGTAACGTGGGATGTGGGGATCGTGCTGACCCTACTAAGGAGCTGGGCTCCAATGAATGAGCTACCACTGAAACAGCTCACCCTCAAGGTGGTGATGCTGATGGCACTGACTACAGCCCAACGAGTCCAGACGCTACAAAAACTGCGACTGGACAGCATGGTGGCCACCCCTGGTCAAATGAATTTCTTTGTCAAAGAATTATTGAAGCAACACAGGCCAGGGGCGCATGGGCTGCAGTTGGAATTTCGTGCGTACCCTGTAGATGCCACTCTCTGCATAGTCACCCATCTCCACCACTACATCCGAGTTACAGGAGTTATCAGGATGAAGGAGCAGTGGCTCCTCATCAGCCACAAACCTCCGCATCATCGGGTGACTGTACAGACTATCGCCAGGTGGCTCAGGGTGGTGCTGGATGCAGCAGGAGTTGCTACTAACATTTTTAAGTCTCATTCCACCAGGGCTGCATCCACATCAGCGGCGAGGTCCATGGAGGTGCCCATGGACCACATCCTCGCCACCGCGGGCTGGGCCAGTGAAGAAACCTTTCAACGGTTCTACAACAAGCCACTGGTCGCCCCTGCGACATTCGCAGAAGCTATCCTGGGAACCGCTCAGTGAATGTCTGTCCCCGAATTAGGGGTTATTTGTAGTTTATTTGATTAATAAATTGTGTTGATTTTTCAGCCAGTTTCGACTGAACTGCATTAACAGCCTTCCTCCATCAGACTCAGTGTGATAAGCATGGACGTTGTCCAGGGCGTGAAATCACAGAGCTTTGAAATCTTCACGATGTCACTCACGTGACTCCGAAGTAAAATAGTAAGATTAAACGAGAACTTACCAAGTTTGAAGGTTGATCTGTATTTTACGAGGAGTCGCGATGAGGGATTTCGTGCTCACCGCTCCCACCCTCTATCAAGGTCAACTAGGAAGTTCTACGTTCTTCATCTTACTATTTTTAGTCATGATGTGTTTCTGTGATTCCACACCGCTGCTTTGAAGGATGCCGCGCATGCGTGCTGGCGGGGTCTTCACGAAATCCCTCACCGCGACTCCTCGTAAAATACAGATCAACCTTCAAACTTGGTAAGTTCTCGTTTAATCTTACTATTTTAGTACCAAGGTCGAGCCTTAGACCAGATTCAATGAATTTAGACAAGGAGTCAACTTCATTTTGAGTCCATCTTGTTACAAATGTTGGCCTCGCTGTCATCGTCCGTCCTGAAAAGGACGCAAACTTCCGGCGACAATCAGTGGGAGCCATCGCTTGTCGCAATAGATGATGGTGGTGGCAGAATTAGCTCAGGATACTTCCAGTGTCCAGCCCCGCGACATGGACGCTTTTGCAATGGGGCCAAGGAATCAACGAAAGATGTGAATAAACTGAAGAAACTATGATATGTGCAAGAACATGCAGGAGTAAAGGAAGATTTGGATTTGTGTGGTTTGCAAGTCTAAGACTTGTGAGGTGCGGGCATTGACCACGCGATCCATTGATCCCATCGATACATAATTCAAATCCAAGTCCGAGACATTCAATAAATTGCAACCAACATATTGACAATTCTAAAATGGGAGGCTTGATACCATTGTTTAAGTTTCAATTGCAGCAATAATTGGAGCATTTTCAAAAAGATTAACTGGCAAAGGCAAGTTTGAGAAAGCAGCCGGCATAACGAGTGTTTAATATTGTTCAGAGAGAAATTGAATAAACAGAAATGAAAAGGTTTAACCCCCATCTGCAGCGTGATTATTGTCTCAGCATGAATGCAGGGTGGTGTCAGTCCAAAACGCAAATATACCTGTGTAAATTCACCAACTAAAATAAACCGCACTTTTTCCTGATTTATGTACTCATCGCTGCCGGAAAAGAATATTTTGATTGCTGACATGCCTCATTGGCAATGCTTGATCTCGTGGGCATTCTTGTTAGAACTAGGGGTCCGCCCTAATAGGATGCAGCTTGGAACAGGGAAAGCAAATCCTCCTTTCTGATCTGTATCAGGAAGAAGAATTCCCTGCTTTATTTTGTCACATTTAGTTTTAGATTTTGTTTTAGCGATACAGTGCGGAAGCAGACCTTCCGGCCCACTGAGTCCGTGACAACCAGCAATCACCCCCTACACTAGCACTATCCTACACACTAGGGGGAATTTACATTTTTTTCGAAGCTAAAGAGCCTACAAACCTGTACGTCTTTAGAGTGTGGGAGGAAATACTCTTAGCATGGGAGGTAGCACCCGGAGAAAACCCACGCGGTCACAGGGAGAATGTACAAACTCCAGATAGGCAGCACACGTAGTCAGGATCGAACCCGGGCCTCTGACACTGTAAAGCAGCAACTCTACCGCTGCGCCACCATGCCACCCCTTGCGAAGGTGCTACTTCTGAACAGCCCTCCAGGATACTATGCAGGTGGAAATTATTTGGATTGGGGAAGCATATTTCTGATCCAAGCACCATCTAGTCTTTTTCTGACTTTCTCAACCAGTGCGATTGTGGCCAAACGATAGTGATCAGGAGGGGGAAATTCCTGGCTAATGGTATCCTTTCTTGTTAAATAACATCGTGCATGCTCTGCATAGACAACTATCAGTAATTGCTGTACTAGTATCCAGTTTAGATAGTGATCTGAAGTCAATCTTCAATCATCCCTTCTGTTTGATGGACAATTTAAAAGTGGGTTGAATTTCTTCAATTTGTTTACTTTTCAGCATTTTTTGCTCTCGGCAAGTTTCAAAAAAGTTACTGAGGCACGATATAGAAGCATTCAGTTTATTTTTTTAATGGCGCAAGAGTATTTGGACAATTTGGTGTTATGGACACATTATCCATCTACATTTTTGTTGTTGTAATGTGCTGTCCCTGTAAGCATTGGTAGAGAGTGTCCAATACTGCTGTCACCTTTGCTCAGAATTTATGAATACATGTTTCTAGAATATTTTTTTGTTATCAAAATGCAGTAGGGAGAGGTTCAGAAGTCATGGGAGCAGAATTAGGCCATTCGGCCCATCATGGCTGATCTACCTTTCCCTCTCAACCCTATTCTCCTGCCTCTTGCTCATTTGGCTTTTTGAAGTAAGTCACAGCCCCCAATACAAGTGCTGGGGCTTTTTTTTTTAGCAGCTTTGTGAAGCATGCCCTGAATTGTATTTAAAATTGTATTTGTTTGACAAATAGAGGCTGGTTTATCTTGGGTATGCAGGAGTTTTTTTTCTGAATTTGGCAGCAACCTGGAAGATAAACAGTGGATGGAAAATTTCGTTTAAATAAAATCCGTCACCTGTCTTGGGCAACATAAATTATAAACTGTGTCGGAAGGAACTGCAGATGCTGGTTTAAACCGAATATGGACACAAAATGCTGGAGTAACTCAGCGGGACAGGCAGCATCTCTGGAGAGAAGGAATGGGTGATGTTTTGGGTTCTTCAGTCTCCTAGACCCAATCCCTTGTGTACGAAAGAGTAGTTGATTTCAGTTAAGGTGATCTTTCGGGTACCGTAGCTGACCGCAGTTTGAAAAGAAGAAAGGAATTGGAAAGAGTAAAGCAGATGTTTGTTTTATTTAATTTTAAAGAAGCAGTTTCCCGGTTTTAAATGTAATCAGTAATAATCGTGGTGTTCTCTCACTGAAACTATCGAGGAATAATTATACCTGCAGTTGAAGTCACATACACAGAGGGAAACCAATCCTCCTTAAGTATTTGGGGGCTTCAGCCTGTTTTGGGAACCACACTGTGATTTGATTTTATATGTGTCTGTCAATATAACCATGATTTATTCATATATATTATCACAGATATATAACATCAATTTTTCTTTCTTAATAAGTTAAACGTCAGGATTGTCTGGACAACGGGCGCCCTCCCACCTGCTGCCTTCACCTCGGGCATTGGCTTTGGAGAATAATGCGAGCGGTGATAAATGGTGCTTTCCGTTTGTCAATAATAGAGGAAGGAATCTGGTGTCTATCCAAGAAGATTAAGGCTCTGAGCATATTCTCGGTGAAAATAACTGCTCGGAAATTGCCCAGGTTGCCTGGAATCAGCTGATCTGCGATTCTAAGCACGTGCCTTCAAGATGTTTTCGACAATTGGTTTGGCTGATGTGCCAGCCCAATAGCAATACTGTGTTAGGGCCGAGCATTAAATGTGTCTGAGGAAGGGTCTCGACCCAAAACGTCACCCATTCCTTCTCTCTGAGCTGTCCCGCTGAGTTACACCAGCTTTTTGTGTCTAACTTTGGTTTAAACCGGCATCTGCAGTTCCTTCCCACACATTAAATGTGTTTCAACAGCTTCTCATTGACAAGATATACTTCCTTGTGTAGGAAGGAACTGCAGATGCTGGTTTACACCGAAAATAGACACAAAATGTTGTAGTAACTCAGGGAGACATTCCTTCTCTCCATAGGTGCTGCCTGTCCTGCTGAGTTACTCCAGCATTTTGTGTCTAACTTTAGAGATACTTCCTTTGCTGACCACTTCCCCCGCTTCCCACCCTCCATAGATTGTCTTTGATTTAGCATTTATAATGAAGGCAAAACTGTGGGCACTCACCATGGTAAAGCTGACCGCAGCTTCTCAAACCTACACATGGGTACTCTAATACAGAAGGCCAGATGTTGGTAGGAGCCTTTCCCTGGGTGGGCTGTTGAAATGCTTGCAGATGGAACCCTTTCTGAAAGCAATGAATTAACAAGAACTTCTGCATCAAGGGTAGAAGTAACTTAGTGGAGCCCAGAGCTACAGTCAATGGTTTCACAATGGTGGGCACTGACAGTTTTGCCTTCATTGCAAATGCATCATCAGACAATCCATGTTGTGGAGTTCAGCAATGGAAGTCTCTCTTGTCAATGTTAAGCAATTGAAGTGTATTAGTTTAGTTTTTAGATTTTAATTTTAAAGCTACAGCATGGAAACAGGCCCTTCAGCCCGTCGAGTCCATGCCTGCCATTGAGCACAAATTCTATATTCTACTTTCTTATTTAGGGACAATTTACAGAGGCCAATTAACCTACAGACCCGCATGTCTCTGGGATGTAGCGGGAAAGAGGAAAAACTGGTGGAAACCCACGGTGTCGATTCCGCACAGGCAGCACCCGAGGTCAGGATCGAACCCAGGTCTCTGCTCCTGTGGGGCAGTAGCTCTATCAGCTGTGCCATTATGCCATCCGAGCATGTAATTCTAGATCCCTGTACAGTATTGCTCCCTTTATTATGCATCTGTACACTGTGGATGGCTCAATTATAATCATGTGGTCTTTCCGCTGACTGGTTAGCACGCAACAAAAGCTTTTTACTGTACCTCGGTGCACGTGGCAATTAACTAAACTGAAGAATTCTGCTGTAGGAGGGAACTGCAGGTGCTGGTTTAAACCGAAGATAGGCAAAAAATGCTGGATTTACTCAGCGGGACAGACATCAGTCTGAAGAAGGGTCTGGACCCGAAACGTCACCCATTCCTTCTCTCCAGAGATGCGGCCTGAGTTATTCCAGCATTTTGTGTCTATAAACAATACTGCTGTTGCGTTGCATTTAACAACCTGGCGCATCAGCTGAAACAATTCTCAATGGCTTTGC